>CM054117.1:58013869-58613869 GCA_028673005.1 Tanypteryx hageni
CCTACCCGATAATATAAAGCTCTGTTTACATCATCCTCGCGTAAGATTTAATCAATGGCAGTGGAAGAAAAAATACTACCAACCGCTTAGAGATTAGTAAAGCGTCCTGCTCCCATCGAGATCTTCCCGCTAGCGAACAGGTCGTGCTCGTACGTAGTTTTTGTCGTTGAAAACAGGGCGGCGCGCAGTTTGCACAAGGTAGGTTCTCACCCCTCCATATCGACTCAGGCCGTTCCCCGATCAAATCTTCAGTGTTCAGTGAAGAAACGACCGGCCCGCAAAGTAGGTCGTTCGTGAACGCTCTCAAACAGAGGATCGTTCAGTTCTTTTGAATAAACGACACGTTATCAAATCATTTTCCTAGAATGGATTAATCATTTATCGTCGACGTTATGCATTTATTCGTATGTTTAGACACGCAGCTTCAAGATGTACTCCCCGACGGTGGATATGAGACAATACTCTCACCATTTTGTGCGCGAGTTCATTGAAACTTATCGCTCTCTGCCGGCTTTGTGGAAGATCAGGTGCAAGGATTACTGCGATAGAAATGCTAAGGCAAAGGCATATGAAAAATTAGTTGCAAAACTTAGGGAAGTTGATCCGCGCGCGAACCGTGACACGGTAAAAAGGAAAATCAATTCCATGAGGACGACGTTCCGCAAAGAATGGCGTAAAGTACAGAGTTCAAGATGCCAAGAGGGATCCGGAGAGAGCGTTTACAAACCCAGTTTATGGTATTATGATCTTCTTCTATTTCTATGCGATCAACATTACAACCTTGAAGAATCACCAAACAGCAGCCCAGGCACAGATACACGGATTGTCATTGAATCTGTTTACAAGCAGGTCAGTCATAATAAACTATAAAATTGCTTGATGATTAAAATAAATATGGAGTCGAAGAAGGGCTAAACTGCCTGCAGTGTTATGCTTCAGTTGGCATCCGTATTTTTTACCTATGCCTTCGAGTGAATACGAATCACATGATTTATTGAGAATTTCATTTTCCTCCAGGAGTTAGAAGACGACGAAACTCTTAGGGATAATTCGCAAGACTACACTCGCACAACTAACGGAGATAACACGCAAGAATCAGTTGCAGATTGGCCTGTGACAAGGCAACCAACTCCACCGTCGCCTGTGTCCTTGCCTGCGCAGCAATTGGATGTTAAAGATGAATCGATTAAGTTGACAGCGGGACTGAGTGTTTCTGCGGATGACGAGTTTGAATGCATAGCTAAAACTTGGGCGATAAAACTGAGGAGGATGTCCTCAATGCAGAAGCTCTTTGCAGAAAGATTAGTGAACGATGTATTATTTGAAGGAGAATTAGGTACATTGAACCGTAATTCTGCTTTAGTAATTGATCCGACACGTTAAATAAATTCATCTTTTTTGATAACACAAACTAGATAGCTTTAAATTTCGACAATGATTTAAAAAATGACTTATTATTATTTAATAGGTATACCTTATTTTAGCAGTTTATTTAATAAGGAACACGAGTGAATTATAGTATCTTTAAGAAACTCAAAATATGTCGAAATGACAGCGACGCAGCGAATATCACAGATGAACATGTCAGGAAATGTTTTACTTGTATTATATTAATTAAAGTCTTTGAGAATCGTGAAGCAGTAGTGAATGAACCTATTAGATGTACGTGTTGTTTCATGTGCAAAATCAAAGTGGAGACGAGAAAGTGAATCAATAGTTGATGTACAATAAATACTGATAATGAATCTTTAGTACGAAAAATGCCTTGCACAGCGAGGGTGCCGGTGGTTATAAATTTTCGTACGTCCTACAAATTGCCTTAAGGGATTTATTACGATGTTTGCGCTTTAGTTTTAATGTGTTGTTGAAATTCCTCGATTTCAAATTGTTCCTTGATGTCCAGACAAAGATATTTTAGTATTGTGACGACCGAAGTTGAGAAGTGCTGAATAGATCGCAAGTAATTTAATATATTTTTGCAGTTTCAATGTATGAGAAAGATTAGTGTTTATTACATAAGGCGCATTAGCATTAAATCATTTGAGTCAATGTTCTCTGTCTAACATCTAGAAAATGTTTAAAGTAATAGTTCACCTAAATAAAGATTTGAAAATCTTCATATAGTTTTGTCAACAAAATATATTTTGCTCTGGCAAGGAAAATGTTTTAAATATAGTTACTTTTTCTATAATATATATACATCTTCATAGATTCAACAATAATTTGCAAATTGTAGGAATAACATTCAGTGAATGAATTGATGGAGAAATGAATTAGAAGTGAGATTGTGAGGTAGCAAATTCAACGTTTGCTCCAAGCAGTCTTGCTTATTATACATGCTTTGCAGTGAATAAATTGCAAAACATAGTCATTTGTGCTAGACAATCATTTTGGTTGTAATGTTTTCTACATGCCAAACTCTGCTAAGTGGAGGACATTTTTTATGTTATCAATACTATGTAAACTATAAAATATTATTATTATAGAAGACTATTCTACTTTTGGCTCATTAAGAAGAAATTGTTACAATTCTTAAGATGAGCATTTCTAAAGTTGTAGGCATGAATAACAACTGTATATGCCAACCTACTAACCAGACCAACACTAACAGAAGTTAGATGATATTTGAGATTAGAAATAAAAGAATAAGTATTAGGCTTTACAGTGAGACTGCCTTAAACTTTGTGACAATATTAGATCTGAAAGTAATGGTATGGTAATCAATTGTCTTAGTTTCATAAAAAAATTAAGAGCAACATATTGTAATATAAGCATAACAAACATCTTTCACTAGAAAATTGATTAAATAAAGTATCATTCATTGACATTTGTGAATGTTTTGCCTCTTAAAAATATAATAACCCCAGTGAAAAGGTGACATTTACCATGAGATTAATTTAATAACAATTCCCATAATTTTAATTTCTTATACCGAGTTGAAATTTCTGACTTTTCACCCCAAGTAACTTTCTATGACGGTTTATATTCAATGTTTGTATGAATAGGTATATGATTTTATTATTTTTATATATTTTCCTCAGCATATACCATGTTGCGTGTCATCATTGCCTCAACATTATTTTATTTATTTAATCTCATTGTTTCATCTAATTCACATACCATTTAATGTTATCCATTCATGGCTTTTTGCCATTCTTTTACAAATTGAATATTTTCAAGAAATTTTCTTTTTCGGTTATAACTTCATTATTATGAAAACTTTATATGGTTTTATACTTCTGCTTTTCTAGATTCCATTATATATTTTCATCATAATGTTTTTAATACCAGAGAGAAGCATATTTTTCTCAATAGTTTGTATCACTGATCTTACAGTGAAGGCCATAAGCGCTGAAAATTTAAACATTTTTATAGAAGATTTATGAGAGAATTTTCCTATCTAACATTGCCGATATAACCTGTTAATCCTATTTTTAAAATCCAACTTCAAAGTTTATTCCCAGTTAAATTTCACCACCACATTGTTTCACTTGCTAATATGAGGATATAATCACAACATGGTCCAAACCAGGACTAAAGCAGGCTGGTTTCCCAAAGTTGATGTCCTAAATTGATTACTTATATTAACAGGAAATGTTTCGGTATGTGTTAGTTATTCCAAGAAACTCTCATACCATAAATACCATTTGTAATTCATAGTTTGTCAGTGATAGAGAAAAACTGTAAAACAAATTAATAGAGCATATCAGGTTTAAAATACTAAAAGCAATGTCAAAATCTCTTTCTTACATTATATTTTGCATGTATTTAATAAATGTTACTGTTTATACACTAATATGTATGGATCAACAGTCCATTGCTGAAGGGTAGTTGAGTGGAAAATAAAATAACCCATTTGTTCGGTAGCAATTGTCTCCATGGCAACAATCCGATAAAATGCGATTTAAAATGCAAAAACTGTTTTAGAAGAAATTCAAGAAAATAAGATCAATTATCAAAATTCTGTGATAAGAATTAGAATGTACATTCTTTTCTCCTTAGAAGAGTACAAACCTCACTCCAATATCACAATTTTAAGATATTTTAAAGTATTAAAGAGAATATCTCTGCACTATGGATTTGAAACTTCCTATGTAAAACAAATAGGTAGAAAACGTTCCTGTAATCGAACCTGGGACTTCAATCTTCAGCCAAATAAAATATAGCTCGGAGGTGGGTCCTGGCAGCATGTGCCTCATACCAAGTTTCATGAAAATTGGTGCATTGATGCAAAAGTTGTTCGGGGGGACACAGAGACAACCATTTCATAAGGCTATGTTTCCTTTGGAAACCAGTCTAAAAGTGATGAAAAAAAGCATATAAGATTTCCATCTTGGTATTTTTTCTTCTGTATATTCACAATACCATTAATGAACATTCCAAATAATTTTAGAGATTGACTCAAGTGGTAGTCCTTCAGTATTATTTTTTATAATCTGAAATACATAACCTCCAATATGTTTCATATACCTACATACTACATAAACATTCATCTCTGAATATTTTTATTTTCAGTTGGAAATGTGAGGATTTTAAATATTCACAATGAATAGTTTGATTTCTAGGAACAAGTCCAATGTATCTCATTATTCTTTTGATTTACTTTCTTCTTCATATACCCAAGACTAGAAAGGAAAAATTGTAAAATATGTTTTACCTGTAATTTCAATATTATAGAAGAGCAATGCTGCAATAATGCTTCCAGCTGGATATAAACATATTGCTTCATTATTACACATTATATTTAATGAAAAACCATCACTGCTCAACAGTCTAGTGAAGGTCAATTTCTATTAACTTGTATTAAAGCTCTCCTTTTGCATTACTTCATCTGATAATGGATCAATTTGTACGAGATGTAAATGACATTAACTTCTAGGGAAAACTGTTATTGTACCCATTCACTTCCATGAATAATAAATCAATTCAAATAGTGTACCTTACAGGTTGAGTAGCAGAATACCATTTATATTTGATTTCCTCATTAAAACATTGTTTTGCTGCTGAATTCCAGATTTTATATTAATGAAAACCTTTCTTTCAAAAACACCTGGTAAAGTTATAGTACTCAACTAAGGTTTATTGCTGAACATCAAAATAATTAAAATGAAATCTGAATTTAAAAAAATCTAGCTGCATTAAGTATTCTGTGAAATACAGTAAATCAATGCCTTTGATTTTATGATATTCTTAGAAAATATGGATTGTTGAACAATAAGTACATCAAATCTTTCACATTGATATTCCACAGTTTCTTTGGACCAGAAAATCTCTCATATTTCTTGTAAATGGTTTTCAGATCCCTCTCAATATTACTCTTCTTAAAAAAGCAATGATCAACAGCAAATGAAATACATTTTTAATTTATTACTGTGAAAAAATAATCTTCCTACCAATCATTATGAAACTGTGTTAAACCCAATGGGGTTTTTAGATCAGGAATGTCTGGCTACGTTAAAGATTCTTAGAGAAATCATGATTGCTTCTGAAGAAGTGCTTGATCATTTATCACAAAACACCAATTATGAATGTGTCAGTAATTACAACAAATGTACATAAAATATAAATAAACTTAGATTTTTTTTACATTTTTTCAACTGATACACCCATTTCAAAATTCATAGGTATTCCACTGATGTTTTAATTTTTTTGTTACTTGATATGGCCATTTAAGATTAGACCTCCACTGATATTTTATAGAAAATCCAATGAGTAGTAGAGGCAGGAGTCTGATTTTGCTTATTTGTTGCATAAAACTTGCACTGTACAGTATCTTTTATAGGAAACTTCATCCTTTTACATATTAAATTGTAGTCTAAAATATGTTTTCTTGCCAAGTGTAATGATACAAACAAAAGTTTTGAAAATATACGCACTGATACTGAGAAGTTTTTGGAAAGTTTTTCAAGAAAAAACTAAACCTCGAATGTAACGCGACCCCAAACAAAATTCAACCAACAAATTCAACCACCCAACCCAACCCATGGGGATGTTTCATATTATTCAGGTACTGCATAGTGTCATATCTTGCCAAACTTGATGTGCCACTGTACTATATCTTGTCACTTCAGGTTTGCAGGGTCAAAATGGGAAATAACCTAAAATTCTCCATAGTTCAAATTTATAGACATCCTTTTTTTGGGTAACTAGAGATCCATTTCACTGATAGAGAAAAATCAAAGTAATGGGTGTAGCATGTTTGATTTGTATTTGAAAAGCATTTTAAGCAATGTAAATTTATTTACTTTTGTTGACATAATGGCAATATAACCATTTAATAATTTTCGATTGAAAGGGGGTGCAATTGCTTTCTTGGATGGAAAGGTGTGGAGGGAATGGCTTGAAAAGTTAGCACACCACTGCTTTAAAACAGCATTTCCCAACTGCCAGTCTGCGGCCCAGTATTGGCTGCTCTGTGACCTTTCATTTTTCTCACAAAAATTCTATAATGGGGAAATGATTAATAAGAGGCTGTTGTTTTCAGTTGTCATAGTGTAAAATTGTCAAAATATGAGGGTAACCCCAAATTAATGCTCCTGATTTTTTTCTGAGTAATGTTTTTTTGCAATTGAACTATGCGGTTCATTAGCAATGTCTCTATTGTTTTCCACCTCTGTTGGTGAAGTTTTATGTTTCTACCCCCCTGGGTGGTTCAAAATGGGCAATATGACACAGTTTTAAGCAGAGCTGTGACTAAATTTTGACAGTGGAGGGAGGAGTGCTGACAGTCATCACAGATGTTTCACAAATATGTGAGAAGGATGCTCTATGGGAGGAGTTTTCAACCAGGTGAAGACCAGTTTGTAGCTGGCTGCATCAACAAGATGAGGCTTTCTTGCACAACAGTATAATAGTACAGATTCCATGTTGGCACAAATGTGTGGAAAGTATTGAGAACATTGTGGAAAAATAAGTCTACAGACATTTTCACACATTATTGTTATTACTGCGCACTTGTGCTCAATTGTAATAAATCATTTGTCAGAGAACAATAGGGAGCACTACTTTTGGGGAGACCCTTGAGGTTGATAGTTAAAAATTAATTTTACCAGTCCTTGATGAAATATTCAGTTAATACACTGATCCATGATAAACATTGGCTGAGAGCCACTGCTCTAAACCAATGATTCTCAACTGGAGTTTCATGGAACCCTAGGGTTCTACAAATTTTTTTGTTTGTATTACGCTTGGAAACCCAGTGGCGGATTACCGCACAGGCACATGAGGTGCTCGTCTGGGGCCTCGACACTCATGGGGGCCTCAAAACAGTGAAAACTCGATTTTTTATATATGTACTATTTAGTAAAATGTTTCACAATTAGTATAATCTACTACTTAAGTAAACATCTCGTTTTCACTTAGGTTTGTTACAATGTAATGGTTACATTGTAAAATCCCTTGCACCATTCACAAACATCTCACAGTTGCCGCTGGCATTTATATAATAAATATTATATTTTATATTTATGCATGTCTGTAATTAAAATTGTTTAATCTGCTGCTTAACACATTGTTTTAAATTTTTAAGTTGTAAAAATGTTTGTAGATTGAGTACCCCCTCCCCTCACGGACAGTTGAGGGGCCTCCCGAATCTTTTGCGACTGGGGCCTTCAGGTACCTTAATCCGCCACTGTGGAAACCCATATAGTTTGTACTAGCTTGGGCCATTTTTTCCTCTCTACGAAAGTCAATAAAAATAATAATAAAAAGGGTAGGATAATAATTTCATATTGGGGTTGGGGCACGGGTGTATGCTTTCGCCCCGGGTGCCAAATTTCCTAGCTCCGGCCCTGTAAAAACGTCTTCCATAACTTGTGCGCGCGCACACAATTTCTACCCCTCCATTGCCTCGCTTCTAATTCCTCTTCTTCCTCTCTCACGTGCTCACGTCAATGTGGCGTCTGCGCGCGCAGTTAAGTCCTCGGTCTTCCTTTGAACCAGCAATGGAGAAACATACTTTATTACAGATGTAAACAAATTTAGGGATTTCGCATCCATTTTCTAGGGTGAAGGGATTCAGAGGTTCGAGTGGTGACTTTCCACTTACGGACCTTTAGACACGCAATCTCAATGCCCTTTAGGTTGGCAAATATGACAGAATTTTCCCGCAATTTTGTGCGCGAGTTCATTGAAACTTATCGCTCTCTGCCGGCTTTGTGGAACACCTGCTATAAGGATTACCGCTATAAAAATACTAAGGAAAGGGCATGGGAAAAGTTGGCCGCGAAATTTAGGGAAGTTGATCCGCGCGCGACCAGTGATATAGTGAAAGGGAAAATTGTTTGCCTGAAGAGGGCGTTTCGTAAAGAATGGCAAAAAGTCGAAAGTTCAAAATGTCAAGTCGGTTCCGGAGAAGGTGTTTACAAACCCAAACTATGGTATTACGACCATCTTCTTTTTCTATTGGATCAAAATAGCGAGCTTGAAGATTCACCAAGTATTAGCCCAGTCCCCGAGACAACAATTTTCATCGAATCTGCTTACAAACAGGTCAGTCATAATAAACTATAAAATTGCATGATGTAATATGACAGCAATATGATTAAATGAAATATAGAGACAAAGATGGGCTCAACCACGTGCAGTGATATGCTTCAGTTGGCCCTTCTCACATTTCTATTTCTGACCTATGCCTTCGAGTGATTACGAATCACAAAATCGTCTGACAATTTCAATTTTGTCCCCAGGATTTGGAGGATGAGGACGAAATTCTTGAAGTTGATTCGCAAGAATGCAATCAAGAGATAACTAACGGAGACACCACACAAGAATCAGTTGTAGATTGGCCTGTACCGAGGCAACAAAATCTTCCAATGCCTGTACCCTTGTCTGCTCGGCAAATGGACGTCAAACATGATTCGATAAGACTTGACGCGGATGACGAGTTTGAGTGCATTGCCAGAACATGGGCGATAAAACTTAGGAGGATGGCTTCAACGCAGAAACTCTTTGCAGAAAGATTAGTTAACGATGTATTATTTGAAGGAGAATTAGGTACATTAAATCGCAATACTATTTTGGTAACTGAACCGAAACAAAATAAATGACATTCATTATTATTGAAAATGCAAAATCAAGAGATTTATATCTTCACAATAAATTAAAAATGACGTATTATTAAAAAGTTAAATGTATTTTCATTACAATACCTTATTTTACCAGTTTATATTATTAGGGAGACGGTATATGGACTAGTTATCTACATTACACGATTACATAAAATAAGTTGAAATGACAGCAACGCAACGAATT
The DNA here is from genome assembly GCA_028673005.1 of Tanypteryx hageni. Taxonomy (NCBI): domain Eukaryota; kingdom Metazoa; phylum Arthropoda; class Insecta; order Odonata; family Petaluridae; genus Tanypteryx; species Tanypteryx hageni. Next base: position 58,023,122 of record CM054117.1, read on the forward strand.
TCGCCGATAGCAACGAATGACAAAATCTTACGTTATTCTATTAAATGATGAATTTGAGAATGAAGAAGCAATTGTTTAGGAACTCATTAACAAGCAAGCGCAAAGTGTGGTCGAGAAAGTGAACCAACAGTTGATGTACAGAAAATGCCAATTATAATAAATCAGTATTCAATAGTAAGAAAAGACTTCCAAACGTAAGAGTTACGGTGGTTCTTGTTTTTGTACGTTAGGCAAAATAGTGTATTACGGTGTTTGAGCTTTAGTTCTAATGTGATGTCAAAATCTTATGACTTCAAGTTGTCCCGTGATGTCAAAAAAGATGGCAATGCAACGACCGGAGGTGAGACATAAAGAATGTGCTATAGGTATCGCCAGTAATTTAATTTTTGGGGTTTCAGTTTACGAGGAAGAATTGTTTTTATTTTTACGCGTTAACATTAAATAATTTTAAAGAATGTATCATTACGTAACAAAATATATTTAAAGTAATATTTATCCAAATATATAATTTTACAAAGTCGATATAATTTTGCCAAGATAAAATATTTTGCTCGGGTAGGGAAAAGGTTTTTAATTACACTTCATTTTTCCATAATAAATGCAGCTTAATAGATTCAGAAATAATTTTATAAATAGTAGGAAAAACTCATTCAATGAATGAATTAGAAGTATAAATGTGAGTTAGCAAATTATACGTTTACTCCAAGCAGTGATACTTATCATGCATGCTTTGCAGTGAATAGTTTGCGAACCACATCATTTTGACTAGATTTTTTAAAGTGCTAATCTCTGCTAAGCGAAGGAAAATTTTTATCTGTTATCTCGAACAAAATTTAAAAAATACAAACTAGAAATTGACCATTTCCCTATAAGATGGAGCACTATTTGGCTCATTGCGAAGAAATTAATTTTATCATTCTAAACATGAGCAGTTATAAAATTGTAGGGGCTATAGTCTGTTTCAAATATCTTTGCGACTGATATTTCGTACGTACTCAGGACCGCTTGTGTTTCCACAGCTAGGAGGTGGGGAGACGTTTCCCCATCTTCTAGCAAGGAGACATCTCCTCACTGGAGAACTCAAACTTATCTACTAAACTGGAATACGTTGCAGAGAGCTCAGAAGGAAGAGCAAGCTGCCAGCGGTGAGCTACCAGGATGGCAACACAACACTCAGAGACTCAATGTATGCACAACGGAGGCCAAAGAGAGAATTATCTTTCGGTGGGGGAGGCTCTGCCTACTTCATTCCTATTGGTTCTCGTAAGATCATGTGCTAGAAAGCTCTCTTCTTCGCTCACTCTCTAAACCACAAAGATATTTGAAACAGAGTATAATAACTGAATTTTCAATGCATCACTCAAACCACCAACCAGAAGAGAGAATCAGTAATTAGATGATATGTAAGATTAGAATTAAGAAAATATTAGGTTTTACATAGAGCCAGTTTTATAAAGCTATTAATAATCTTAATTCAGGCAAGGCAACAGGTGTTGATGGTATACCTGCAGAACTTTTGAAGAACTTAGGGGAGGAAGCAAAAGAACATTTCTTTAAAATTATAAAAGATTGTTACGAAAAAGGAAAATTACCTGATGACTTTATAAAAAGTAAAACTATAAGTTTACCAAAGAAGGGGAATGCAGTGGAGTGTAGTAACTACAGAACAATTTCACTACTTTCGCACGCCTCAAAAGTTTTAATTTATATCGTGAAAAACAGAATAAAAAGGAAAATAGAAAATTATATTAGTGAAGATCAATTTGGATTTAGAAGTGGGAGAGGAACGAGAGAAGCTATATTAGCCCTCAGGGTGATAATGGAAAGATGTTTAGAAATGAACAGGGCATTATATTTAACGTTTATTGATTTGGAGAAGGCCTTTGATACAGTTAATTGGGAACTGTTGTTTAAGACTATGAAAAAAATAGGTATTGATTGGAGGGACAGAAGATTAATTTTTAAGCTTTATCAAAATCAAACTACAAGAATAAATATAAATGGATTAGAGAGTGAAGCAAAGATAAGGAAAGGAGTAAGACAAGGATGTCCGCTATCTCCATATTTGTTTAATATGTTCATTGAAGAAAGTATAGAAGTTATGAAGGAAAAGACAAAAGGCATAAAAATAAATGGAGTTAGAATACACTGCATTAGATTTGCAGATGACATTGTAATATTCAGCGATTCAAAAAGAGAAATGAATAAAATGCTGAAAGTATTATCGGACACGTTAAAACAGTGGGAATTAAAGATAAATATCAAGAAAACCAAATTGATGGTTATAGGCAAAAGTAATGCAGGGACAATATCAAAGATCAAAATAGACAATCAGGAAATTGAGCAGGTGAAGCAGTTTTGCTACCTAGGTAGTACAATTACTGAAGATAATAGATGCGTACAGGAAGTGAAAAGAAGAATAGCACTTGCAAAGCAAGCTTTTCAATGCAAAAGGAACCTACTGACAAGCAGTCATATGAATTTGGAAGTAAGGAAATCCTTTGCAAAAGCTTTTGTCTGGAGTACCTTACTTTATGGTAGTGAAAGTTGGACGTTAGGAAAGAGGGAGAGGTCCCGTCTGGAAGCGACAGAAATGTGGATATGGAGAAGATTGATAAAGACAAGTTGGACAGAGAGAAAGACAAACCTTGAAGTTTTGGAAGAAGTAAAAGAAGAAAGGAAACTGATCAGAGGAATGGAAGAAAGGAAGGCAAAATTTTTAGGCCATGTGATTAGACATAATGGATTAATTGTGAACATCTTGGAGGGGAAACTTTTAGGGAAGGAAGGAAGAGGCAGACCAAGAAAGAAATACCTAGATGACGTGGAGTCAGTGATGGGAGTTGAGAAATACGAGATGTTGAAGAGAATGGCAGAGGACAGGAGTTCATGGTTGCAGCGACAAGGCTTAGCCTTTAGATGAAGAAGAAGATAGAGCCAGTCTCACATATGTAACCAAATTAGATCTGAAAGTAATATTTAAATTGTTTTTGTTAAAAATTCAAGAAAATAAATATTATATATACTTGTCACCTGAAAATTAATAAACATTGAATCATTCATTACTTGTCAACATGGTGATAGTTTGCCTTTTAATCAAGTTAACATGATTGCTTAGTCGAGGGAAATTGAAACTTTCTCATAAAATTAATTTTATAGTATCACTTGCTAGAATTTTAATATCTTATTACAAAAACTTCTGAATTTCACCCCAAGTAACTTTCTATGACAGTTTCTATATTCAATGTTTGTATGAATAGGTATTTGATTTTATTATTTTTATATCCTTTTTTCCTCCTCAGCATATACCATATGTTTCATCATTGCATCTTAATGTTATTTTCCAGTCTAATTTCATTGTTTTATCTTAGTTCACGGAGCATCTCATATCATCCATTCATGGCTTCTTGTCATTCTTTTACAAATTGAATATTTTCAATAAATTTTCTTTGCCAGGTATAAACTTCATATGGTTTTATACTTCTGCTTTTCTAGTTTCCATTATGTATTTTCATCACAATCTTTTTTAATACCAGATAGAAGCAGAGTTTTCTCAATAGTTTGTATCATTGATCTTTCAGTGAAGGCCATACAAGCTGAAAAATTGAAACATTTTTATAGAAGATTTTTGAGAGAATTTTTCTATCTAACATCACAAATGTAATCTCCAAACACTTTTGTCATTAACCTTTTCTTGTGAATACTTTTGCGAAGCTTCTCAATATTTCCCTTCTTTAAAAAATGTTACAGTTTAATGGCAAATCAAACAAATATTTTGAATTTATGATTGCAAATAAATAATCTTCTTCCAAATCAAGATGTTAGTGTTAAATCTTTATTTTTAGATCTTTACAAAAAGTGGACAAGTGAGGGAAGAACTGCAGAGAAAATTACGTAGGGAACTTTTGTTGAAATCGATTGCCTCATAATATAGTCTATAAATTCCCCTTAAAAGCTTTATATCAATGCTATTATAATAATATTTTTCCCATTTAAAGCAAAGCAAAGAAAGACATCCAGATCCCAAGCTCCCATTTACTATGGTTCAACATAAATTTCCTGTGCATTTGACCTTTACAATGGCAATAATAATTAAAAGTCAGGCAAACGTTCCACAGCATGAGCTGTTTTTAACCTATGAACAACTTCACAAAGCTTTTTCCAGAGCATTGTCAATGATGAGAATTTAAGCGATCACAACAGGTGAAGAGTTTATTCAAACTAAAAATGCATAGGGAACTTCTATAAAACTGTGTGAGAATAAATATTGTGTCTGCATAAATTGCTGCTCTTATAATACTTTAATATATGTTTAAATAAAAGACAATTCATAAAGAACAACTGTGCCTTGCATTTATGCGTACATCTTTCCTTTTTAGCACGCTTGCTTAAAAGAAAAAATGTGCTAATGTAATCACTCTGTCCATATGTAATCTATTTAGAATTTTTAGAAATATTATAGATATGGAGAAAGTCACGTGGTGGCCACATCCTATTTTTTTTAAATAATCCTTATCGCTTTTTACTTTCTCCATACGTAGTATAGGGGAAAGTATTGTTTTCATGAAAAAAATTGATTTCGAGATTTCAACAGAAATACACATTTTGAGGTCTCCCGGAACATGTTTTCGCCATTTTATTGATGATGTCTGTGTGTATGTGACACCTTTTTTGTGGGTGCTCTAACTCGAAAACTATTAATCAGGTCAATGCGAAATTTTATATTTAACATTTTTATGCAAGCCATAAGAACTGATTAGTTTTTGGTAAAAATCGGTCAACCGGAAGTGGGTGTTTACTCTTGTCACTTATCCATTATTTTGAAATATTTGATATATGTAAAAATGTACTGGAATAAAAGTTGTAGGAAATTTAATTTTCTTCAACCTTTGTTCGAAACATTTTTCCATATAATGCATTAAGAGATATCTTAAAAACTAAATTATTTAGCTGCTACCACCACGCCACCTACCAACAACTATTGTTTACAATTGACACTTAGATACGCCTTAGTAATGCTCCTTTTTCTTTTCTTAATTGTTGGAGCTTTGTGGCTATATCCAATATCAGAAGGCTATGGTTTGAGTTTATTTCTGTTCTTTGTAGTCTACAATTTTCTTGCAGTTTCTTAAAATATTTATTATTATGTAATCTATTTAGAATTTTTAGAAATATTATAGATATGGAGAAAGTCACGTGGTGGCCACATCCTATTTTTTCTGCTATTATTAAATTAGGTGATATTGTTTTATTTAGCTATGAAAATTTCTCCCATTAACCTAATTAATGAACTGAAGAGAATTTGATCACCTGTTATGCGTAAATTTAGCTTAATTTATATTTTATGCCACATATTCAGTCTTTAGAGCCTCATAAGTGACATGAATGTGGAAATGTACACTCAACTTTCCATCTTTTATACCTTTAGAGATATTTAAAAAATTTTAATTGATGTATTTTTCATAACTCAAATCTAAAGAAAAACAAATGGAAACAGTACACAAATGTACATTCCAAGTTTCAGCTCTCTATCATTAATGGTTTTGTCACAATTTCAATTTAAGCAAGTGCACAGACACCAAAGTGAAACTAAAAGTGCATTTTTAAAAATGCCCGAAAAATAAAAAAATATAGAAGTACACCACATAATTTCTACAATTCTACTGCTCAAATTTTTACCAGGGAGTCATCTGATTAAAAGATAAGATGCCTTAAACCAGAGGTGCCCAACCAGTCGATTGCAATTCAATGGTTGATCATGAAGCAATTTTGAGTTGATCTTACTCTTTCATAGCAATGTTGCTGCAATATGTTTCAGGTAATGTTGTGGATATGTGCACACAGCATAATCACCCGCTGACAGGACCAATATGAGTCAATTGATCATGACTGACCATGAATGCACTTTGTATATTGGGCACAGGCAACCTATTGATAGATGATAATTTTAGCTGCATGTACTCTGTGGTGTTGGTGTGTTTGGTCTAAGATTTGCCTTTGTGGACAGGTGTTGTTTTTGGGGTTTCAAATAATTCATTATCTTTTTCATCCATGGGTGCTGGACCCAGTTCTAGTATGAAAACAAAAAATATCATTTTAACAATGACTGGGAAGAAGAGGGGGTGCTGACGGTGTAGTGGTTAGGATGCTGGCTGCTACTCGAAGGGACAGCGGGTACGAATCCTGGGAAAGTAGGATTTTTTCCGAGGTTGACCGGCCTCCTGTTTATATGGTTTGAGGAGACCACGCAAAGGCAGTGTTCCATCCTTCAGAAAGGACATTAAATAGTGGGACCCCCTGGTGCTTTTTGTAAAGAGTAAGCTAATTCCAACACCGGGTTTCCCTCCTCCCTTCTGTGTGTGTCCAGTTGATGACAGTGTAAAATGACCATAGCAGTCGATGCACTTAAAAATCAATTACTACTCCTACTTCTGGGAAGATGATTTTTCTTTACTATGAAAATGTAATGTACAACTGTTTTTTTAAATTTGCACTACAAAGGTGTCTACATATAAGCTGAATTCTTGTGCACCACAAATGCCCTTTCACAGATGGTGAGATATTCAAACAAGCATCTTTAGAGGCTGAGAATGCTTTATTTGAAAATTTTAAAAACAAAACCATGACATGCTATGACCATTTGTAAGTGATTTTGAAACCTGTGTCTAGTTTTTATTGCAGCTTGATAAATCCACTGATGTGACATGGTTCAACTAAGCATATTTTTACATTTAGTTTTATCTGATTCCACAATTAAGGAATAACTTCTCAGAATTCTTTCATTTAAAGAAAGATCCAAAGAAGAGGACATCTTTCAAGTTATTGAGAGCTTCATAATATCTGAAACTATTCCAATAAAAATACTTGTATCCATTCCAATGGATGGTGCACGTTATGGTTGATGGTTGGCTGCAAGAACCCTTTGTTAGCATTTTATAAAAAATCAGTACAATATACATTGCACAAACTTTCTCATATCCTACATATGCATCTGGCCTCACATTCTTTCCTGACTGGAAGGAACTCTTACTGCTGCAAAAACAACAAAACAGTGGAAAATGTCTTGTGCACGTAATTGGTATTAATATATTGTGAATTATGAGAAAATTGAACTTGATAAATAGTTATACCATACATAAATATAAAGTATTTAAAGAATGATGAAAGCACATAGGTGCTGAAGCATTGTTGCTTGACGAAGACTGTTGAGAGAGCTGGTAGGTAGCTGGGCATAAAACTTGATGTGATAATGTCACTGGACGTTATATAGTTAATTTTTGAGAAATATAGCTTATATAGTATTGTTTATGACACCATGCTCTATAAATGACTGAATTTTAATAAAAATTGTTTGAGCAATTTTTGAACAAATCAACATTTTGTGAAAATCAACATGAATAAGCCCTTCATCGTTGCACTATATTGTTCATCTCTTCATAGTTTCTATTCTGAATAATGTTATGCCTTTTAAATACAAAATATCATTTGATTTTGTTGAAACATCTAGGCTCTAGGGCAGTGTTTTTCAACCTTTTTGCTTTGGTGATCCTCTTTAAATGATCCAGCTTCCGCGACAAACCATGAAATAAAGTCAATTTTCTTCATTAAAACAATAAAAATACTTAATATTCCTTATTTAACAATAAAACATCATAAATATAGCAAAAACTATAACAAAATGTTTTATTATGCACAAGAAAGTCGATAACTCTCCTTAACAAAATTTACTTTGTTTAATATAGTCGTTATTAACATTTTTGGTGACACCTCCCCGGTTCTTTGCAACACATCATTGTGTCATGACACACTGGTTGAAAACCACTGTTCTAGGGCCTTGAACAGACAGGCAGACAGGGCATGGAAAAAACCACTTTTTTGGACTGGGACACTTAAAACATGTATTTCAGTCAAAATCTGTCCAATTTTTTCGCAATCACAATATTTTCTCTATATAGTACATATATGAGAGAGTAAAAGACAAAGAATTTCCTAATATTATTGCTGTGTAATTCACCAGAGAGAATTAGGTGGCAAAATGCTTGATTTAGTTAGTGTTATGGCAGTAGTAATAAAAATTAAAATTTATTCAAGCTAACGCACTACAAATAAGAATGTTTAAATCTTTTTTGGAAGAAGTTGTGCATTATGGAGATTTACTACTTCATAGTGAAATGAGATGGTTAAGCAAAGGGTCCATTCTTGCAAGATTCTGAGTTGTTGCCAAGTGGATAATAAATCTATAATAAAAAATAGGATGCCTGTTGCAGTTTTGTTTGCAAAGAAATCTGAAAAAGTTGGTTATATGTATATGTGATAAAATTACTTACTATCTATTACTTTTATGTATCTGAAAAGTACAATCAGTTCTATTATTATTTCACTTTTCATGTGGCCATGTATGAACAGAGGGGAAGAAAGGGTAGAGAGAGACAGAGAGAGGAGAGAGACAAAGGAGGGTCAGAGGTAGACCTTGAGTTAGATCAGTGGTTCACAGGCTATACGGGATCAGCGTTGGTGAAAAGGTTGGGAACCCCACCTTGGGAATCCCATCTTGGGAAAATGGCTCAACTCAGGTAGTACTGTGAGTTCGTAAGCTAAGCTCAAAATTTCAGAAGGCCCCAATGTAATTTGTTCCTTTACCTGCATTAAGACCACCTGAAAGATGGATAGAACAGTGGTTCCCAAGTTGGTACCCTCGGTCTAAGAGAGGTTGATGGGGCGAGAAAAGATTGGGAACCACTAAGCTAGAGGACAGCTTTCACTTTTCATGTGGCAACTGACATTCAAAACTCAATGTTCAATGCTCAACCACAACTGTTACAAAAGTAATTATATAGTTGATTAGTCCCATCAATGCCTTTAAACTAAAATTAAAAATGTGGATATCTCAGCTTTGTAGAGATCTCAACAATTGTTTTAACTTAAAAGATAAGAAGTGTTCCAATGTAGAAGAAAATGATTATTAAGTATTCACAAATGTATTGGAAGAAATTTTGGCTGAATTCCCAAGTTTGGCAGATTTTGTCCAATAGTTTCTTTTTTAGACTTACCATTTGCCAAAAAATACATTGAAAACATGGCTGATAAGTTCAGAGAATTATTTGAGATGGATGTAGGATTTCTACAACTCCAATTTTTTTTGTTTTATTACTTTTGCCCTGTTCTTTCAAGTATCTATATTTTATCAGAGTAAAAATGTATAAGTTCAATAAAAGAATTAAATAAATATATGAAATTTCCTGTTTTTATAAATGTTTCATCTTTAGATATAAATCATTGTTAGAAATAAAAAAAGTAAAAAAGTTTGTGTTCAACCATCTACTGCCCAATGTGAAATTGAATTAATGTGACAGTTCAGTTACTTTTATATTTAAAGACAGAACTACATATGGCTTCTTTTCTAAAAGTAGAAATTGTAATTTCTTTAAATTTTCATTTAAAATTGAACACCAGTATAAAAATGAAAATTTTGAAAATTATCCCATGAAAATTTTCTTGTCAACAAATAATGCATTTTGAAATTTTTATTGCAAAATTTATAATTCATATGGTTGAAACATTTAAGATTCAACTAAATGTCAGAGGCTTGATTGCGTGCAAATAGATATTATAACTTTAGGCGAAGGTTTTCGCAGCATTGTGGTGAAAAACTGGCGTCGGCTTTCGACGCGTTTAAATTTTATAATGTAGCTCTCAGGCTTATAAAGATTGGGCATCCCTCACTTAAACATTTATAAAAATGATTTTTAGCAACCAGGATGGGACAAGAGCTTATCAACAAATTCGAGATCCTTAACAAGCCCAGCAGTATTAGCCCCCATACTCCAGAGCTAGGCACCTTGCTTCATTAAAAAATATTTTGTTGCAAGATATAGGACCTTCTCCCCTGTTGCTTATACTGCAACACAATGCTTATGCCATTGGTCATCTGGGGCCAACCATGCACAAACAGCTCAGAGATGAACCTAAAATGAGTTAGCAATCAATGCCTGGATCACCCCTGTATTACAGCAACTAAAAACATCTTCCACCACTTAAGGGCACCAAACATGCTCCATCATCTTGCCACTGAGGACAACACTGAAAAAAGGACGGAAAACTGCATGACCCCATTAACCATTCCATGTCATAAACCATCTTCTTGTTGCGTGGTTATAAGTATGAAGATCAGGTGTAGAATGTGTAGGGATAAAATGACAGGCATAACATTGTTCTGTCTTAGGCTTGACTCAAAAGGAATCTGTCAGCGATTGACATTTTTTTTCTGTGTACAGCCAGGCAAGTACTAGCATGTGTAGTGCACTCTTCTGCAGCACCTTCTCTGCTATCCACTGCCCACCCTTCAGGGTTTTTCATCCCCCTTTTGTATCCCCATTTTGAGACAAAACTTGCCCTTTTGGGATGGGCGGCAGATTGGTGTGGGGAAATTACCTGGAGACCCTTGCACTGGTTGGGAAAGAAGCTTGCGATGAGCCATCAACCTCCTGAGATGGCTTTCAAATTATTAGGGGGAATGAGGGTGAATCCTCTGCTTGAGTCAGAAGGAAGCAACCTTCATGTTAATTTGAGATTCCTGTTCGTTCGACTGCCAATGCCTAATTGGAAATAGGTAATTATATCCAACTCATTACTAAGCTATTTTTTATATAAACAAAATGCATCTTCAATTTTGCCAGTTAAGAATAAAAATAGATATCTGCATATATATTTCAATATTTAAAAAATTAATATTAAAAAATAGCTTTAATATGTACTTAAAATGAAAGAAAAAAATTTTAATTTCTTTAATGCAGAATTGGGCAGAGTCGTAAAAATTTTGTTCATATAGAAGTAATATGGTATTGTAATATACATTATGGTAGTTTTTATGGCTAGTATAAAACTGAATTGATTAAAAGTGGCTTGAAGCCATATGTCTTTTGAGCCATTAAAAAATTTTGAACTTAGAGTTGAACTTGGTTATAATGACGTTGTAATATCCAAGGTAGCATGGGAATATAGAATTGAACTGAAGTTCTCAATTTCAAACAAACTGATCATCTCTTCAGCTATTATCTTTTGCACAGGTCCCTTTATTGGTATGTTGAAGTTCCTTTGCTGCATAAACCATTTAATCAAAGCCTCATCTACATCCGACTGCACAGGTTTACAGATTTGTTTAGCACTTCAACTCAAATTATCCATGGCACTGCAAATTTTCTGTTGATTAGACCTAATCGCACAAACTGTAGAATTGCCAAGTTCTAGTTCTTTGCACACTTCACTTTTAGTTAAGCCACTCTCAAATCTTCTGACTATATTAACTTTTTCTTGTACACTTTAAACTTGCAATGTTTATGACTCAAAATACAGGTTATTAATGGGAATTGTAAGGAACCAAGGCTTCATTTGGAGGAATTAAACAACAGTGTAAGGGACAATTCAAGATAATGAGTCATAATACAGAATTTTGTAGCATTAATATTAATTTAACCTTTGTCAGTACGGAACAGCAGAGCAATTATTGGCAGTTGGAATCGTGATAGAGTAACTTGCTCCAATTATAAATAAACACACAGGTCTAACAATCTCCAAGATAAAGTGGAAAGATCTAGTATCACTGATTTTTTAATTAAGATGATGCCATTTACTAATTTCCATTGCAACAATGCACATAAAAATAGCTGTTATTGATTGGCTGGAAAAAAATTGAGTTTGTTTAATACCCACTTTAACTTTCAGATTGATTTTTTGTTAAAAAATGCATAATATATATATATATATATATATATATATATATATATATATATATATATATAATTGTGGAACTTGTCAATTTTTATTATCATTATAACCAAGGTGGTTAATTCATTATAATTGAGATGTAATCATGGTAACAGGGATGGAACTTGTAACAGATGTTGTTGTTACATCCAAGTTGTCATATTAAACGAGGTCATTAGAACCAAGTTCTACTGTATTTATCCCTCCCTCCTCCCTGTAGCTCCATGTAACTATATTTAGGACCCTTCCCAAAATTACCTGACAAGGTAAACTTCTTATTACCAACTTGTATATTAACTTCAAAAGTTATATCTATGTAATGAACCCCTACCTCTGATAAAACCTTCCTTAGGCAGGATTTAAAATGAGTTAACTCTCGTTAAAGGCTAGTCAAAGGACACTGCTTTAACACATTACACCAGCATTAAGTTGGCTTTAATAAATTTCTACCATAAATATATTGAAGAATTTGTTTGTTTGTGCATTTATAACGTAACGACTACAGAGCGTAGAAGCAAGATGAAGGTGACATTTTAACCGCAGTAAAAAGGTAAGCAAAATGGGAGGGTTTTTTAAAGCGATTTGAACTGCCTTTTTCATTTTAAAAATTTGATTCATTTAATTTTTCCCATTTAAATAACACGGGAATGAGTGTATTGTTGGATTAACAATCTACTTGACAACTGTTATAAACAATACCTAAAATTAACTAAAAGAAATAATATACCTAATATTAATTAAAGTAGGGACGAAAGAAACACTAAGGTTATTCAAAGAAGGCCAATCACCAAAAAACTATAATCTGGCTAATTATTTCGAAAGGTAGGTGGAAGACAGTTTTAATGTGCAATTTTAAGTGCTTTTGTTCTCTAAAAACGTTTTATGTATTCTGCATGTTCTCTATACTTTATAGACAGCGAAATTTGTTTTTCATTAACATTGAAAATTAGTAACGTACAGAAGGTACAATAAGAAAACTTCTATAACAATTCTTTAATTTAGACCATTTAGACATTTTGGTTTCCTTTCAACTGAACATTTGTGTGCATCAATTATACTTATTAGATTATAATAACACTTTCCATGTCATACCAACACTTTTTATTGCCAAATTCAGTTTCAAAGTCCGAGAACTCATTTTGCTTCATAGGTTTGACTTTAAAATAGTCACGTGACACATTAGACCCACAAAATTAGCCTTTGCATGGGATAACATATGTTTAAGCTAAATTTGAATATATCTTCAAATGTGTTTCCACCGGTTGCATCCCTAGAGCTTGCAATTCCTACCCAAGTTTTTAATGTTTTTGAGATTCATGACAACATAATATCATGCAGTTTCTTCCAATGGAACTAAATTTGAGTGAAATAACTATATTTTAAAAGTGATTCCATCGATTTTTTATTATGATTATTTGATAAAAAAATACAGTCGCCAAATTTATCGTTAAAGGATGCAGGAAAAATGTATTTATTTTGGCAAAATACGGGAAGACAAGAAATATTGCATACCATTAAGCACTACAATAAAAATTAACCTGGTTACCATGGTTTTTTAATTGCTTGTTGCTGATAAAATCTTTGTAGCAACCAATATAAACAAAATATGTAAAATACTGGGTCAAGTGAATAAAAATTAAGCTAATGCTTCAAGCAAACAGCAAAAGCATTTGCTAAAAGCATAAGCAAATGCTAAAATCATTTGCTTCATTTCGTGAGAATAAAAGTTTGCTTTTGCTTATAAGCATTTGTGACTCAGTTTTAAACAAAAGCTTAAATTTTACAGAAAAAAGCACTTGACAATTCTTCCTTCTCTTGTTTTTGTTTACATTTAAAGTATTAGTTGAATGTCAAACTAGCAACAAATATATTGGGTAATATTTAAAAAAATGTTAATTAACTAATTTTTCTTTAACTATTTCTTTCATAACAGAATTCTATAGTATCACAAATCATGGATACATTTTTATTCAAATAGTTCAACTTAAAACAAATAGTGCAAGCATTTATTGCCGGAAATGAAGGGCCTATTGTTATTCTCCAAGAAACAAGATTTTAAATAAATTTCACACTTTCTTCAGAGAAACGATATAAATTTTTATAAACGTTGGTTGTTGAAACTTGCCTTTTCTCATATATTTTAACTTTTTGTGTCACCATAAACTCTGCCAAATCAATTTATATTTAGGATCAAGTATCATGAAAATAAAGCAGGTACTTCAAAATATCTTAGCAAGCCCTTTACCTCACTTAAAAAATATAAGCATATACTTAAAGCATTAAGTAAAAGCTCGGTTTTATTCACACAATTTTAAGCAAATGCTTACGAAAAATCATAAAAATAAGCAAAGGCTTAATTCTTTCTAGCAAAAGCAAATGCTACTTTTTTATTCACCCTAAACCAAGCATTTGCTTAAAAGATGATAGAAATCTTAAGCATAAGTATCTGCTTATTTTTTATTCACTCGACCCATTAATACATTTTGTAATCTCAATTGCGATAACAATATAACATCTTTATGTTGAATAAATAATTGCTTTAGTATTGAGAAAAAGACTGTCGAGGATTATCAGCTGCTAAAAAAAAAGCTGCAACAGACCTGCTGGTAAATATCATGATTAAAAAATAAAAATAAATTAAAAAAATATTTTGCAATCGACCCATTTTTATAAATTTCAGTACACTAAAAAGAGAAAACAAGTCCTTTAAAGTAAATTTTACAATTTTTGTATTGAAGTTGGGTGGCTCATATGATTTTATTATTTTAACTAAAAGCTCACTTCACATTTATGTTTAGCCGAAGAGCCACTCAACCTTTACATGAAATTGTAACTATATACTTTAAAAGGGCTTGTTTTTTTGCATTTAGTGCAATGAAATTTATAAAAGTTGGTACATGAAATTTTTTTTAAATTTCTTTTTAAAGTTAGGAGATCTTCGTTCGATTAGTGGGCTTGTTATTTTTTTTGCTTTTTAGTGCAACGAAATTAATATTTTGTAAATAAAAAAATATTTAAAAAATTTATTTTTACAGTTACAAGTCTTCATTTGATGAGCAGGAACATGGAACAATATAAGGCATCTAAAGTTATTTTACATAGTTACAGAAGGAAACAAACAAACAGATGAGACATTCTGTTTTGAGTGTGTATTGAAAACGTAAACCCACCTTGATAAGAAATCCCAGCCCAAGCACATCACATAATCTCGGGCAAGTGCCTCCTCTCACATTGTACCAAACAGTACAACTATACAATAATAAATAAACTGTGATGAAGATAATAATATGGTCGAAGAGCAACCTTTCTGTATGGTGGGCTGTTTGTAGTTGTGAATGCTTTGGAGGGCCACATAGAAAGTCACAAGAACTTAGATGAATGTTTACTTCAGAAGTTACCTAGAGATTCTGTGATCTCATAGCAGTGAAAGTCGAGTTCAAATAATTTACTGATGTTAAAACTTCGCCTGAAAAGGTTTTGAGGCCATAAATTTTACTGAAAAAATATGAAATTGCCCACGTTAATTTTACCTATCACATTTTTATTATAGTGTAGCGGGCCGCAGGTGGCCTGCGGGCAATATATTGTCATCCACTAATACGGTAGTTGTTGAGGAGTGAAACTGCCATAAATCTCCATTTCTGCTTCGAACAGTATGTTATTTATGTTATGCTGGGCAATGGCACGTGAACGATCATCAAGTTTTCTTAATTTATTAGCCACATGTTCACCATAAGTAGTGCATTCATCTCTCTGTGCACTGGAAATACTTTTGAGAATACTGTATGCCTCATTAATTCTAGGATGTTCCTGGGATCTTTTCTTTTTAATTGGTAGTTTCTTGGGTGACAAAAATGTCTTCTGTTTCCCTTTGTGGGCTTCATAAGGTGCTGTATCCACCAAATTGCCTTTTTCTTGGTTACTAGTTTCTGAATCCCTTTCATTTGATTCAATTTCCACTTCCCCTTCTACTTCCATAACACCAATCTTCACATCCTTCTCGTCTTCTTCTTCACTCTGCAATAAATAACACACAAGTTATACTTACCAAAGAATTAGAGGGAAAAGTAAAAAAAAACTAAATTAAAAGAAAATAGTAGCTCCTACTTATCAAAAAATGTGAGTCCAAAAATGGTACTTTTTGGTTGATTTTATATGGAATGGAATACTGTATTTACTTGCACAATTGCCTCCATCATGTAATTACCCCACACAAATTATGAGGAAGAAATAACAGGTTATTTTTTGTACTAAAAATTTCCTCTCTTTTACAAAGTTGAGATTTGCATACACCCAAATGTCAAATTTGTATCTCATTTAAAACTAATTTTAAAATGATAACCTCACTCTTACCATGCAGAAAGTGATTAAATCACTCTGTATCAATCAGACCCCTCTTTTATTCATGCATGACGATTATCATTGTTTATGTTGCATGACTCACCGGAAGACACTGTCAAGTTTCGACAAAATAAAGTGTTTTTATAAACTCATTTATGGGTTAGACAAAATAACAGTAAAAAGTTTTATATTGTTTTACAGGTATACTTCATTCTGAAAAGTTTACTTTCTTAATATAATAGAAAAACCGGATATTTGCCCCACCCTTTTTTTGTTATTAATAAACTCGGCAAAAAAGTGGGGCAAATACAGGAGTAAATACATCATAGGATGCTTTTATATAATTTCAGATGACCACAAAAGAATGGCTTAGTGTTTCTGAGGGATACACTAAATTGTGGAATTTTCCTCACTGCCTGGGAGAGATGAGCAGGAAACATGTTATGTTACAAGCATTTTTCAACTATAAATCAAACTAAACCATTGTTTTATTAGCTATTTTGGATGAAAATTACAAATTTATATATGCTAATGTAGGCTGTCAAAGAAGGATCTCAGATGGAGTGTTTTTAAGAACACATCCTTCTTTAGGAAACTTCAAAGAGGGATTTTGCAATTACTGCAATATGATGCTCTGCCGACTAGACATAAATCTGTAGATACCATATGTGTATGTCAATGCTTCCCCTTTAGAAATATAATGACACCTTTCCCAGGCACATATGTCAAAGATCGATTCAGATACTTTAATTACATGCTTTAAAGAGCATGCTTCATTGTGGAACATGCTTTTGGAATTTTGTCGGCAGTGTTCTGAGTACTCAAAAAACCTATGCTTTTACAACCAGAAAAAGGGCAACTCATTGTATTGGCTTGTCTCTAGTTACATTTTTAAAGAAGAGCAAATCCTCCAATCAGAGCTTCTGATTGAGAACAAGGACATTATACAAAGGGGTTGGTGGCAAAACATTCAGTAATTAACATCACCATTTCCAGTTCAGAAAAATCCATGAAAGTTTGCACAAAATGCTCAGGAAATAAGACAAGAATTCACTGCATATTTGGCAACTGAACATTTGCCATAGCAATATTAATACGAATATAATAACTTGTGCAGTAACTTAACTAAGGTTCGGATTTTTATTCTGCTTAACAACCTTTAAAAATTCCAGTTAAATATTTCATAAAATGCAGAAGGATTCCCTTACATATTCCATAACCCCTCTATACCATTAAATGTTCTTTATTAAAAATTGTGAAATTTGTACAGGTTAAAAAACAAAACACCATTCTTAGTAATAAAGCGATTTTTTATCAGTTTTGTTTTAAACAGCTATACCTCACCATTTTCAACATCTTCCTTTTCAATATTATTTGAGTTATTATTAAAACCTACAGTATTAAATACATGTTTATGTAATAAAATAAAGATCCTAACGCTAATCATAAATATAATAGGTACCACATTTGCTATTAAAATATTTTTACAACTATTCATTATTTTAGTAATAAACTAATTTTATTATAGAATTATAAATATAAAATTGAAGGCAAAATACCGTATTTACTTGCGTAAATTGCCTCCATCCTGTGATTTTCCCACTCGAATTATGAAGAAGAAATAAAATATTTTTTTGCGGCAAATAATTACAATCTTTTTACTTTGCCAATATGTTTATTTTGCCTGTAATACATACGTCCAGATGTCGAGTTTATATCTCATTTTAAAACTATGACCTCACTCTTGCTACAGAAAGAACACTTTGCTCCTCCTTCACATTGACACGTTGGTTATCATTGTTCACGATGTGCGATCCACTTGAAGTCATTGTTTCGATAAAATAACCAGATTGTGGTTGGACCAATGCCAGAAAATGTTTAGCATTGCATTACTGTTACGTTGAGAAACTCGTATGACAATTGCATGGATAAATACGGTATTAACAGAATTAACAAAACAAAATGTTTAATAAAGTATATAAAATACTTACCAGTGAAGTGTCCATTGTTCTTCTAGGCTTGTATCTGTCAGCCAGGAAGCACAAACTGTTGAATGCGAACCAAGGTGACTGATAGTTTGTTTCTCCACCAAATCCTGACCTTTTTGTCAGCATTTTCTGCCGTTCTCTTCTGTATGAGGCCAACAGGGAATTCATTTTCTTTTTAATTTCTGCAACGTCAACGTTAAACATTTTTGCAAGAGAATCCCAGGCATCGTTTTTCCTGTTTACGATTTTGTAGTACTTATCATGAGGGTTCCATAATACCGGGTTATCACGATAGGCATCAATAAATTTTAAAATAACATCGTTTGTCCATTCCATATCGAACGGCACGAGCACAGGCGAACGACCAAGCTTCCAAGTTGGCGAACATACACTAATATATTGACAACCGGTGGAATAACCTTCGCTCGTGTTCGTCACAGCTCGGCCGTGTTCGTCACCGATCGGCTGAGTTTTTCATCGATCGGCTGTGTTCGTCACCGCTCGGACGTGCTCGCATATATGTCCACATAGAGAAAGAACATTTGCTACGTCTGGACGCGGTTTTACCTTCATACTTACGACTACCCATGAAGAAAGCGTTTTTTTATTTGGAATGATTAGAGTGTTAGCAGTGTTCCGTCTATTTTCAGTTTTGCCCAGACTGAAAAGACGATCAAAACGGAGCATATGTGAAGCAGGCAAGCAGGGGTATCGAAAATAACATAACAGTTACATTTAAAACACCCCTTGGAGCAATGTATAGGTAACATGTGTTATTGCTCTATACCTGTTATAACTTATAACTGCTCCCGATCCAATCGAATGAGTTTCATATAGTATCTGTTCCAACCCTACTTATTCATATAAGTACTTACATATTATACATTGTAATTCTATCTACCGGTTTGTTTCAGACTAACTTCTGTTTCTGAAGTGGCTCTTACGATTAGTCGTAAACTTATATACGCGGTTAAAAGAACAACCCTGATTATTTCATGCCACTAATTTAAATAATATTTCGCTGAAGACTTCGGGTTTGTTTGTTGTTTGTGGTCCAAAAGAAGGAACAATTTGCTAATCAACCTCTTGGATTATTTTAAAAGAAACAATTTATTTTATAGAATAGAGGTTTCTTCTCCATTATCCGGTTGCATTTCAATACGACAATGGCGCTGAAAATGGCGAGAAAGCGACTACGTCAAACCTACATTATACGGAAACTTTTTAAGGTCTTCTTCGGTTCTCACTGGTTGGGATGGTTTCCTTCTTCCACCATGAATAAATGAAAATTCTTGGTCGAACGTTTCTTTTCCACGTTAACTTCTCGCCATTTACGGCACCACTGTCGCTATATTGAAATACGTCCAAATAATAGAGAACAGCTCTTACGAAAAAAAACGAATTTTTTTAAAGTTCGCAAGAATTAATACAGATACTTTTTAGAACAGGTATAAAGAAAATTATACAGATGCTTTAGTGCTGCTGTTATTTAATAACTAAGCTTCTAGTAGCAGATATGATTGATGACAGTTCTAAGACGATTTGCTCAAAATACCTACTGTTATTTTCGGCACATCAATACTTAGTACTGCAAAGTAGTAGTTATTCGAAAACTCCTCTTGTTAAATAACAGTAGCAATACGTTTTTAAACGTATTTGCAAATTTCGCGTTAAGGTTGCATAGCTGTTCAGCTAAACACAAATGTGCAGTGAGGTTAAAAAACAAAATCTTGTTATAATATGAATCACAACTTTTACACAAAAAGCGTATTTGCTTCAGAGAACTAGTTTTTAGGTGTTCCTTACCAGCGAAGAGTTAGTAGCGGAATGCCTCATGATCGCGTCCGTCTGTCGTAACATTCATCTCCTGAACCGCTGGACGGATTTTAATTAAATTACGTACGAGTGATCCTTATAAAAAATATTGCCCAGTTGTGATTTTGAACTGCATTCGTCAATTAGAACTTCCACTTTATATAAGCACTTATATAAATTTGTACTCGTAACTCGTTAAATGGCATCCGTCAAGGAACAATTAAATACCATATTTTTCTCCCCTTGCTCTCATATAATCTGTAAGGTATAGATTTAAAAATATATTCGGATATAGGACAACATTTACCACAGAAAAGTCCGCGAGACACATAATGACGACTTATAGTTTCAGACAGCGGCGGGTCCAGAAAATGTCTTTGAGGTAGAGGAGGGGGGGGGGGCAATACATGTTTTCACAGTAATGGCAAAGTTATTCACATAAATTCTTTTTCATTTGCTCTAAAACAATTAAATAAAATAAAATTATAATTAAATTACAATTATTTACAAGTTTTACTGGATCGATTCGTAAATGTGAAGCTAATATTTTTTCGGTTCTGCTTCAGCGATTGTCCCCTCCCCCTGGATCCGCCACTGGTTCCGAAGTTAAAAATTCGAGAAAATCCCAAGCATAACATCGCATATTTTCTCAACAACAATTCTATCGGCAAACAACGATTAAAAATCCATATTTTTCTCTCCCAAGCTCTTATATGATGTGATGTATAGATTTAAAATTGTATTCGAATCGAGGTCAACATTTACCACAAAAAATTTGCGGGACCACATAATTATGACAAATAGTTTTGGAGATAAAAATTTAAGAACCGCCCAATCTTTCGCAACAGTTCTATACGTACTTCTCATAAAGAACAGCTTTGAAATCTGCGTATTTCTTTTATGGAGTATCTATTTCATTTTGCTAGCTTTTTAGTGCACTAAAACTATAAAAGTTGGTACATTCAAAATACTACGAATTTTGGTCGAAAATTTATTGGCCACTGAAAAAAACTCGTTCACTGACTGTAGAAGTATGCTGAATACTATATATCCGGATATCTTCGCAACTATTTGTAATGGCGATGGAACTCTCCAAATTATTTGCGACGTCTATTAATTGGATGTAGTCCCACTTTCTTCCTATTGCCATCGCAGATATTGATTTTCTATAAGTAGCGCAACACGAACTAACGCAACTAAACTATTCTGAGCAGAACGTCGGTCGACCATCAACTCAACGCTCAGCGCTTCCCGCTCATTGCGTAAACACTACGGACAGAGTGCCGCTCGCCGATCATCGCTTGCTCGCTCACTGAACCTGACTTAACATGCGTATTATGTTCCATTCTGAACCAGTTAAGGTCACTGGTTGTTATTTTGAAAATGCTATTTATTTGGAGCAGGAACAGTTTAACAGATTATTGAAAAAATTGTTTTGCATAGGTATCTCTAGTGCGTGCGCATATATTCCCCACCACCTTCATTTCCAAAATTATAATTCTTCCTCTTCCCCTCTCAGATCAATGTGGTGTCTACGCGCGCAGTTAAGCCCTCGGTCATTCTTTGAGCAATTAATAGAGAATTATATTATTACTACATGAAAATGAATTTAAAATATAGCAATTTTACATCCATTTCCTAGGATGAAGATGTTTGAGTAATGACTTTTCAAGGTACTGTTCGCAGTTCATAACTGGGACGAAGATAGACAAGGCGGCGCCGAGAAAGCGACGTGAAATGGAACTACCAGGGGGAAAGGCGAAAAAGCTGTCAAATGTAAATATAAGAAGTATTTCGAGGTATGTAATGAAAAACGTAGATGACGAGTACTATTACAGCTCAGCGAGCGCGGGAATAAACCAATACCACCTAGCAAAACTTACCCAACTCGGGGGGGTGAGGAGGTAATGCCATAGAAGAGAAATACTTAAAGGAAAACCATAACCAACCAACTAATTATCCAACCCGGGGGCCGAGTTGGAGTATGCTGCGTAAATAGTAATCGTATGCCGCGGGCCGAGTACGCGTATCCGAGCCAAGGATTCCGAGCCGCGTGCTAGTTCCATTTCTCGTCGCCAGCGCTAGCGTCGCCTTGTTTACCTTTCGCTTTGATGCGAACAGAACCCTTTTAAATTTTGCATGCAAGGCAAGTTTTAAATTTTGCATGTAAGGCAAGCAACCTCAATATGTCCTCTAGGCCATGCATGAGGCCGGTGAATATAACAGAATATCCTCGCAATTTTGTGCGCGAGTTTATTGAAACTTATCGCTCTCTGCCTGCTTTGTGGAAGACTGGCTGCAAGGATTACAACGATAGAAATGCTAAGAAAAAGGCATGGGTAAAATTAGTCACGAAATTTAGGGAAGTTGATCCGCGCGCGAACCGTGTCACGGTGAAAAGGAAAATTGTTTCCATGAAGAAGACTTTCTTTCAAGAATGGCAAAAAGTCGAAAGTTCAAGATGCAATGACGGCTCAGAAGAAAGCGTTCGTAAACCCAAACTATGGTATTATGACCATATTCGTTTTATATTGGACGAACAATACGACCTTGAAGATTCACCAAGTAGCAGCAGAGACCCGGACACAACAATTTTCGTCAAATCTGCTTACAAACAGGTCAGTCATAATAAAATATAAAATTGCTTGATGTAATATGGCAGCAATATGATTAAATGAAATATAGACAAAGAAGGGCTCAACCGCGTGCAGTGATATGTTTCAGTTGAACCTTCTCGCATTCCTATTTCTGAACTATGCCTTCGGGTGAACACGAATCACAAGATTGACTGACAATTTCAATTTTGTCCATAGGATTTGGAGGATGAGATCGAAATTCTCGAGCTTGATTCGAAAGAATACAATCAGGAGACAACTAATGGAGACGAACTGAGCGTTTGTGCGGATTACGAATTGGAATGCATTGCCAAAACTTGGGCGATAAAACTGAGGAAGATGTCCTCAATCCAGAAGATCTTTGCTGAAAGATTAGTGAACGATGTATTGTTTGAAGGAGAATTAAGTACATTAAATCGTAATTCTGTTTTGGTAATTGAACCGAAACAAAATTAATAGCAAATTCATTATTTTTTGAGAATACGAAATCGAGAGCTTTAAATTTCCACTACGAATGGAAACATTAAGTATAATAAAATTTATTTTTATAATGATGGTTTCATTTGCGTTTATTTAATCAGAAACATCAAGTGGATAACAATGTCTACAGCAGTGGTTCTTAACTTTTTTAGTCTCGCACCTCCTTTCTGATCTAAGAACCTCACACCCCCTTCTGATCTTCTAAAACCTCCACGTCCCCCTCTTTCCCCCAGAAAATTTTCTTTTATGTTTTTAAGGGGTTTTATCATAAAACTATTAGTAATAGTAAACAACTTTTTGACATAGGTTTATAATTGTTTCTAAGTGAGCTGATTTATACTGTGTGGGTTTCTATAGTGAATTCTGTTTAATTTTTGTTTCGACGCACAATTCACAGCTGACAAGTTAGCATAATTTTTTGGGCAGTCAGCAATAAGTCATTCTTGCCTTACAAAATCCGTATAGTTTTTCATATATTATTTCTACGCATAATAAACCCATCCGTCTGCACTGCATCTGTTATTGAGGTGATAATTGACAGAGAATTTGGACACATCAGTACAAGACTTATATAATCTGCACAGTTATGACATAAATGAAAAAATATTCAAGTAGGTAAATTGGACAGCACTAGAGGAATATGAGAAATGAAAATTTGAGGCTAAACCGATTTTGCTACAAAATGCTTTGTGCCTCCCCCTCCCTCCCCTGGAATGCTCATATGCCACCCTATTGAGGTTAAGAACCACTGCTCTAACCACCCCCAGGAGTGAAAGCAAGCTTTTAACGCAGTGCATTGACGAAAATTACATGAGAGAGTGAATGGCGAAAATTGTCTCTTTTCCTGCTGCAGTAATGTGTTGGATAAGCCATTCATGATTCACTGCTTAAATCAATTTCCATATGGCTGTCCCCCGATTTATGTGTTTAATGTACACGTTTTTGCTGGTACTTGCTCTTAGGAACGTTTTTATATACGCGACATGCCCCCCTAGGAGGGCATGCCCCACAGGTTAAGAACCACTGGTGTGTCGTGAAGACCTGGGAGGTGTCATCGAAAATGTTAATAATATTAAACAAAGTAAATTTTGTTAAGGAGAGTTATCATCTTTCTTATGTATAATAAAACATTTGATTGTCCAAAAGGCTGATAAAGGCAATGGCATGATGGTGATGGACCGAGACGTTTATTTGGAGAAATGTTATGATTTCATTCGTAACAACAACATTTCTGTTTTGAAAAAATACCCTACCTCGATTTATCAATATGTGATCCAAAAAACTATTTCTTCGATTTCTCTTCTTTTCACTCCTAAAGACAAACACAACTTATTAGTGATGAGCCCCCTTCCCCCTAGACTTTATGGTTTAACGAAACTTCACAAAAGGGATTGACCTATTAGGCATGTTGTCTTCAGTTCCTCTGTGCCTGCCCATAAACTTGCCTTCAAACTCAATACACTTCTTCGTGATTATTCTCATTTTAGTTCCAAATTTGGCATTAAAAATTCCATAGTTGTCGCACACCTTAAAAGGAAAAATTTTCCCCAACAATTCAAAATTTGTCTCTTTTGATGTTTGTAATCTTTTTACTTATGTTCCTGTGAAAGAAGCCATAGATTTGGTTGTAGATATGCTTTCCAAAGCAGGTGTCAATCAAATTTTGATAACTGACTTTTCTTACTTACTTGAAGCATATTCTGAGCAAAACCATTCTTTTTGACAATAATTTTTATAAACAAACGGATGGTCTCGCGATGGGGTCCCCTCTTTCCTCTCTCCTTGCCAACATCTTCCTCAACAATTTAGAAGTTAACCTTTTTAATTCTGGCCATCCTTTATTAACTCATTCTGAATTTTGGGGTAGGTATATGGATGACATTTTGTGTCTGGAGTGGTACAGATTACCAACTTTCTGAATTTTTAACCCTTTTAAATTCCCTCCACCCTTCCATTTCTTTTACGGTCAAATCTGAAACCAATGGTTTGCTTAACTTTTTAGATCTCACTTTGTCTCTGCTGAACAACACACCTATCTTTGCTATTTTCCGTAAACCCACTTACACAGATCAGGTCATTCCCAATCTCTCTTCCCATCATTTTTCTCACAAACATGCTTCTTTTCATTCTATGCTTCACCGCCTTCTTAGTATACCCCATTCTAAACCCAATTTCCTTATAGAACTTCACACTATTAAACAGATCGCTATCAATAATGGCTACAAAACTGATTTAATCGATAAAATTATCTCTAAAAAACGTTTACTTATTGCCTCCCAAAAATCGTTTCTTTTTCACCTAATCTCACCTCCAAACCTCTTAGTTGGCGAAGGCTCCCATTTTTAGGAAACATTTCTCATTAATTGTCCAACCTTTTTCCTAAACTTAAACCTGCTTTCTACTCCCCAGTTACTTTTTCCAAATTATTCTTTAATGCTCAAGACCCGATACAGTTGTCATTAAGAAGTGGTTTATATAAACTTGTTTGTGATGATTGCGGAGCGGTCTACATCAGCCAAACGGGGAGGAGTTTTGACAAGAGGATTAAGGAGCATAAGCGATACTTCTGTTTAAATAATTGGAATTCTCAATTTGCGAAACATCTTTTAAACCTCATTCATCATAGTTCCTTCAACCCTAAATTTCTCCACTTTGAAATTAAAGGTCTCAAATTGGATGCTCTTGAACAGCTAGAGATAATTATTTGTGAAGACTCTCTTCTCTTTAATGAATACCTTTTCCACAATCATTCTCCTCTATTTAGCTTATCAAATATTTTGTAAATACTTTGTATCAACATTGTTGTCTTTGGCCCTTTTATCAAGTTTTTGTAACATTTTGATACTATGTTGCTTTCGCCTTCTTTTGATGTGTCGCGGAACCTGGATCATTTAAAAGGTGTGCCGCCAAAGCAAAAAGGTTGAAAAAGACATCTACAGCAGTGTTTTTCAAACTTGGGATTGCGACCCAGTAATGGGTTACAAGACTCAGGAGGAAAATCCAAGTACTCAACGCATAACCAGCTGAAATGTATCAAAAATGACAAAAAACTTAATGCTCTCACTGTACAAATGCCAATCTTTTAGTACGAGTTCCTTTTTTTATCGAGAATTAATGAAAACTGAATTCAGAACATGTTTTTCTCCTTGTGCCATCCCTTCAACTGGGTTGTGAGACATTCCACTGTGTCGCAACACAAAAAGTTTGAAAAACACTGGTCTACAGGATACCCAGAAAATAAGTTGAAATGACAGCGACGCAGTGAATTTCACTGATAGCAACGAATAATTTATCTTATAAATTGTTACAATATTATTCTACATTAACGGATGCCTTTGTCAATGATGAAGCAATAATAAAGGATCCTATAGATGTGTTGTTTCATGGACTAGAGCAAAGAGTGGACAATAAAGTGAATCAGTTGTTGTTGTACAGCAAATATCAATAATAATAAATCTGTATTTTATAGTAAGAAAAATGTCTTTCACAGGAAGTGCATTCAAATTTTCATACATTACGCAAATTATTGTCTTTAAAGATTAATTATGGTGTTTGAGCTTAATGGGTTGTCAAAAACCCTTGACTTCGACTTGTTCCATGACATCAAGAAATGGCAATGCAACGACCGAAGGTGAGAAGCATCGTCAATAATTTATTTTTGAGGAATCAGTTTATGAGGAAGGATTAGTTTTTATTATTTATTATTATTATTATTATTTAGTTTAAATAATTTGAAGGTTTGGACTTCGTTTTTCTTTCAATTTAGATTTATTAATGAATTTAAAAATAAAAAGTATTTTTATTTTGCCCTCATACCATAAGTCCATCTATTGGGAAAGCAAAAAGTAGCAAATTACAACTTCTAACCTGCTGCAGTACGCATAGGCGTTCCCACAGCCATGGTAAATGTATGTATATAGGTGTTCCTCCAATTTTTTCTCCATTCCCAAGTGTTTCGTCACTCAAAAAAGTTTGAAAAATACTGCTCTAACCACTCCGAATGAATTGATGGAGAAATGAATTAGAAGTGAGATTGTGAGGTAGCAAATCCAACATTTGCTCCAAGCAGTTGTACTTATTATGCATGCTTTGCAGTGAATATCTTGCAAACCATATTCATTTATCTGTTCTAGACAATCATTTTGATTGTAGATCTTCCAAGTGCCAAACTCGGCTAAGTGAAGGAAAATTTTTATCTGTTATCTCTACCATGTGAAATATAAAAAGTACAAGCTGTAGAAAATTTTCATTTCCCTATAAGATGTAACACTATTACACTTTGGCTCATTGTGAAGAAATTAATTTTATCATTCTAAACAGGAGCAATTATAAATTTGTAGGGACTAATAACTGAACTTTTAATGTACCACTCAAATGATCAATCAGTCCACCATCAGCAATTCGATAATAAATAGATTAGAATTGATAAAATACTGTTTTTTACGAAGGCTGACTTTAACCTTGTAATGAAATTGGATCTGAAGTTAATGTTATGGTAATAAATTGCTTTGGTTATAAATTCAATACTGTTCTATAATATAAACATTACATATATATATATATATATATATATATATATATATATATATATATATATATATATATATATATGTACTTCCATAACTTGAAATTACCACAATTTTCGGTGTATAATATGCTATTTTTTCATGAAAAATTGATCAAAAGGTTAGGGTGTGTACTATACATGGTAACAATCACCAACATTTTTTTTCAGCCAGTTAATATTAGTTACTTCCGGGCACACTGTCACCATAGTTGTTATTAATGTCACGTTTTGATGGAATTTCTATTTAAATTTTTGTTTCACAAGCAAAAATAAAAATTATGTTTTACTTTCAGCCTTTATAAACCTGGTTTTCAGAAGAAAGAATAAAAAAGAGAAATGTTTTAAATTCTTAATGTTTATTACCTAACATAATATAGTCAATATATAGTTGGAAATTTGATGAACTTGCGTTTTATATTATACTAACAGTTCTTAATCATCTTCACTAAAACCTGCACAAGTTAAACAGCTTATTAGTACAACTATAGGAGATAAAGGAAATTTTGATGTTTCACTCATAAAAACCTGGGTGTGTATTATAATCCAAAAATTATGGTAATAACTTTGAATCATGTATTACTTGTCAACATGGTGAGTTTGCCTTAGTAAAAAGGTTAAGATGATCATCTAGTACTGGTTCCCAATCTTTTCAAATGTGTGGACAGTGTTGCCAATCTAGTGAATTTGTAGCTAGATTTAGCAACTTTACATTCACACTAGCTCCTAAAAAAATGACCCTAGCAACATCTTACAGATCTAGCAAATCGATTAAAAATCTAGCTATTTCTAGCAACTACCCAAAAAAATTTTGTTTAAGTTGGAGATATTTAATCCCAGATACATTCTTGATAGATTTAATGGTCAAAATGCTCTTTGTCTGCATCTATTCTTTATAGACAATCTTAAGAAAGTGTCCCTTTGTAATATCATGTACACAATCAACTTGGGAGATGGGTACATGAATAACAACATCTGTTTTTCGTATTCACCCATTTAAGTATCATTAAATTAAAACAAACAAAATGGAGGTAACAGTTAACTCTCTTCTATGCATTAACTATAGTTTAAAAAGACACCAAAAGTGCTGCACAGATTATAATTTCCGAACGGAAATATTGAAAAAGATAGGATGTCAGGATTCATACAAAAAGCAGTTATCATTAGCTATCCCATCCACACCAAGAGATGACTTTTCCTATCAATCTGACGAGGAAATTTTTTAAAATAGAGGAAGTAAGCGACTCTGAATGAGACTTATGGAATATTTAATTTTAAATTGTACAAGCTTCCATTTCGGTTAATGCTCATATTTTGTTTTACTTTTATTACCAACTTCTCATACCAAATATCTTTTCAAATGAGTGTGAAATATTATCTCAACCATAAGTTATTTATTTTTAACCCAAAGAGTATTTCTAAAATGTAAGAGAGTTTGTTTCATTTAATGAGGCAAATGTATTATTTTGTCATTACTGCTATTGTTTCCTTAAAATGTATTTGAAAGATTTTATGTGAAGGAAATTTACTAATTAAAGCTGTCATTTTATTAAAAACTCGAGTCTTTTTGAAATAAACAATATTTCATTATTGAAAAGTTGATAATTTTAAATGTTGATTAAAAATATCAAAAACAGTGATGAATAATATAATACTGTCATTTGTTATCCATTTGAAGTATTTTAATTCAGGAGTTTGATTTTCACCGAGAAATTTGGCTACTTTTACTATTCATACATATAAATTAAATACATATTAGATAGTTATGTACATTTCATTGCCAAGAAAATTTCAGACATTTTTATTGTATAATGATTTGGAAACAACAATAGGAAATCTACATTTTGCTCTTACCTATTATATGCATTTTAATGTATAGATTAAAAGATTTAGTCAGACAGAGGTGGTCACCAAAGATGTCTGTGATAGCAGATAGGTAATTATGACATTGTTTTATGAGTTAAAAATTAGAGAATGCCCTGCTAAATGGAGTAGTGTTGGAAAAAAGACTTTATTTTTCAAGTCTTTTTAATTACCCGTAGAAATTGGTTCAGACGAAGGTTCCATCTTGTTGGTATATAAGAGACAATGATAGCTTAAAAATAGTGAAGTTATATGCTGTGCACACAAAAACAATACTCTTATTATATGGAGACATCTTTTGGTTAGTTTCCTTACACAGACATGAATATCATTGGTAATTATATATTCTAGCTACCAAGAACATGAAATCTAGCTCCCAAATGCTAAAAAAAAGTGGCAACACTGTGTGTGGACCTCCTTTCAACCTTAAAAAATTTTGCGGATCACATCATACTGCTAGTTGTTTTTTACACTCCACTGTATATATCTAACGTAATATCATAGGAATAATATGCACTCTGCATTAATTTGTAATGTTCAGACCTTACATTTTGTGACATTCTTATTGATTACCTTAACAAATATATTTGCAGAGCATAGCAGTGAGGATGTTATTTTTTCTGTGGACCCCCTGTAGTAGCCTTGCGGACCACCAGGGGTATGCGGTCCAAAGATTGGGAACCACTGGCCTAGTAGAAATAAATTAAAACTTTTCATAAAATTAATTTTACTTCACTTCCCACAATTTAATAACTTAAACCAAATTCAATTTAAAAATTTCCAAACTTTCACTCTTGGTAACATTCTATGATTGCTTTTTATTCAATGTTTGTATCAATAGATAGTTGATTTTATTATTTTTATATCTTTTTCCCTCCTCTGCATGTAACATGCTATTTGTGTTGTTATTGCCTATTAACTAAGGTAAGCAGATTTTCAGAAAAGGGCATTTTCTCTGAAGGGTACAAAATCTTCACTATCTGTTCATCTTACATAAATCCCAATAAAAATTTCTAATCAAGTTTGCTAGAACTTCAAATTTAATTTCTTGAACTGAACTGAATGTTTTGTGTAAAAAATTCTGGTTCGCTTCGCAGTTCAGTAAATTGGGGTGGTTTGGTTCGGTTTGTTTTGCTGCATTTCTATTATGTAGTTTCTGTCACTGCTTGCTGCTGCTCGCTAGAAGCTGCCACCTGTGTGCAGTGTACACATTGCATCTGTGGTAAGCACAGCCCTGATCAAGATTAAATGTAAAAGTAGATGATGAAAAATTGGAATAGGTAGAACAGTTCACTTACCTGGGCAGTGTTCTTAACAGCGATGGCAGAAGCACCAAATATATCAGAACGTCAGTAATCTGGACAGTATCAATTTACTTTTGTGAATTACACGTGTAAAAGTAACCATCTTTTATCATTTATTTATATAAGAAGATGGATTCAGAGGAGAGCTATTTACCAGCATAGCATACATATTCTAACCAGACTGATGGTCATGGGTGTCCGCTGGAACTTTTCTAGAGGGTGGCAAGGCTCCCACAGTTGGATTTGATGGGCCTAATATTTTATTGGTATGTTTCAAGCATATTGCAGGGGGTCCCCACCTGCTTGCCTGACCTCAAAAAAATGACTGCATTAATCCCGATCTAACCAGCCATCAATGGATTTTCCCTTGACACAGACCTTAACTGCTCCCCCTTGTCCCCCCAGCAGACACCCATGCTGATGGTAGTACATTTTTGTTTCATTTGCTGAATACTGTTGTCAGAATTTAAAAAATTCATGAAAAGTGGACAAATGATAACTTTATTTTTAAAGAAGAAAAAAATCTTAAAAACGAGGACATCTGGTCACCTTACTATTAAAAATACTTTTTTTTTACATTCTAATATCATTATTTTCTCTAGTACACAAACCATCCAATTTCATCCATTCAAAAGCGCGGGGAATGTGTGATCAACACGCAGGCGGCAAACCGAAGGGGAGGCAAAAATCGTAGAAATTGAAAACCAGCACTAGGCTGAGTGAATACATTTTATAATTTTTTTCCTATTTTGTATGTTTGTTTTGAGTTGTATGTGCCCACTTTGTATCAAATGACGTCAAGTCGCTCTCTCATAACTCCCATGTGGCCGCTTGACTTATTCCCTGCCGTTCTCTCTTGGGGTAGTGACAAAATTTGAGTCAAGATTTTTGTAGCAGGTAAGTCCTTACTTTTTCCTACTATTTTAAACATTATTTCTTTCATATAATATCTTTACCGACAAGAAGTATTCACAATACCAACTCAAGTTTGGTTTTGGCATATTTATTTAAAGAAAAACGCCATAACATCATATTTTTGTTCATCTGATGTTAAAGCGAGCTTAATAGTAAATAGTGAAATTCCTTTTCATATACCATGTGTTAGTTATTCACTTAATTTAATGAGAAAATTATGCTGCTGTATTATTTTTATTTTCTACGATTTTACTTAAATGTCCACAGTGAAAAGGAGAAAGAGTCATGGATTTGCTTTAAAATTACTCAACTATATTAGGGGAAAATGCACTTAATTTTTAAATTCATTAAGAAATTATTGGATTAATTACCCAGGTAAGATGTTTCAGAAGAAGAAATTAAGTGGAGCAGAATATAAAAGGAGAAGAACAGAAAAACAAGAAGAGATAAAGAAACAAGAAGGAAGTATGTTAAAGTATTGCTGAAGTACTATAACTATTGCACATGTAGAAAAACGTGATGAATCAGAGAAAATTTGCAATGTTGATGAAGTAATAGGAGAATCCATAGTGGAGCAAGAAAATAATGCTTCTATTGGCTGTGAAAAATCAGAAGCAGTGGATGAAGACATTCCCATAGAAGCTATCAAGGATCCCAGCTGTCAGCCTAAAATTTTGTCAAGAAAGTGGTTAGGTGAAAATTGGACCTAAGCAAGTGACTGATGTTCCATTTCCTTCGAATGACAAAGGACGATTTTCAAGTGGATATTACACAAGGACATTAGCAAAGGTAAATTGTGGCTGGTTAATATATTCACCTTCAACAAATAGTATATATTGTTTTTGTTGGAAATGTAAATATTTAATTATGTTCAACTGACTTTTCCAATTGGAAGCATGCTAGTATTAATTTACAATGACATTAAGTATTGTCAAATCATATTGCTAATTACAATAAATACTTCACGATGAAGTCCATGTTAACAAAACAAAAAACTATAGATAAAGAACAATGTCGCTTGTATGAACTAGAGAAAAATCGCTGGACTGAAATTCTGAAACGAATTTTTGCTGTTCAATATTTAGCTGGTCAGTCTCTTGCATTTCGCGGTTCCTCAAGTGAATTGTACATTCCTAATAATGGTAATTTTTTTAAAGCAATTGAAATGTTAGCTAAATTGATCCATACATAATGGATCACCTTTCAAATATTTTTAAAAAATATTAGCAGTATGCCTCATTACCTGGGAAACAAATTTCAGAATGAAATCATTTCTTTAATTGCTGACAAAATGCGGAAAGAAATATTATGTAAAGCCGAAGTATTTTTTAATTGTTCTAGATTGCACCCCAGACAGTAGCCATGTTGAGCAATTAACATTTATCATACGATTTGTTGTATATTCCAGCAATGATGTAGAAATAAGGAACATTTTTTAGGATTTCATCAAATTAATGACACAACAGGTAAGGGTTTATGTACATTAGTATTAAATGATTTATTCCCCAAGTATGGCTTAAAACTAAATAACATGAGGGGTCACGATTATGACAACGGTTCCAAAATGAGTGGAAAATATATTGGCCTTCAAAAACTTATCAAAGATGTAAATAGTCGTGCAATATTTATACCATGTAATTCTCATACTTTAAATTTAGTTATCAATGATGCAGCAAAAGTCACATTAGAAATTGTTCAATTTTTTGATACCGTGCAAGAGTTATACACTTTCTTTTCTTCCTCCTCATACAGGTGGGAAAAATTAAAGAAGAATGTACCAAAATTCATGTTAAAATCCGTGAGTGATACGCATTGGGAAAGTAGAATAAAAGCAGTTAGGCCATTAAGATTTCAACTTGGTGAAATTTAGGATACATTGATACAATTAGTAACTGATCCAAGTAGAGACATAAATACTAAAAGTTTTGCTCGACTTTTTTTCACAAAGATTCGTTCTTTTAAATTCATTATATCGATTGTCATTTGGTATGATATTCTAAATAAAGTCAACATCGTTAGTAAGATGTTGCAAATTCCTAAAATAAATACTGCAGAATGTAGAGAAGCCTTAAATAATTTGATGAAATATTTTGAAATGAACAGGTCTGACGAATATTTTGAAAAGCGTATTTCTGAGGCTTTCTCGTTATCAAATAAATTGGATTTGGAAAAAACATTTCCTGCAGCCGCAGCTTTGAGAACAAGATGCGTAAAAAATCAATTTAACTATGAGTCGCCAGATGACCAGATCCAAAATTAAAATATAAGGTGGACTTTTAGATACAGCAATAAATTCCATATGAACTAGATTTGACATGTTAGCAGACATAGATGCACATTTCAACTTCCTACTATTTTTTCTGATTTAAAGGATGAAGATCTTAAAATGCACTGGAACAATTTACACGTAAAATTGACAGATCCTTCTACATTTGAAAGTGATATAAACGACAAAGAACTATTTGAAGAATTGAAATCATTAAAAGCATTAAATATTTGTAGTGGCTATCCAAAAGAGTTTCTTAAAATGATATGTAGCAGTAATATAATAAATGTAGTTCCAAATGTTGCGGTAGCACTGAGAATTTTTTTGACTCGACCAGTTTCTGTTTCAACTGGAGAAAGATCTTTTTCTAAATTAAAAATTATTTAAGATCTACAATGCTTCAAGAAAGACTAAGTGACCTTGCAATAATTGCTGTAGAAAAAGATATTTCAGAGAGCATTGATATGGACGATTTAATCAAGGTATTTGCTACAATTAAAGCATGAAATTTTAACATATAAAAGGTGTGAAGTGAATACGTGTGTTTTCAATGTTGTTTTTTATTTTTTAGTCAAGTCTTTCAATTTTATATTTATATTCTTAATAATAATGTATATGTGCATTTGTATAAAATTATTGAAATAGAAATAAAAAATTCTATGCTAAAATTACTCATTGTTCCATATTTTAAAAGGTGCATTTTCTTAATTAAAATGCAGGTGTACATGCCCCTAGAAACCACAAATACTAAACTACATTCATTAAATAAATTTTTATTTTCTGAGAATTATATTATGCATTAATTTGAAAATTATTTATAATAAAACAGTTAGTAGGAGAATTTTTGAATCCTTGTCATTATATGGAAGAATGTATGGAGTCTTACAATTAGAATAGAATGCTGAAGCTGCATAATCGTTTTAGTTCATAAATTTACTTGTTTTTAACAAAAACTAGAAAATTAGGAGCGCATACGAAGTTCATATATTCTGTAAAAGGGTGGTCATATATAAAAAAAGGGCGGCCATATATTTGCTGCACGCAGGCAGCCAATGTGCCAGGAAAGGCCCTGGGTATAAGGGCCACTTGAGAGGGTCCAAATTTTCATTTGAATGGACTCGTCATGCTTAATGTCAACTGTGAAATTACATAAACTCCATGAGGTTTTACACTTATGACTTTCTAGATTCCATAACATATTTCCAGCATGTTTTAATAGGAGATGGAAGCCAATTTTTCTCAATACTTCATATCATTGATCTTTCAGTGCAGGCCATATATGCTGGGAAATTGAAACATTTTTGTGGAAGAAATTTAAGAGAATTTTCCTATCTAACACTGCCAATGCATTCTGTTAATCCATTTTGTTAAAATCCAACTTTAAAGTTTATTCCCAATTAAATTTCACCAAGAAATTCATTCACCTGCTATTGAGGGTATAATTTACAAATATGGAAAAAAACAATGGTTTATAAGATGTTGGTATTATTTCTTCCTTAAATTAAGACCATCAATAATGCATCTTCCGAATAATTAAAAAAAATGATTCTAATCCATATTCAAGACTAAGGCCTTTACAATGGATAAGTAACAAAATAAATTATAACAAGTAGTTCTGGAAAGAACTAATCTGCCTACTTTCCTTTCAATACAATTTTAATATATAAATACTACCTTCAAAATTAACAAATTTTCATGTTAGTAGTAGCAGTAATTTTTATTTTTAGGTGCATTGATGGCTATGGTCATGTCGCACAGATGAATATTCTATTCAGAAAAAAAAACAAAAATTCTCACCAAAGATGCCATAAGAATTACACAAGAAGAATACCAAAGATGCCGTACACAAGAAATGTGGTTTTAAAAAATAAGGACAAACCAACCAAGAGATACGTTAAGGAAATTGATGAAAATACAAAAGGGAACAAACCAATTCAAGACCAACAAAAACAATGCCATTTTGTTTACAGAGTAGGTATGGTTACTGACAACAATATGTAGTATTCATATTTTTCGCCGCAATTCCGATGGGTATGAATCAACCTACGGGTTGATTGTTACCTCGATAGCCATGAATCGAAATATGGCTGGAATGTGCACTCGGCTATGCTCCTGCTGAGTTCAGCAATAATCATCATCATAGCAACAAATCAAAAAAATGGCTTTCAAAATGCTGAAACAAAAGTTTCTGAGATATTCAAACAAATACGATCGAAAATCAAAATTGTGTGATAAGGATAAGAATCTTTACTTTTTTCCCCTTAGGACAGTACAAATCCCACTCCAATATCATAATTCTAAAATATTTTAAAATGCAAAAGAAAAACTTTGCACGGCTGATTTTAGATTAACCATGTAAATCAAATGGGGAAAGAACTCACCTGGAATCGATCTCAGGACCTGTAAATTTGGAATATAAATTATGGTCCGGCGGTAGTCTCCGAGAACACTAGCCTTACACCAAGTTTCATGGAAATCGGTCCATTCACGAAGATGTTAGGGACACACACACCAAGGTGATCTCATAAGACTACTTTCCAATTTTTGAAAAGTAGGCTAAAAATAAGAATACGAATAATATAAAACATTGAATACAATAACAAATATGCCAAAAGAAAGAATACAAAAATAAAAGTGAAAAACTAATTAGGATTTGGATAGTGAGACCCTAAAATTGGATGCAGGTGAGAAAATACCTATGACAGGTTTCTTAGCTGTGATGATGTTATAGGAAGGGAGAATGTGAAAGACGAGTGTTGAGAGTTGGAAAGGCAAAAATTAGGAATGTTAAGGCTTAAAAGATTACTTGGATGGGATGGGATTCAGAGAGAGAGAAATGAGGTTAGGTTGGATGATCTGAGGTGGCCATTGATAACGGAGTAGAGAAAGTTGAGATCAACATTTCTTTGGCGGAGGGGAAGGGTGTGGTGAGTGCAACTTCTTTATTAAGGTGACAGAAAGAGGAGAGGTGAGAGGTAGCAGCAGAATCTCATATTGGAGAACAATAGTTGATGACAGGTAAGACAGCCTGTATAAAATGATTTGGGTGCATAGGGATCATCAATTAATGATGTACTGTCATGGTGATCCTTTGGAGTTTCTTTTTATAATCTGAAATATATATCCTCCAACACGTTCTAATTACACCAATTTTCATCTCAAGAGTATTTTTATTTTCAGTCGGAAATATTGGAATTTATAATATTCATGATGAATAATTAGATTTCTGTGGATAAGTTCATTGTACCCCATTATTACTTTGGATTTCCTTTCCTCTCCATATTCCCATTTTATTATCGCTCAATCTATCCATAACTACAATTGAAAAATTGTAAAGTATATTTTAGATGTGATTTTAATATGATAGAAGAGCATTGGTGACATCATGCTTCCATCTTGATGTAAGCATTGCTTCATCATTAACAATTTTGTGGTGATAAAAAACCACCATTGCTTACCAGTCTTGTTGCAAGTGGATTTCTATTAATTTGTGTTAAAGCACTCCTGCATTATTTCATCTAATATTGGATCAAATTTGTATGAGAAGTAAATAAGATTTCAACTGATAATTTCTAAGGAAACTGTTTGTTGTACCCATTCACTTCCATAAATGATAAATCAATTCAAATTTTGTACCTCCAAGGTTGAGTAGCAGAATATCATTTATTTTTGACATCCTCATTAAAACAATGCTTTGGTACAAAATGAAAAACTTTTCTTTACAAAAACAAGGTAAAGTTATATAATTTTCAACCAAGGTTTATTACTGACTGTGAAACAAAAATTGAAAATCTAAAAATTATTTTAAATATCCGTGTTAACTTTTTTGCAAAATATTTAATTTAAAATTAAATTACTATTTTTATTTAATGCATCATTAGCTAGGCACGTTTAAGCAGTTTTCTCTGAATTGACTTGTTTTTCTTTAGGGTCCTTAATTCTCATTCACAATATTAGCTATATAAAAAATATTTATTTTCATGCTTATAGCCAAATGTAAAAAGTAAGAACTGTGCAACCATTGAGGCACCGATTAATTCAACTGTTTCAGTTGAGGAAAAAGATTGTATGTGAAACGTTTGTGCATTACAAACTTTACTGTAGTTGCCATAATTGTCTTTGAGTCAATGTTATTACTTTTAGATAAAATTTGATAATAGGCGACAGAATTAAAATTAAATATTGCCATATAGATAAGAATAATATTTATGGTTTAGAGTAGACTGCTGAGCTAAAAAAACTGTACGAAAACAATCTTTTTTAACTACATCTAAAGAATGGATAAATAGTACAGGAATACCATGAGGTATTTGGAAATTTTTACCTCTTGACAGATCGCAATTTTGATTACCACCATTATCTCGATGGTATACAGAAGAGATTGTCAACCTTTTTTTCTTATGCAAAATTTCCACAGATGTACTTACGAAAGTTATCGATAACACTTGATTACAGCTGAACATATGTACATATTACAAACATTATTATGCCAAAGCTGGATCTAATTAAAATACGTTTCATACAGGCAGGCGCATAACAGACAATTAGTTTGGAAAATTTTAATTTCAAACTATTTCAAGGAATTTACTACTCGCCAAAAAACTGGTGCAAGGTTGTTTACGAACACATTTGACAATACTTCCACCACTACCTTCCATAGTGGTTTTATAAAACAAATGAAGAATAAACAGCAAAATTAAATTTAAATAAATAAGTAAATTAAACTTAATCGTTATAAAATGAAGAAACGTCAGTTACTAATCACGCAATATGCTCTAAAATGAACACTAATTGTCTACGGCTTCAAGGCCTTTCTCAGTAGTTCATTTATCCCACAAATAAGGTTGCAGTTTCCCACACAAAAGATGACTTTCTACTGCGGATAGTTAACAATTCCAACTCAATAGGATCTGGCAATTAATGCATAATCCGCAAACATCGGCTAAGAGAGAGAGAGGGATTATTTGTTGATATTTAAAATCTAAAATGTAAATTTAAAAAATTGGGTAGTTTTTCAAAGCGCGTAGAATTCCTAAACAGAAAGACCTCACTTTCAAGCAAATTCACCTTAATTACATAATAGTAAATTCAACTAGATTTCGTTACACTTCAACATCATCGTCTTATTTGCGTACCCCAATTCTAAATGTATGATCTGGCCACCCTAGTCTAGGTATGAAAACCCGTTATAAAAAATTCAAATTTAGTCACCGTAATTATAAATAGCTGCTTCTTACATGTATATGATATATCATTTAAAACCTAAGGTACCTCTAAAAAAGCTACAGAGCTGAAATTTGGAAGGAAGATAGGTCATTGGGTAAAACCTCTGGAAAAATCCGAAATTCCAGAAAAAGTATTATTTAAGGGGTGTTTTTGACTTCCCAAGTTTAATTTTAAACACCCATAAGAAAAGAATTGAAGCCAGAGAATTAAGAAATTTCAGATACATGCCTTAATTTTTGGAAAATGAAAACTATTACCTTATTTAAATGGGCTCTGTGTAGTTCAAATGTTGTGGCGTTGGTTTATTTACGAGTTTAGATTTTGGTGTGTTATTTTTTTAAGCGCATTCATTATGCAAGCACCGACAACTCGTATGGTAAATCGATAAAATGACAGACAAACAATTGGTCGTTAAGACTAACAACTTTTCATTAACAATAGGATAATAGTTTTTGCGAAAGTTCTAAATTTGAAGTGCTAACAATTTCTACCTCTCTACTATGCCAATATTACATAAAATCCATTAATTGACTTCCGAGTGACGGTTTGGCTCGTGGAATGAGCTCTTCGAGCCATTCGAAGGTATCTATTATATTTCCAATCATATAATAGCATGCATCCCGGGTGTTTATGATTTGTATTCCTTGTTGGAATAAATTTTAAGAAAAGCATTTCAATTACGAGTCATCAATATTTTCAGCGATATGTTTATTGACAGATATGCACGCTATCCCGTAAATCCTATTTTATAGTTCCCGTGCAGATTTTGCCAATCAGTCGAATGTGTTCAATCATTTTGCATACTGCGTATTTATTTTTCCATATTTTGGCGAATTAAAGTTTTTGCACCATTTCCAGGATGGAATACGTTGTTGGACAAACGGACCTAATCAACCTCCACGCGAGACAGCATCTACGCACGAATACGACATCGCTTTACTTTCAGAATTCATTAAGGGTCGCCTATACTTTGCATTGACACGCACTCTGCATAAACCAGCCTCCACGGTAGTTGACCATTTTTTTACCACAGACCACGATTTAGTCTATATTCCTTATAATCGCGACTTTGGTCCTCACTCCTTGTCCTCTCTCGTCCGCTACTGCTGTCTTCTAAAGAGCAAGCTATGCAGCCCTACTTTACGCCATAAGAGGATCATACACTGCACTTCACTTTTAAATCCTCAGTTAAGAGCCAACGCTTCCTACTTAATCTCGGCTTTCGCCGTACTATGTTTGGGTCGAAATCCGGAGGAAGCACTTGCACCACTCTTTCTCAACAATACGCGGAAGAAAACGAGGATCCCTCCCCTTTTACCTTTCCGAGATGCGTCATCGAACGAGAGCTCAAAAAAGATTCATGTATCTGACTGTCTCTACGCTCTGCATTTCGCTCTACGCTGCGGTTTCTTCGACCCGAACGACTTCGACGTGGAGGAATACGAACGCTCTCTTAATTTGAGACATGCTGACCTCAACTGGATCGTGCCGCATCGCTTGCTCGCTTTTTCTGGTCCTCAAGACATAGGATTTGGGATCAAACCCGAAGTTTACGTCGATTACTTCAAGGAAAACGGTGTGACAGCAGTTGTGAGATTGAATCGCCCTTTGTATAACGAATCTGTCTTCACCAATGTCGGTATCCATCACATCAACTTGTTCTTTCCTGATGGGACAGCACCACCTAAATTCATAGTGAAAGCTTTCTTAAAATTATGTGACGAAGTAGAATCAGGGAAGTGGACATTGGGTATACCTGGAGCTGTAGCAGTTCACTGCAAAGCAGGGCTTGGAAGAACTGGTGTACTCATTGCAAGCAGACTAATCAGCCGATATGGAATGAGAGCTAAAGAGGCTGTGGCTTGGCTTCGAATCTGCAGGTAAGATTCTTGCAGTCACCTGCTATTAAATAAGGCTCAACGTGAAAGGGTTATATAAATAGTTAGCCTATATCACTGATTCCCAAGTTTTCTGGGATGAAAGTGTCCTCATAGAAGTTTTTAATTCTCAACACGCACCATATTCTTTTTTGTACAGGAAAATGCATCATGATGGATGAAAAGGGTATGCTCATCAAGTTAGGAAATGAAATTAATGATATTAATATTACCACTTTTCATATTTTTTCCTAAAATTTGTCATTTTTATATTTCAGCCAATGTTATGATAAATTGAGTGAATTTCGTCTGGTACAATAAATAATTACCATATTTACCCAACTATAAGAAGAGATTTTTAGTTTTTTTAATCAAAGGTTGGGGGTTGTCATATTCTTGAACAAAGAAATAAAAAATAGGGACAGGGATTCTGACTGGTCTAGCACAGTTTGAATCAAATTTATCTGTGCAATGCACATTTTGATTGCCTTTTCAGAGATTTAAATAAAAAATAACCCAAATAATCTTCTGAAAAAGCAGAAGAAAAAATCTGCTTTCACCAGGATTTCCCATTTGCAGGGTGGATATTCTATCATTGAATTACTGAGGCAGAGTGATTTCAAAATAGATTATTTCTCAAGCATTGGAGTTAGGCTAGCCAAGCTAGTATCATCTTCCCTAACAAATGAGGAATGGCCAAAGAAAACACATTTACATCCTAAAGGGGAGATGGCCAAATAAACGCAAATGAAAGTGTTGATGTAAATTCTATGCAGACAGGCATAAGCTGGACACTAAAACATTCTGAAAAAAACAGGAGAAAAACTGTTCAATTCACAGTCAAGGCAGATTTCTTCTGCTTTTTCAGAATGCCCTCTTGTCCAGCATATGCATGTCTGCATAGAATTTACTTTCATTTGTGTCCCAATAATCTTCTTTAATTTATTTACTTAAAAATTCCCTTGAAACGTTGGTTCTCAAAATTATCTTCTGTAATGGGGGTTGTCTTATTTTAAAGGTTGTCTTGTAGTTGGGTAAATATATAAAACTACAGTAAAAACTTGTTAATACAAAATGATAGTTTATAAGAAGTGTACTTCAGTCCCTGAAAAATCATACATATATTGCTGTTATAACAAACTCTTTACTGAAAATCTTGTTAATAAGAATCATAAAATTTTAATTAAGTCCCTTGGAGTTTGTACTAATGTGGTTTTACTGTATTCCAAAATCTTAACTCATTCAAGTTATTCTAGCTTTTCATGAATTATTTTTCTCATAGGCCAGGTTCTGTGATGAGTTCTCAGCAAGAATGGTTGGAGAAGAATGAGGGGTTTTTGTTACTTCTATTTACCAACATAACACAGAAAAATGAACAATATGTTAGGTATGCAACTCCTCCATTGCATGGAAAACATATATTTGGAATATACAGTCTTCAGGAGAAGCTATTAGCAGACCAAACTGTAATGGCAAATGAATCATCATTAGGTGGTTTATATGTTGTGGAAGGAGAATATTCAGAAGGATATGAAGCTGATGGAAATGAAGAGGGTGAACATATTAATGACCAAGGTACTGAACCTGCAGTAGGAAACAAAAAAGTGTCAGCAAACTTACCCCAATCAAAACCCAACAAAAATGTTAAACCAAAAAGGGCAATGTTAACAGTGAAAGGATGCCATAAAAACAAAATGCAGCGAAAAAGACCTTATCCACGATAATAATAATTGCAGGGAATGCAACACTTATAATTTTAAAATAAACTATTGTAATTCATTTAAAAATTCTTAAGAAGAAAAACTGATACAAAATGCAATCTATAATTTTATGGTCTGAATAGCCCCAATCACTATCCACATGCTAATGACTTAAGTATTCAACTAATAGTGTGACATTGCATAGCAATTTAAGTATCTATACTGTGAATGAAATACACATATATATATATATATATAAAATGCACAAGGGAAATTGATTATAATCCTGTTTCGGATAAAATGGCATGAAGTGATAACTCTGCAAGTTATTCTTAAAAAACAAATCTCTGAGCAGAATTCGTTGGTGCTACTTAATCATAGAACATATTTTAAAGTTTTAAGTACCAGTTGTCGGCAGGCCTGATGAGAGGGGAGGGGGTCTACAGTACTCAGGCCTGCAATTCTTCAAGGGGCCCGGCCTAGTATACCGGTATGTTGTATACTTGTATTGTCGACAAAGTGGATGTGCGGGGAAAGACGTTAACAAAAATTATAGTGGTCGGAAATAGAGATCTTATTTATCACGGTCATTTATACGGTATAAATATGTACTATGTATGTATTCAATATTTTAGTGCAGCCAGCATAAATTATATAGACTTATATTAAGACGTTTATTTGGGATTAACAATAAAGGTAAGTAATCGCTAGCTATTTATTTATATCATTCATTATATTTATTTAAGCAACAATATTTTTATTGATAATTACTCATAAGTTAAATACCGTATTTACTCGTGTACCACGCGCCCTCGTGTAAGACGCGCACCCCGTTTTTGAGCATCGAATTAAGGGGAAAAAATAGGCGCAAAATAAATTCGTGAAAAATCGGCAAAAAATTCTAAGCAAGCAGCCGTGCGCACCATACGAACAAGACCAACTGAACGATACGTGGAGTGGCATGTAAGACTCGAAAATATTATCTGGCGGACACACATAAGGGGGGGCCGTCATACACTTTGCACCGGGGCCCGCGTAGCTCTCGACGACCCTGGTTGTCGGTGCTGACATACTGCAAGCGCTTAAAAAATCACCATACACCAAGATCTAAACTCGTAAATACACCAATGTGATCTCCAGGTCAACAGTACTTCAGCCAAGTGGAGCCTGTATGTATTAGAGAATAAATGCCATGAGTTCTAGCAGAATATTTATAATTTTCCGCGAAATTAAGGCAACTATCCGTAATTTCCAAATTCTCTGGCAATCGGCTCGTGTCCAAGTTTTCGTATTTCAAGTTTCGTGACTCAGATCGCCCTGCATGAGCAATAAGAATAATCATCATTAAGACAATACCATATACACTAACATTTTGGAAAAATTAGGATATTTTGTGCTAAGATTATGGCATCATCATCTTTGCCTTTAGCACGTGTTTGGACAAAAAAATCGCGAAATAGTCTTGATGCCATTATATTTAATAAATGAAAAGTTAACATTTCTCGAAAGGCTACGAAACAATATTAAAATACTTCGTTTTATTAAATTTTGTGTTTGTATAATTACGTCATAAGTTTACGTGGAGATTTAAAATCAATGTCATAATAGTATATAAATAAGACAATAACTATCATTTTCCGTGAAATTAAGGCATCTATCCGGAATTTCTAAATTTTTTGGCAATTGGCTCGCGTTCAAGTTTTCGAATTTCAGGTTTCATGGCTTAAATCGCCGTTTCAGCAATAACTATAATCATCATTAAGACAATAGCCTATACTAGTAGAAGGTGCTTGCATACTGCAAGCATTTCATCTCACCTTGAAAAAACATTCATTTTTCAGACAGACATTTCATCATTACAAATATTCTTTTAATTCTAAA
Organism: Tanypteryx hageni; assembly: GCA_028673005.1. Lineage (NCBI taxonomy): Eukaryota > Metazoa > Arthropoda > Insecta > Odonata > Petaluridae > Tanypteryx > Tanypteryx hageni. Next base: position 58,067,720 of record CM054117.1, read on the forward strand.
TATTTCACCTCCGCAGCGATTTTCGTTTTTCCCACATGTAATAATAATAGTTTAAAACAATCCCCAAATGTTAAAATTTTTACACTTTCTACATTATGGGGTACTAATGCTACACATTTCAGCCAAATTTTAAAGTTGTAGCACTTCTAGAAGTAAAATAATATTTTTCTAATTGTTTAAAATTTAAACATTTTTAACGGCAGCCGCAATATACATATGGAGAAATTGAAATGTTTATTTGTGCAAATGCACTGTTCTGTAAATAATTTGAAAATTGCAGCTTCCTAGCTCATCCCGTAGTACCTAAAAATTTATTAAACTTTAATGTCCAAATGGGGTTAAAACAACCCCTAAAAATTAACAATTTTAAAATTATCGATTTTTATAGTTGGTTATGAGAAAGTTCTATAATCTTGCAAAATTTAAGCTTCCGAAACTTATTAGATTGGTCTACACACTGGATTGCGTTTTCCCATGCTAACTTATATTCCGGGGTCTCTGGAGTCGAACCCAAGACACTGTAAGAAAAAGTGACAATAATTCCTTATAGATATTGCGGCCATCTAGCAACACTGAAAATTTCATTTTTCTAGCTTACCGGAAAGTGCTCATAATTAATTTACAAAAATGGCGCAATGTTTTATGGGGAAAAACGCAAATTTCGGAATTTCTGGAGTCGAACTCATGTCACTTAGGTAAGAAGTCTCATTTTATCTGACGGTTTCTCCATCATATCTACAAAAACTAAAACCTTCAGCTCTCTAGCTCTTGTAGTATGGGCTGGACATTAGTATCCTCCTATATTTTATCATTCTATATAGACGTTCCTTAGAGGAGGAGGAGGATATAACATACTAGTAGTTGGTGCTTGCATACTGCAAGCATTTCATCTCACCTTGAAAAAACATTCATTTTTCAGACAGACATTACATCATTACAAATAGTCTTTTAATTCTAAATATTTCATTTCCGCAGCGATTTTCGTTTTTCTCACATGTAAAAATAATAGTTTAAACAATCCCCAAATGTTGCAATTTTAAAAATTTTACACATTCTTCATTATGGGGTACTGATGCTACATATTTTAGCCAAATTTTAAAGTTGTAGCACTTCTAAAAATAAAATAATATTTTTCTAATTGTTTAAAATTAAATAATTTTTAACGGCCGCCGCAATTAATATATGGTAAATTTGAAATGTTTGTTTGTGCAATCTCACTACTCTGTAAATAATTTGAAAATTTCATCTTCCTAGCTCATCCCGTAGTACCTAAACAGCTATCTATTTGTTTAAACTTTAAGAATTTTTAACTGCCAAACAAATTAAAATATCAAAATGTGTATAATCCCTATTTCGTTTTTTAAGGAATTCTACTTATAAAAAAATTTCAACTCCGTGGCACATTCAAAAATACATAAACCTTGAAAATTTGTTTAAACAATTGCTAATTTTTAGCGACCGCATTGTTGCACTTTTTCAAGATTTTCGTTTTTTCTAGTCGGTTTTGCACACAATCCTACCTAAGAAAAAAATTTCGAATCTCCAGCACATCTGGAAGTGCCTAAACATTAGTATCCTCCTGTTATATGTATGTTATATCCTCCTCCTCTGTAAGAGTCGTCGATATATAATGATAGTAGTTGGTGCTTGCATACTGCAAGCATTTCATCTCAACATAAAAAAACATTCATTATTCATCTTTCATCATTACACATATATTTTTAATTCTAAATATTTCTCCTCCGCAGCGATTTTCGTTTTTCCCACATGTAAAAATAATATTTTAAAACAATCCCCAAATGTAGCAATTTTAAAATTTTACACTTTCTCCATTATGGGGTACTAATGCTACACATTTTAGCCAAATTTTTAAGTTGTAGCACTTCTAGAAGTAAAATAATATTTTTCTAATTGTTTAAATTTAAATAATTTTTAACGGCCGCCGAAATTCATCTATGGTAAAATTGAAATGTTTATTTGAGCTAGTTTACTACTTTGTACATGACTTGAAAATTTCAGCTCCATAGCTCATTCCGTAATGTCTAAAGAGTTATCTATTTGTTTAAACTTTAAGAATTTTTAACTGCCAAACAAATTAAAATATCAAAATTTGTATAATCCCTATTGGGTTTTTTCCCATAAGAAAAGCATTGCGCCATTTTTGTAAATTAATTATGGGCACTTGCCGGTAAGCTAGAAAGATAAAATTTTCAGTGTTGCTAGATGGCCGCAATATCTATTAGGAATTATTGTCACTTTTGCTTAAAGTGTCTTGGGTTCGACTCCAGAGACACCGGAATATCTCCCATAAGTTAGCATGGGAAAACGGAATCCAGTGTGTAGACCAATCTAATAAGTTTAGGAAGCTGAAATTTTGCAACATTATAGAACTTTACTCATAACCAACTATAAAAATCGAAAATTTTAAAATTGTGAATTTTAGGGTTTTTTTTAACCCCATTTGTACATAAAGTTTAATATTTTTTTAGGTACAATGGGATGAGCTAGGAAGCTGCAATTTTCAAATTATTTACAGAACAGTGTATTTGCACAAATAAACATTTCAATTTTACCACATACGATATGCAGCGGCCGTTAAAAATTATTTAAATTTAAACAATTACAAAAATATTATTTTACTTCTAGGAGTGCTACAACTTTAAAATTTGGCTAAAATGTGTAGCATCAGTACCCCATAATGAAGAATGTGTAAAATTTTTAAAATTGCAACATTTGGGGATTGTTTAAACTATTATTTTTACATGTGAGAAAAACGAAAATCGCTGCGGAGGTGAAATATTTAGAATTAAAAATATGTGTAATGATGAAATATGAATAATGAATGTTTTTTATGTTGAGATGAAATGCTTGCAGTATGTAAGCACCAACTACTAGTATGTTATATCCTCCTCTGTAAGAGTCGTCGATATATAATGATATATAACATATAACAGGAGGATACTAATGTTTAGGCACTTCCAGATAAGCTGGAGATTCGAAATTTTTTTCTTAGGTAGGATTTTGTGCAAAACCAACTAGAAAAAACGAAAATCTTGAAAAAGTGCAACAATGCGGCCGATAAAAATTCGCAATTGTTTAAACAAATTTTAATGGTTTATGTATTTCCGCATGCACTACGGAGTTGAAATTTTTTTTGTAAGTAGAATTCTTAAAAAAACGAAATAGGGATTATACAAATTTTGATATTTTAATTTGTTTGGCAGTTAAAAATTCTTAAAGTTTAAACAATTGGATAACTGTTTAGGTACTACGGGATGAGCTAGGAAGCTGAAATTTTCAAATTGTTTACAGAGTAGTAAATTTGCATAAATAAACATTTCAATTTTACCATATACGATATTAAGCGGCCGTTAAAAATTATTTAAATTTAAACAATTACAAAAATATTATTTTACTTCTAGGAGTGCTACAACTTTAAAATTTGGCTAAAATGTGTAGCATCAGTACCCCATAATGAAGAATGTGTAAAATTTTTAAAATTGCAACATTTGGGGATTGTTTAAACTATTATTTTTACATGTGGGAAAAACGAAAATCGCTGCGGAGGTGAAATATTTAGAATTAAAAATATATGTGTAATGATGAAATACGAATAATGAATGTTTTTTTATGTTGAGATGAAATGCTTGCAGTATGCAAGCACCAACTACTAGTATGTTATATCCTCCTCCTCTGTAAGAGTCGTCGATATATAATAGACTAGTAGTTGGTGCTTGCATACTGCAAGCATTTCATCTCACCTTGAAAAAACATTCATTTTTCAGACAGACATTTTATCATTACAAATATTCTTTTAATTCTAAAGATTTCACCTCTGCAGCGAATTTCGTTTTTCCCAACTAAAATTTTAAAGTTGTAGCACTTTTAGAGGTAAAATAATATTTTTCTAATTGTTTAAAATTAAACAATTTTTAACGGTCGCCGCAATTCATATATGGTAAAATTGAAATGTTTATTTGTGCAAATTTCTCCGTAGATAATTTAAAAATTTCAGCTTCCTAGCTAGGAAGCTGAAATTTTCAAATTATATACAGAGTAATGAATTTGCACAAATGCAGATTTCTATTTTACCATATATGAATTGCGGCGGCAGTTAAAAATTATTTAAATTTAAACAATTAGAAAAATATTATTTTACCTCTAGAAGTGCTACAACTTTAAAATTTGGCTCAAATGTGTAGCATTAGTACCTAAAAATGAAGAAAGTGTAAAATTTTTAAAATTGCAACTTTTGAGGATTATTTTAAACTATTATTTTTACATGTGGGAAAAATGAAATTCGCTGCAGAGGTGGTCTTTTTAGAATTAATAGAATATTTGGAATGATGAAATATCTGTCTGAAAAATGAAGGTTTTTTCAAGGTGAGATGAAATGCTTGCAGTATGCAAGCACCTTCTACTAGTGTGTTATATCCTCCTCCTCTGTAAGGAACGTCTATATAGAATGATATCCTCCTCCTCCTCTGTAAGAGTCGTCGATATATAATGATGTTACACTAAAATTTATGTAAAAATTAGGATATTTTGTGCATCATCAAAATCAAATAGATTATAATGCAGTCTAAACATTAAATCAATCTCCTTGAAGTATGGAAAATCAATTCCCAATAAAATGCATTAGAGTCGTTGCTATGATAGTTAATATTTTTCATTGTTGAAAATCGGAAAAAAATTTCATAATATTAATTAAAATCAAAATTTTACGCAAATTCCGGATGGATTTGAATTGTCTTCAAGAAAAATAAACTTTATTCTTTCTTCCACAGCACAGTGCATGCCCCGTCTTTGTATCTTAATTGTAAATAATTTAAAAAAGCAATTTTATATAGCCCTGTAACGTTTTCAATGCTTTTCTTATGGGTCTTTAAAATTGGAAATTGTGGTCAAAAATACCATTAAAAATAACTTTTTCTGAAATTTTGGATTTTTTCCAGAGGTTGTACCCAATGACCTATCTTCATGACAAATTTCAGCTCTGTAGCACTTCTGAAAGTACCTTAGGTTTTACATTATATATATATATATACACTAGTAATTGGTGCTTGCATACTTCAAGCATTGGGAGGGCCTGGAGTCGAACTGAGGACACCTACATAAGATGTCTGATATTATCCAAAGGCCTACTCATTACATCTACAAACCCTGAAAATTTCAGCGCAATAATCCTCTTAGTATTGTCTGCGCACCCAAATATGTTTTCCCTTTGCTTTTAAATGTCACGGTCTGAAAGTGACGTCATGACACTAATTGTAAGCTACTTTTCAGTTCATGGCACTAAGCTCTCGTTCTGTTTTATTACCACGTAAAATAAATTCCCGAAGAAAAGCATTGTCTCGCAGTCATGATAGAAATATCGGATCATTGTTATAAATTGTATAAAATCCCGTTTTTTATGCAGTAAAAATCGAATAATTGGACTAATTCGGCACGGATTCGTGTTATACTTTCAGGAAAATTAATCTTCGTTCTTTTTCCCGTCTTCAAATTCAGGTCTGGAGTTTGTACCTTAATTAAAGGTAATTTAAAAATGCAATTATAAAGGCTTGTACGGATTTAAATGGTTTTCTAATGGGAGTTGAAAATGAACGTTTTGGGGTGTAAGGGGGAAATTTTGGTATTTTAGATTTTTCATGATGGTTTTGGACCAAGACCAAGATTCCCTCCAAATTTCAGCTCTGTGGAATATCTAGAAGTACCTTAGGTTTTATATCATTATATATAATATATCCCCCGTAAGAAGCAGCTATTTATTATAGATATATCCTATGTCATATATATGTAAGAAGTAGCTATTTGTAATGATACTAGGAAGATGTCCGTTGAAATTCAATGGCAAAATTTTTTTTATGAAATTCATGAATAGACGCGACGTGAAACTATTATCCAAGTCAATGGTACCCCCATTATACGAAACCGGCAACAATGCGAATCACTAAGAATGCATCAAATTCTCACTTTAAAAACTGATCTGTAGATCGATTCGCCGCGTATTAAAAATCGATGACAGGAAAACAAACTTTTATTCTTTTAGGCATTCGTAGTTTCAAGCCTTGAACTTCTACCAGGATTCTAAATAATTTCAATATGCGAATGATTAATGTTCTACATTCAAATGTATTCCTTCTCTTAAATAATGCAACAAATGGTGTTTACATTCGTTGCTATAAAATCATTTCCCTCTCCTTCCTTCCCTCTCTCGTATTAAAAGCATTCAAAGCATGCTTTCAAGTAACAATAGGATTTGAGGTTTAACAATGTAATGGGTTGGCAAGGCAACATCCCGTTAAAATGGAAATATTTCCCCAAAATATGTGAATTAAATGTTTAACATGAGGAATTTCGAACCTTAGGCAAAAAAAGATGAACAGAATAAGAAACTTCTTAATAATCTCTTTAAAATGGTTCAGATTGGCAGATCATAGGTTAATTATTTCTAATTTAGATCTGAAAAAGAATAAAAGCCTGCATGTCGAAAAGTCTATTTTTGTGTTATTTTATGGGAAATGGAAAGGTCTTCCTTGGGGTCAAACCCAGGAATATTTTTGAGATTTTTTTTCATCATCACCTTAAAATATGCGAATCTAGCATTCCTGCCAAATTTAAAAAATATACCTCGATCTTTTATCGAGTTATTTGCATTTTTATAGCGTGACAGAGGGAGCAACAAAGGGGTAGGCTTTTATATTTGTTAGATGCATTCATAATGATATTCCTGGGAGAGGTGAGTGATTGCATTCTGGCATTTCAGGGAACCAAGTTTAATTCAGTTTTTGACAGTAATTGTTACCTCCTTCGGGGCATCGTCAGAGGCTCTTTCTGTCCATGTACCTATCACAGAGAATCCTTATAATAAACATCACTGTGATGGCATTTCAGTTGATCATTATTTGTCAACTTAGCCTGAAACACAAATCACAGAAGATTTTTATTAAGGCTATTTTGGCAGACTTCTGCTATTGATTTTAGATTCCAGGACTAAGTCTAAATGAATATTAGGATTAAGTACATCAGGGCAACATAAATCAAATGTAAATCATCAGTCCATAAAAGAGATACATCCTGAAATATTTGGTTTCCAGCAGTTTTTGCAAGTGAATTGGTAAAAATTGATTTTAATACATAATGAATGAAGTATTGCAATTAAAAGAGTTCAGTGAATGTCTTCATGAGTAGAACATACCTGACCATATGCTATACCTATGTAATCCAAAATTTTGTATTGTCATAGGCAAATTTCAGTATATTGCCATTTCACTCTGTAAATTGCCAATACAGTAATTTGAGAAATTCCCATTTATGGCAGATTTTTTTCTCGTTTCCAAATTTCCCAAATTCCAGCTTATGCCTGTCTACAAAGTTATTCTTGATCAATTCATTCCATCAATTTAGCACTTTAAGAGTGAAGCTTTTTTGGTAACTACAGCATTATTATAGTCAACAATAACATGATAAAACTGATAAAAGGAAAATATCACTAATATTAAAAAAGACAACCCAAATGAATTTATAATCATTTATATCATTTCTTCCAGAATACACTAAACTCAGGAAATCGAGCTTTAATAATTACCTATATGCTATTAATATGAAGAATCATCTATCAACATTTCACTCCAATCACAGAGTATAAGGTTTAAGAAGTAAGAATTATTAAAATGTTTAATTTTCTTATTTTACAGACATTTTGTCATGTAAATTACATGAATGAGGATTTTCAGATTCATAACTTTATTCTAAAGGAAAACCTCAATCAATAGAAAGTTTTAATTTTATACCCTAAGAAAGTTTAACATATTATTGTTTTATTTATTACAATACTTACCTTTAAAAGAAAATGATAAGAAATAACATAATGAATAAGCTGAATATGCTAGCCATCTTACTAAAATCAAATCAATTAATTTCAAAATTGATTTCATGATCATTATAAAATTTATCAATGGTATGATAAGTTACCTGTAAGATACTATGAGACAAAAATTTGAAAATCAAAAAAATCTAACCAGTACATCCTTGATCTTGCAATTCATGTACGAGTTAAACAATTAATTAATTATTAATGCATGAATGGTCAAAAAGATTTTACATTTAAAACTTTGTCAAATAAGAGGTGACCAAGTTCTGTTGGTATTTTGCAAGGAAAATTCTATTTTTCATCATACCAAAATCTCTATTGATTTTGATTTAACTTTAAAGGAGCAGAGGGTAATATTATTATGGCAGCTTTTGAAATGCCAGCCAATCCCATTTTCATCCTTAGGGCACAATTGTATAACTTTGTGAGAGCCTGAGTCAACATTGCTCTCAGATTACCTGGAAGCCCATTTTTAACACAAAAAGGCATTTCAATATTCCCTAGAGAGAACAGGACAAAATTTTGAGTAATTAAGGAAGGTAGAAGAAGTAGAGTACAGGTGTATACATCAGCAGTGGTACTTTTATGCATCCACTGTTTGCGTTTCAAGACTTTATTGCTCTCTCAATTTCTCCAGATAAACTTCTTTCAAAGACTTGATGCATTTTTCTCGATGATTCAATATCAAACAAGAAAAAGTTTGTTTTAATGAGTCAAATAATAATTTTGAGGAATGGTGTTTTTGCATTTAAACCACATCAATGAATGCAAAATAAAACATTCTTTGCCAATATAAGTACATCAGAGATGGAAATTAGTTGAAAAAAACATTTTTGTGACACTTGGTTTAAAATAGGAACTTCTAAATCAAAAAGACTGAATAAATACTTTGTTTGAAAATTTTGTGTATCATAAGTAAGTTGGTCCCTTTCATTAGACATTTTTCTTACAAATTATTTGACTGTTGACAGTATTTGCTTTGACAGAGAGCTAAACAAAACATACCAAATGGACATGGACTTTTTGCCTATTTGATATAAATAAATCATGAAACAAGATAAATTTAGACTTGTAATTAAGCTAGTATTGTAAGTAGTCTAGGATCCTCTTTTGAGAGCTCTTTGTTATGATGAAACATTCTTTTTCAATTTTTCAATCATAAGCATTCTCTAACTACTGCTTAACTTAGCCAAATTTTTGCATGCTTTGTCACAAGACCTTTGAATAATATGATGGCAAAAAAGAGAATAACTGCATATGAGAATAGCAAAATATTTACAGTGATTTGACTATTATATGATGCATCTCATTTTCTTCCGTTAAATTTCTCTTATACCCATCCTTATTATAATACGCTAGCATTTGTATGTTATGACCTTTGAGAGAGGAGAGTGGAGGGGTCAGTGGGGAGAGGATTGCGTCAGATAGGAGGGGCAGGGAAGGTGTGCGCATCTTTGCTGGGAAGTTCTCCCATGAAGAGTCAGTTATGATTAGGTAGTGAGTCCAATACAGAGTATTAATTTTTCCTCCTCCTCCAACTACTACTACTAGGGGCCTGTGTGTGTGTAATTTTGGCTAATCAACTTTGTGGATTATCATAGCCATAGCTCTTCCACACTGAACACACAAGGGATGAAAGAAACTCGGTGTCAGCATTAGCCTACTCTTAATGAAGAGGGTCAATGGCTTCATGTCCCTTCCGAAGGATGGAAAGCTGACTTTGTGTGGTCTCCTTAAATCACACAAACAGAAGGCTGACCAACTTTGGAAAAAATCCTACTTTTGCAGGATTTTTAATAAGTGGCATAGTTGAAAATATAGGAGCATCCCATCCCAATTATAACCATTATGATTCAGGGAGATGTTGACCCTCCTGCATTACAGAGGCTGTGCGATCCTTTACTACACCATTGACCACAATAATTAGAGATTTGCTGGACCTGTTATTTGTATATGACTGAAAGATATTTAAACTTTGAAGTTCAGGTCTGAAAAAGAATATTTAAAAATATGAAAAATCACTCAAGTATTAGATAAACTTTCGATAAAAAACCAGAAGCCTTTAAAAATTGCGAAGTGATTGTTAAAATCCTGGGAAAATGCATCAAAATTATAAACTTTCAAGATAGTTTATTTAACAACAAGATAAGCTCTGGCAATTGTACATTTCATGAGTACTAATTAATGAATAACTAGTTTAATTTTTCCAAGATGAGGAAGGCAAAAAAAGGAATTGTTGGCATGTTTAAAAAATTATGCATAAATTGTTAATTTCTTTTTGAGTCCCTTTTAAAAATATTATTATTTGTATTCATATGGAGTTGATGTAAAACAGATTTTTTTAATGCTTCAAAAAAGTTCACATAGAAAGACATCATTACTTTCATATTTCTCAGACCAAGGCATTCAAGCCAAGGGCTTCACCGAAATGATAGATACAAAATTTTCTAGTTGTGCTTGATACCTGAGGAGAAATTATATCATTCTATGCTTCTCTCAGTCTCAGAATGATATATTTCGCTTATGGCAGGGTGTGACATCGTTACATTCCAATTTCCACTGATGCTTCCATATTATATTCACATATCCAACAATCGACCTTCACTCATCTCTGGTGCAATCCAGGTGTATAATGCCTTTATAATCCTACTCTAAGCTTCAACTATATGAACACAGATGGTGATCTGTAGAGATAAGTTAAGATTGAGCACTCATTATTTGCATCACGAAATAGCCATGTAATCATAATTCAAATACTGTAGCTATGTTACTTTTGATAGTGTAAAAGTTTCTTGACATATCCAACAAAACTACCTTAGGCATTCTCAATGATGAAATGAAGGCAAAAACGGCTTAAAATTACAATAAATAATCTATAAGTGCAATGTTCTTATGAATTTTTAAAACTATTGATGTATCTAAAAATACTCAAGTAAAAACATAATTTATAAAAGTTGGGTGAAAATAAAAAAAATGTAGAAATATTTCGAAGATGTTTTAATACGTAAAAAATTGGTAATGGAACACAGCCCTAAAAACCTTCTCATGGCAAACACATTATTCCCTAATTATGAAATCTATCTCAGATGTCTTTCTCATTATCAATTCTCACTAACCAATAGGCTCTGTTTCCCTGTAAAGCCATTCCCTAGCCTCTTGGTGGCCCAATTTCTTCAGCAATGGTCCAACCTTCTCCCGGCATAATGCGTGATATTCATTCAAATAGGAGACCTGAAAAACAGCAAACAGCATCTCTTGAGAATGAGAAAGCATTCATTAATAATGTGGGGCCAAGTAGGCACAAACATTGCCATTAGCAGTGTTGCGTCCATTTGAAATTTCTAGTGAGATACACTTCTCATTGACTTTGGTAGAAAGGACTGAATTAACACTCTTATTAGAAGAGCAGGGTTTTCTTTAAGAGTGGCCACACACCTATGAAACAAAAGATATGAAACATGAAATCTATTTCGTTAAATAGATAAAATATTCTTAAGTGAGCATTTACATACCAACAAATTATGTTGCTTGTGATGTCACTGAGATACAAATTTAAATGAAACATTCCAAAGAAAAGAATCTGCTCTGTTTTTGTTTCAGCTGTGAGACTGATTGATTCATTTTGAGAGTTCAGTTGCAGCAATGAATGACACTGATTTTAATGTGTATTTGCTTAATGTTTCCAGTTTTTTGTTTCTTCACTGTTTCCTGTCTTAGGATTAAAAACAACTTTGTTTGCTTAAACTATGTATACACACTTTTTCCATCTGGCATTGGAAATAATACATAATCAAATATTTTCCAATGGTTCTCTTCAGCTGATAACCAATGGAAAGAGGAAAAGATGGAACAAATATGAAATAAAAAATCTGATGTGGTCAGCACATGAATTTCTCCATACAAAGTAATATGATTGCAATAGTACTTACTAGTTGCTATCAACAGCAGCTTCCTAATAATAAATATCAGCAATTACATTCATGAACAAGACATCCAAACCAGGACTAATGCAGGCTGGTTTCCCAAAGTTGACATCTCAAATTGATTACTTATACTGACAGGAAGTGTTTCAGTATGTGTTAGTCATTCCAAGGAATTCTCATACCATAAATACCATTTGTAATTCATAGTTTATCAATGACAGAGAAAATTGGAAAACAAATTAATAGAATATTATCAGGTTTCAAATACTAAAAACAATCTCAAAATCTCTTTCTGATATATTTTGCATGTATTTTTTGAAATAAATGAATTTAACCCTTCGAGTGCCAAGAAGCGTGATCGCGTTCCTTGCAACTCTCACCTAAAGTGCCAAGAGCGCGATCGCACTCCTTCATCAGGCTCTCATATAAGAGCTGGTAGTTCACGATCTCTGGTCAGATGGTATCACGACAGTCTACCTATGACAAGGAAAGAGTGTAGTTTCAGAGCCTGCCGCTAGTTTTTGTCTCATTAGTTTTGTTTTGATTTTATGCATTTTAGAACTTGACCTAGTTTTTGCAACCCGTAATAATTAATATGGCATCAACCTCAAGGGAAGTGTTTGACAATTATGAAGATACGATATAGTCGATTATATAAATACTCTTGGTGACGATGATGATTATGTTGATGAAATACATTTGAAATATATTTGTGCAAATGCACTACTCTGTACCATGAAAATTTCAGCTTCCTAGCTCATCCCGTAATGTCTAAACAGTTATCTATTTGTTTAAACTTTAAGAATTTTTAACTGCCAAACAAATTAAAATATCAAAATTTGTATAATCCCTATTTCGTTTTTTTAAGAATTCTACTTATAAAAAAAATTTCAACTCCGTAGCACATGCGAAAATACATAAAGCTTGAAAATTTGTTTAAACAATTGCGAATTTTTAGCGGCCGCATTGTTGTACTTTTTGAAGATTTTCGTTTTTTCTAGTTGATTTTGCACAAAATCCTACCTATGAAAAAAATTTCGAGTCTCCAGCTCATCTGGAAGTGCCTAAACATTAGTATCCTCCTATATGTTATATCCTCCTCTGTAAGAGTCGTCGATATATAATGATATTTAAATAAAAATATCGTATAACTGTAAGGGCCAGTTCAGATAAAAACCCCCAGGCCGATATTCTCCCTCGCCCTGCCCGTTTGAGGTGAAAACTACCACTCTTTAACAAAACATCAACATACAAATAATGTAAATTTAATAAAAATACGTCAATCCAAAATACTTTCCCCACTCAAATAAGGTGATCTGCCACAACTGGAGAAGCGCTGCACTATCGATGCGCGTGCGAGTCATCTATGCAGTACTTTTTTGTGCACTATTTCAGTGCTGAGTCAGGATGATGTTAATCTTTAAATGCCGAATGTGCCTGTATGGGCACAAAAAATGCAATAGCTCACGGACGTATATTTTTCATAATATTTTCAACATGTTTCTTTCCCCTACAAAACAGAAGTATGCAATTCTTCATTATTTTTACAATAAAATGCTTTTTATTTGAACATTTTAACGCCAATAATTCATGAGACGTAATTTTTTTCATAAAATGAACAAAAATTCTCCAAAATAAATCTGTCGTTTAAAGGTTAACTTGAATCATCGAAAATGTTAATTTGAATAGGGATAGTAATTTCTGAACCATGTTAACGTGAATCAACATTAATCAAGGCACAGTTAAACTGAGGACACACTGAAAATTAAATAAATAAGTTTACAAAAGTGAAATGATTACATATTTTAAACACAAAATACAACCATCTCAATAAATATTTCTTAACCCTTTTTTAAATTTACTACGTTTTTTTTTCATTTTTTCTTCGTCGTAACCAATTGGGACTTATGGGCCGCCCTGTACAAGAAATTTCTAATTAAATGGGGCACTAACCCACTGCACAACCCCTAATCTGGAAGATATATTCTTACATACACACAACATGCACACATAGATTCATACTGAAGGGAGGAGGGAAACCCAGCACCTGCAAAAGCCTACTCCTGCAAAAAGAACCAAGGGGGCTTACTACCTAACATCCCTTCTGAAGGACTGAGTGCTGTTCTTGCATGTCATCCATATAACATACAAGTGGAGGGAAGGGGAAGCCCAGGTTGAAAAAACTGGCCTCTACCAGGATTTGAACCAAGGCCTAGTATGCAGAAGGCCAGCACTCAAGTCACTCTGCCACCACTCTCCTAAAAAATACAAGATGAAAGCATGTGTGCAATATTTGGTCTTTATTTGGGGTGCTTCAGGAGATCTAGCCAGTAGTTAAGAGCTACAGTAGCAATTAAATACAGTCCTGAGATTTTCTTTTAACAAGGATTGGTATTGCTCACATCGCTTAAGAAAACTGTTACTTGTAATTTGAAAAAGATTTCTTGACTCACCTCCTTCTCCGTTAACATATCGGGTACTAGCATCTTCGTTTGAATCGGAACAAGCGTAATGGTTTCAAATGTCAGGAAGCCTCTTTCTTTGAAATTATGTGGAGTGGAAGCAGGGACAATTCTCACTATATTCTCCAACCGAATGCCGAACTTTCCATCTTCATAGTACCCTGGTTCTGTTACCATAAAGAGTAAACATTCAATTTAAACAGATACAAAAGCATTCATGCATTACTGAGCCAAAATAATTTCACTACAGTAAGATTAGAGTAAAATTAATAAAAATCAATCTTTAATTACAGTGCAATAAATAAATATGTGATATTTAAAAAAATAAACTTATAAAGGGTTTAAGCTATTTTAACATGAGAGATGAAGTTAGCATTCATAACATGACATGAAAGTAACACTATTAGGCATCTGATTCACAGATCAATTCAAATATTTAATATTAATATTAACAAAAGCATGACAATCTTAAAAACTTAATAGGTATAATGTTGATAATTAAATTTTCTTAAAAACCTTCTTATAGTTGAACTTAATTGTAATCATCACTGTATAGTGATGCAGTCTTGTGTACATAATACACTTGAAATTAATACAGGTCCTTTTGTACTGAAAAATAATCCCACCATTAAATGACTACCTCTCTAAGCGACAATTTTTCATTGGTATCTTTGGTGGTAGCATAATAGAAGTGTTGCTGAATTTGGTGATTATGTACTGAATGTGAATTTTTCTTTTTCAAAATTTATTCTAAACCCATAAGAATATTGATTACATTTGAGATAATAATATTTTTTCACCTAAATTATTGGCATTGCATTGAAAAATGGAAGCAGATAATTGCTTCATTTTAAGTTTGAATGGCAACAGCAAAATTAAAATGCAGCAAAATCAACCGATAGATATACCTAAAACGGTATATCTTGGCATTGCGCTGTAGGCACCTTTACGATAGGA
This sequence comes from Tanypteryx hageni, assembly GCA_028673005.1. Classification (NCBI taxonomy): domain Eukaryota; kingdom Metazoa; phylum Arthropoda; class Insecta; order Odonata; family Petaluridae; genus Tanypteryx; species Tanypteryx hageni. Next base: position 58,082,938 of record CM054117.1, read on the forward strand.
TGAGACCATCCTCAAGGCAGGACTGATTTTAAGGGAGGTGGTGTTTAAGTGTGAGCATTGGCTGCACAAACTTAAAATCTGGAGGGGAAGAAGGAAAGGGAGGGAGGTACACTAAAGCTGATGGACTCATCCGAACCAAAATTCGTCTACTGTGCAGGTGCTCTGATGTCAGCTCCCCCTTAAAGCTTCTCCTTCCCATTAATTCCACTCCCCTCTCACACATCTCTGTCTGTCACCTTAGTGTGCACGAGGTATACATACCATTGGATAAGAACATTCCCTCTTGCAGTCCAGGATCATCTGGAAGAGTACGCCAAGAAATGCCCATGGGACCCTCATGCACATTGAGGTAAGCTCCAATGCCATGCCCAGTACCGTGGAGATAATCCAGGCCAACATCCCACAAGGGTTTTCGAGCTAACGTGTCCAAACAATAACCCTAAAAAAGAAAATGTTACTCAAAATGAGGTAGATTTAATGTATTTTGGACCAAAAAATTATATTTTATCAGACAAAAATAATAAATGAATGATTAGTTGCCATTTCAAAATGAAGTAGATAATAGATTTTATTAAATACATTAATGTTAAAATATTAGTATAAATAATGATATTTATCTAAATATGTCACAATGAATGCATACAGAAAAATGATGGCAGAAAATAACATTTACTTAAAGATGCAACATTCATAAATTTGACTGACATTCTTTTTCTGGTTCCAAAGAAGAAAACTGATTCGAGTAATTCACTGGTATAGGTCCCCTTGTTATATGCCATTTCAAATATATTGTCAATGTATTTCAATATATATTGTCAATATATTTCACATATATTGTCAGTGAATTAAAGAACATGTTTCATTATAAGTTGTGATGCTTCATGCATATGTTGTTTGTGAAGTCAAAGGTAAAATTCAAGAAAATTCAATTACGATGTTACTATAATTTTTAATTCCTTTAGTCATGTTTTAATTTCATGTTTATTATTATTTATTTAATGTAATTTCATCTCGTGGTAAAAGTATAATGGATGCATTCACTGCTGAATGACGTTATATGTGGCCCCATTGTTATGCAATAGTTTTAACTTGAGAAACATTTGAGTAAGCATGTTAATTTTATTTAATTTTGCTAGCATATTTTTAAGATAGTATTGCCTTATGTACTGTATTATCATGTATTATTAGGGGTACAGATGTCAAAAAATGTCCGCCAGGAATATAACCCCTACTTTCATCACTGCGTCTATGGGAAATAGAATTCGCTATATGTTGTTTCGTTATACATCACAATTTTCTGGAACACATCTACGATGTTTAGTGGGGACTTAATGATATTATGTGCAATATTTTTGTGTGTTCACATTTCTTGAATTGCAGTCGCTCATAAGTTTCCAACATTATCACAGACTAATAAGTCTACAACATAAATATTAAGTACACTAGCCAAAATAAAGAATTCATTTTTGTCTTTGAACAACACTGATGCATTTTTAAACATTTTATTATTTAGCTATCCTATATTAAACTAAATGCACTGGTGATGTAGTGGTTAGCGTGTTGGATTCCCATTACAAAGTTCCGGGGTTCAAATTCCGTGAATGGAGGTTTTATAAAAAAAACTATCATCAGTGCCTGGCAGTAGGCAGCAGTACTGTCAGTATGGCATAGAGCCAAAAACAAATGATGTTGGCTGGGTCTATATCCAATACAGCTGTAGGCATGATCGGGACGATTTGAATGGCTACTGCGATGTGAAAAGCAAGAGGGAAACTACCACATTACAACCCCTAGCAATGATTATATGGTTGGACAATATGAGTTCTCTCAAGGTAAAACAATCCAGAGGTAAAATAATCCCTCAATCGGATCTCCAGGAGGGGACTGCCTTGAGGAAAACATTTGTTGAACGTAATTAACGAATACGCACTTGGAATGTATGAACTATGAGAAAGGCAGGAAAGCTAGAGAACTTGAAAGAAGAAATGAGAAGAAACAGAGTTGACATTGTAGGACTGAGCGAAACTAGATGGGAAGGAAAAGGACAGCTCAACTCTGAAGAGTTCACGGTAGTTTACTCTGGAGGAAATAGTGGAGAAAGGGGAGTAGCTCTGGCACTTAGGAAAGATATGATGAAAAGCGTGACAAAGATAATAGCAACCAATGATAGACTGATGGCAATAAAGCTAAAAGCAGTCCCAGTGGACATGCTGATAATCCAGGTATATATGCCAATGTCAGCTCATGAAGATGAAGAAATAGAGGAGATTTATGAGCAAATTAATGATATTTACGAAGAAGACGGAAGAGGAAAGGTTAACTGCATAATAATGGGAGATTGGAACAGCATAGTCAGAGAAGGACAGGAAGAAAATGTTGTTGGGCAATACGGACTTGGGAAGAGAAATCGAGGAGGGGAGAAACTCGTAGAATTCTGCATCAATAATGACCTTGTAGTGACTAATACATGGTTCAAAAACCATAAACGAAGGTTATACACATGGAAAAGCCCAGGAGATAGAATGAGATGCCAAATAGATTACATCCTTGTAAAACAAAGATTCAGGAACAGCATAAAGAACGCCAAGGCATTGCAAGGAGCAGACATTGATTCAGATCACAGCCTTCTAATAGTTGATGTAAGTACAAAGCTCAAACAAATAAGAAAAATGAGAAGAGAAAGACAGACTTGAGACCTAGTAAAACTGAAAGAACGGCAGGATGTAGTCAGCATGAAGTTGGAAGATTGCCTAAGAAATTTGGAAAACAAACCAAAGACCGTGAATATAGAATGGGCAGAAACTAAAACCAGTATCAAGGATACCTTGGATAAAGAGATTGTAAAACAAGAGAAGAAAATCAGAAAACCATGGATCACTAAGGAAATGCTGGAGAAAATGGATGAAACAAAAATGGAAAAACATTAACAGTGAAGAAGGTAGAGCCAACTATAGACGTATAAACAGTGAGTTGATAAGCATAACAGATAAAGCTAGAGAAAATTGGATAAAAGAAAAATGTGATGAAATACAACAAATGAAGAAGTTAGGATGATATGATATGATGTGCACTAGGGAACTGGAATTAGAAGATAAGGAAGTCGAATGGAATTCATGGTAAAGGAATTATGAATATGGATGGGAAGATAGTATCAGAAACAAAAGGATGTAGCACAGGTATGGGAAGAATACATTAAGGAACTATACAGCAAGTAAGCAGTTGGCAAAAATAAAACTGGAAGATGAGCAAAACATTGAAGAAGACAACTTAGGACCAAGTATTATGGAGAGTGAAGTAGAAAAAGTGATAGTGGAACTAAAGAAATGGAAAGTCACAAGCAGCGATGGAATACCGACTGAGGTACTTAAAGTCATGGGATCAGAAAGACTAAAAGCGATCATGAAATTAATGAATAAGATTTACAATATGGGAGAGTGGCCTCGGGATTTCCTAGAAGTAACAATGATCCCTCTAAAGAAGAAGCCAAAGGCAGTGTAAGGAGTACAGAATGATAAGCCTTCTGTCACACACTTCGAAGATCATCACGAGGATTCTTAATAAAAGGCTGGAGAAAAAGGCAGAAGAAATGTTAGGGGAAGATCAATTCGGTTTCAGAAAAGGATGAGGAACTAGAGATGCTATAGGGGTAGTTAGAATCATATCAGAAAGGGCAGTAGACCACAGTCAAGATATCTGCGCATGTTTCCTAGACTGGCATAAGGTCTTTGATAGTGTAAATTGGGTAATGTTGATGAAGATATTAAAGGATATAAGTGTAGACTGGAAAGACAGGAGACTGATCAGGAATCTATATGTGAATCAAGTTGTAAAGGTCAGGTTTGAGAATGCGGACACCTGCGGAGTAAATATCGGTAGAGGAGTAAGACAGGGCTGCTGCCTATCGCCAACCCTATTCAATATATATGGAGAAAGTCTAATGCAAGAAGCGTTAGAAGGCACAGGAGATTTCAAAATTGGAGGAAGGATTATAAGAACAGTAAAATACGTGGATAATCAAGTACTTGTAGCAAGATAAATAGAAAATGATAAATAGACTAGTAATAACAGGTGGAAAATATGGTATGGAAATAAATACAGAAAAATCCAAGGTCATTCGAATATCGGGCAAAGAAGAGAATCTGAAGATAAGTATTGGAAGAAAGCCTTTAGAACAAGTTTCAGACTATAAATACCTTGGAAGCATGATAACAGAAGCAAAATGTATGGATGAGATCAGGACTAGAATAGTGCTACGAAGGGTAGGAGAGAAGTGAACGACTATACAGACTATTAGAAAGAGGAAGTCAAACCATTATCTGAGGAGAGAGAGTATGATTAAAGACGTGTTAGAAGAAAAACTAGATGGAAAAAGGGAAAGAGATAGGAAAAGGTTTCAGCTGATAGACAATTTGAAAGGGAAAGAGAGTTATCAAGATATGAAGAGGACAGCAGAAAATAGGAGTATATGGAGAACCAGGTTTAACCATTAATAATCCCAGACCTGTCTACAAACAGACTACCTATGATGATGATGATATTAAACTACCACTACAATTGAAAAAACTTGAGATAAATTTGTGACTTTGCAATACAAAATAAACAGAAATATGTTAAAATCATACCTTAATTTTGGTTGGAAATATGCTGGTCCCAAGTGCAAACTGTCCTTTGAAAACTCTTGTAAAGCACTCTTTCTCATACTGGGATGGAGTTCCAAAGTGGACGGTCCTCGTGACATCAGTTGTTCCATCCCTGAAGGTAATTAAGCATACCACTTTCATTGAAATATGTCTTTTATTAGAACATACTGATATCATGGCTTAAAAATAAGGATTTCTTAATCAGACCAAATATTTAACCTAAGTCAGAGGTGAGCAACATTTTTGTCAAGTGCCAAATAATCTACAATTATGAATAAATAACAACTCCAGCAAAGGATATTAATTGGTATTGATTATTATTAACAAAAATTCACTTCGAGGCACTAAATTATAACATATTATGCCTGTTTCTTATCACGACACAAAAGATACCTTCATATGCTGCAATTAGCATATGCCAGGGGTGGCCAACTCATGGCCCACGGACAAAGTGGCCCGCAATGACATTTGGTATGGCACTCAACAAAAAAAGATATTTTTGGTCCAAGTGGAACCTAAACTTGACTTTTGTTTTGATTCTCTTCGAAGCTGAAAGAAATGTCTCTCTCTTCATAAATCCAGTCTCTATTCTGGAGAGCGAAATAGAGAAATATCCACCAAAAATTCAATTGGAAATTGCTGACATTAACCCTTTGAGTGCCACGCTGATTTTGGTGGGTATGTCCAAAAGTGCCATGGCTATTTCAGCAATTTTGCATCAATCAAGAAAAATCGTATGCACCATTTATTCATATTTTTGCCTGGTTCTTTCAGTAATTGCACAGATGATTACAAATATTAATTATATTAAGGGATTTTTTTGTTTTAAAAAATTGTTTTTAATTTTTTTAATAAAAAAATGAAAAGTCAATTTTATATTGAATGAAGTATAGTATTTTATTATTTTCGCTAGTACATTTAACTAATTTTCATAAAGGCAAGACATCCAGGTAAAACATTGCAAAAACTCGCAAAAATTATTAAAAAATGAAATTACAGAAAAATATTATTTTGCATAACTGCAATTTCAGCACTTTTTCATCAGTCTCTATGACAAATCACATACACGCTATTTATTCATATTTTTTAAGTGTTTCCTTCAGTAATTGCACAGATGATTACAAATATTAATTATATTAATACGGAATAAATGAATAAACAGAATATATACAGAATACTAAGTATTCTACAGAATTTTGGATGATAAATTAAAAATATTTCAAGATTGATATAAAGTTACGATAAATTTTTTTTATGAAGTACCTGAGATAACAGTAGATGAATCCACTCGCTTTTTTATGTCCAAAAACTGCAGATACGTTGGCAATAATGAATGAAATCTAACACTACTGCGATGCGCACTCTAAAACACCAGGCAAGCTACTGACAAAAAAATAGCAGAAGACCTTGCAGTCGAAATAAAATTGAAAGACAATCTTTCCATATGAGACTTGATACAATGTTGCAGGGAAAGCTTATCAGATGTCAATTCCACGGTTACCCGAGTTATCTCGACCACAAAGAAACTACAATGTCAGCATAAACAAGCGCGGCCGACAGATTGACCGGTGGCATTTTTCGCACATGCATCGAGGGCCGATAGATCGGCCAGCTGGCACTAAAAGGGTTAAGAATCATTCAGGTCTCGTAGCAAAATTTCACGAGCTTTGTCAGTCAGCAACTTCCCCCGATTTAAAAGCCTTTTGGAAATTTGTTCCCGAAAACAACTACCTCGAACTGCATGATGTTGCACTGCATTTTATGTGCAAATTTGGATCAACCAACATTTGTGAAGATGTTTTCGACAATGAACTTTGTTAAAAACAAATATAGTTCTGTTTTAACAAACACTAATGTGGGCAGTCTGCATCTTTGATCTACATCGAAAATCAGTCCTAATATTGAGAAATTGTTAATTGAAAAGCAAATTCAAAAATCACATTGAAATATTTATACCAATATTTATCCTTTTCAGTTAATATTTCCAATGTTTTCATTTAAATAAATCTTTTTAAGTACATATGTTATTGTTTTCACCATTCCTGTTTATTTTTGGCATAATTAAAATTAGCTTAAGCTATCAATTTAAACAGGATGTTAAGGATAGTAGGATTATGGCCCGCAAAAAAATCACACCCTGTTATTGGCCCATCTTAAAAAAAGGTTGCCCACCCCTGGCATGTGCCCTGCAGGTTGATCACTTTTGGTGGAAGTCAACCATAAAAAATTCTAATTCTACATTAGAGAGAGAACCAATTAAAATGGAATCATTAAATAAATAAAGAAGTGTTACCTATGAAATAGAAATAAAACATTCACAGATAATATTTAAAATTTGTGGAACAGCATACTGACAAAAAAAATGTTACACTAACAAATGTTTCTCAGCAGATATTCATGATAAACTATAAGTGTTATCATTTGTTTTTTGATTGATCACAAGAACTTGTATTATATTCTCATTTAAAATCTATTTAATTAAACGATTAAAGTAAAATTCACGATAAAATTTCACATGCAGGCTTTACTTGTAATGACTTTGTTTTGTTCCAACACTTCTAAAACCTTTAATGTTTCTTCTTTGCACCATTTCTAAGGCTCAATCATTATGGAGTAAAACAATTTCTGATGGAAAAATAATAACACTGTTTCAGACAAATAGGTAACAAAATGATGACTCACAAACTTTTCATTTTGCTCCAAAAGGCAATGAAAACTTACAAGTATTGGCCCCCAGAGTCACAAAGATACAGCTCCTCTGTTGTTACCGGACGGTCAGTTTCTGGGGATGGCTGGTAATGTATTATTGCCCCATTAGGGCCAACTGATGAAATAGTTGCAAAGCTCAAGCCAACATAGTCTTCCTGCTCTCTTGAATGAGAAAAAAAACAACATTATAAACATTTTTAAAACTTGCAATGGCTACCTGATTTTATTGAAATTTTTGGGAAAGTATTGCCGATTTTGCAATCAGCATTTAATTGGAAATTTAAGACAAAGAGAATGAAAATTTACTCAGGATTGGTTTAGTTTACAGAGAAGAAAAATAAGAGAAGCTTCACATCTGAAGTCGTTCTCAAAGTCAAGAACTAGCAATCAATATATTTTTAAAGACTTTATAATCAAAAAGGATTACTTAGCTAATCTGTAGTAAACAATCTAAGACCAGATTAACAGATTAGATAGAAATTTATGTGGCAAAGCAGTTTATCCACTGAATCTTTTAAATTAACTCTATTAAGCATCATTCAAATTATTGATAAATTTGATTCACCTTTATAAATTAAATACTGTAATTGCCTGTCAAAAATGACAGATAAGCATGGATGAACTATTAAATTAAAGCACTTCAAGATGTATGGCTTATCTAACAAGGAGTGGCTATGCCCCTCAGGTCACGGATTTTGATGAAACACGACCAGGTGATTCTACATAAAAAATAAGGAGACACATCACATCAGGATTTTTGTGAATGGATCCTTGGTTCAAGAAATCTGAATTTTTGTTGTATTTGCTGTTTTTTATTTCTGAATTTTGAATGAAACTAATTTCATACACAAACAAGTTAGGAAAATGTACAGTGTATCACAAATAGACGTGTTATGTGCGATGAAGTATTTGAATCTATATGATATAATTTGACCAAACAAGCACCATAAAAGAGCAAAACACCACCACCTGATTATATCTGTCTATTAAAATTTCTTCTACCCCCTTAGTTGGTGCATCAATAAACATAATTGCGTAATTTTAATGACTAAATACTGCAAAATGATATATCAGAAATTATGCCAGGGAAATATTAAAATTTTTATTTACTGATTTATTTTCTAATCAGCTTTAATCAGCCAAACAATCAAAAATTATTAAAAACATACCTCGTTTATGTTTAGTAGTTGTAATATTTACGTTTATGTTCTTTTCTTTGCTGTAGATAACCCATTTCCTTCCGCTTACAAAATCTGTCATGCACACGTAAGGGATTAAATGTATTTTGTAATTATAGCAGATCTTATTTACTTCAGTAACCAATGAGATTATTTACGTTGACAACAATTAGGTAGCTATGCATGAATTTTTCTAAGTTCAAAGCGAATTATGACTTACTTGTTCGATCATCTTGATTATGGCTACTCCTACGATAAAAATGTATAGGAAAAGAAATACTCTACGTTACTAGTTCTACAAGTTTATTTAAAAAACTATTTTGATATGGCCAATACTTTACAAGATATAATGGAAATCTCATTTTTTGTCACCAGTAAAGTGGTATCCCTGATTAGCTTACATGATTTATTTATGTGATTTTCTTATTGTCTTTGACTGTGTCCTTAAAATCAAATTTCATGAAAATCCATTTGGTAGAAGCTGAGAACAAACATGTGGACAGATGGATGAACAGATGGACGGACAAACCGAAGCTAATAGGTGCTTATGCTGGAAGCAAAACACGCCCAACAACACCAAATACAACAAAAAATTTGGAGTATAAGCTTTTGTTCTGTATCTATCATTAATGAGACTCAAATATATTGTTATCAACTGACATTTGGGAACAGATTTCATATCAAATCTTAGCTTAAATTATTTTAGGTTGGTTTTTTCCACCTTTTTATTTACTTTGTAATAAATTTTGACTGAAAACCCAATTTCATTTGTAAACAAGTAAAATATAACAAAAAATACACAGATTAAAGAAGTGAAACTGTGAAAACTAATTCAGCTTTTGCAGAAAATGTACTCAAAATCATTTTAAAAATTCAGCTAATTAAATCTCTATATCTGACTTGAAAACACTCATAAAATATTGTCGATGAATAATGGGATATTTATTTTGTTACCATCATATTGTTTATCATTACCAAGGTGTTGTTTAATCTCAAAATAGCATCAAAATATCCGCAACCGCGGATTCATGCATCTGCGAGTCGTTTTATGTTATTTGCTATTTTTTATCCCGAGCCTCTTACTGTAATTTACTGTATATAATTTTTGTCAGACAAAATTGACCTAAATTTAGTGTGAATATTGTACATGGTAACACAAGTATTCTTTTTCAGCCGGTCAATAATAGTTATTTATGGACGCGTTGTTTGCTTCTCCCTCATTGAGAGAGAAAAAGTACCACAACGTAACCATTATTTATGTGGAATGAGACAATAGAACAACTTGTGACAAACATTTCAAAACTAAGTGAAAGCATGTCTCTCACTTTATCCTGGAGATGGTTATACATTGTATCCAAATACAAATCAGAGTAATGCATTTCTTGGATATGGGCCTTAGATCGACTTGCTACCTCTCCAGGTTAGATCAAGTGCAAAGGGAATAACTGTAGTTATATAGAGTTCTGGAACCCATCCTCCCCATTTATAATGTAAAAGAAGAAAATCCGTAATTGGCAGAGAAGTGAATGTGGTAAGAAACATGTCTACAAAGACAAAGCATGGAAACGGGGATTTCTACCTTAAATATACATATGCTGAAAGGAGGGGGTGAACATGGGTAGTGGGCGAATTTTCCTCACCGAGTGAGACACGGGGTTGACGTGCAAAGTGTGTAGGGACAGAGCCCCTAGTACCAATATATTCTCCTCACCCAACTCAATGAATATTTCTGTGAGGTTTTCCCCCTTACAGTTCTTGACCACTAACAGTGCATCACTTTCTAGAAAAAAAAACCCTCTTCAGGACAAAAAAGAGGTGGGTTAAAGTGCGTTGTTTGCTTAAAGATGGAATAAGAAAAGAGACATTCTACTACTGTAAAAAATCCCAGTAAACCCTGCTCTGTCGTGTGATACAATGAATGGTATCACTACAGAGACAATTAATGGTCAAGAATCTCTGAAATATTTAATAGATAATAAAATATATTAATGGTAAATACTGTGCACATAACGAATCGCTTTAATGCTAATATACAATGTGTATATTGAAAAATGGTCATAAGAATAAAAATTGCATTAATGCAAATACACGACACATCGAAAAATGGTGTTAAAAATAAGATCGCACATATGTAAAAATGCATAAACCGAACACATGTAAATCAAGGGATACTTGTATTTTTAAAACTCTGATGTAAATACATTATTTCTTTTGTTACAACATTTGTCATTAACTATAAAAATGAAATGCATCTAAACAATAAGGAAATACACTTCAACTCATAAAATAGCATTCTGTTTCTAGGCCATATATCAGTTATACAGGTAATCATGAGAAGCTGTTTCATGCCTAAATCCAATATGGGATACATAATTCCATGAAGATAGCAACAATATTGTTGCCCATAACATGACAATAAACAAAGACTTTCTATTATAACTGGGATACCATTTACATGAACGCATTGAAATAAAAATGTTATATTACTCTATTGAAAGGCTAGGATCAAATTATTACGTTTTTTATATTATTAATTTTCAAGGAAATTGTCAATTTGTAAATTATTTGCCATGCTTTACATACATCATAGATTTAAAGCAGAGGCCCCCAAACTTTTTGAGAGGAGGGCCACATAGGAATATTGAAAGTGCAAAGTTTCAAAATTTAAAATATATTATTCTATAATTACCTAAGCATACATGGATATGTAACTATAAGTAAATGTGAATAAATGTAAGAAAAATTCTAATGCAAACAATGCGCCTGTTTTTAAATTGGAAACACCAATTTTATGATTGGGCTGGATAAAACCCTTTCGAAGGCTGGATCTGGCCTGTGGGCCATAGTTTAGGGACATCTGATTTAAAGGATGATCATTGATAATAAACTGGATATACAGTGTTCATAAATAAAGAATATTTAAAAAAAATTCTTTCAACATATTTCAATAATTCTAAAACTATCCTTGGGATGTTTATATTGGTGAAAATGCATGGTATTTACAAAAGGACATTATAAACATGAATAATTATTTGAAAATCATACTTTCAAATAACAACTTACTTTCTGAACTCTTCGAGCTTTTTGGCACCAGAAATTTCGGTCACTGTTCCCCTTAGGACTTCTTTTTCCAACCACGCAAAGTAACAGCAAAGGGCAGCTGCATCTCTGATATGTGCATTAGTTAATCCTGATTCAAAAGAATTCAAAACAGTGGTGAAAATTCACTCTTAATATGAACACCTACTAGGGATATGCCAGTTGAAATACAACAGGAAAGTTTAAAAAATGAAATTTTATGAATAGATGTGACATGAAGCTATTATCCAAGTCAGTGGTACCCAATTACATGAAACCAGGAACAATGTGAAACACTAAGAATGCATCAAATTCTTGTGTTAAAAACTGATCTGTTGATCGATTTGACGCGTATTAAAAAATTGATGACAAGAAAACAAACTTTCATTCATTTAGGTATTCATAGTTTCAAGCCTTGAACTCCTACCATGATTCTAAGTAATTTTAATATGCGAATGACTAATGTTCTATATTCAAATGTATTCCTTCTAGAAAATAACGCAATGAATGTTGTTGACATTCGTTGCTATGAAAATAATTTCCCTCTCCTTCCTTCTCTCGTATTAAAAGCATTCAAAGCATGCTTTCAACTAACAATAGGATTTCAAGGTTTAACAATGTAATGGGCTGGCAAGGCAACATCCCGTTAAAATGGAAAGGTTTCCACAAAATATGTGAATTAAACGTTTAATATGAAGAATTTTGAACTGTAGGCAAAAAAAGATGAACAGAATAAGAAACTTCATAATAATTTCTTTAAAATGGTTCAAATCTGAAGATCTAATTTAGGTCTCAAAAAGAATAAAGCCTGGACGTCGAAAACTCTATTTTTAAATGTTATCATATGAGAAATAGAAATGTCTTCCTTGGAGTCGAACCCAGGACTTTTTTCGAGATATTTTTTCGTCATCACCTTAAAATATGCTAATCTAGCATTCCTGCAAAATTTAAAAAATATATCTCAAACTTTAATCGAGCATTTTTATAGTGTGACCGAGGGAGTCACAAAGGGACAAAGTGACAGAAATAGGCTTTTATAGATTTTAGATAGCATTTTAATTAATAATAATTATTATTCTTATACAAGAGATGTTTTTTCTATTTTTTTTTATTTCAATTTTGTATATACTGAAAGGGAAATGGTACATAAATTTATACTCTTACTAAAAGATCAACAAAATAGCATATTTTCTTGCATTTAAGCCATATATTTTATTCCAAATTTTACAAGTTGTTGGTGCTTGCATACTGCAAGCACTTAAAAAATCAACATACACCAAGGTTTTAACTCGTAAATAAACCAACGCGACATCATTTGAACTACACAGAACTCATTTAAATAAGATAATAGTTTTAGAATTTCAAATTTTATGGCTCAAATCGCCCTGATTCAACAAAAACTATGATCATCATTAACACAATAGTCTGCATGTTACACTAAAATGTATGTAAAAATTAGGATATTTTTGTGTTAGAATAATGGCGTCATCGTCCATGCCTTTTAGTACATATCCAGATAAAAAAATTAATTTAAAATTATCATGTCATCATATGTATACGTTGTTGGCTGAAATCAAATGGATTATAATGCAGTTTAAGCATTAAATCAATGCTCTTGAAGTATGGAAAATCAATTCCCATTGAAAGGCATTGGAGTTGTTGCTGTAGTAGTTTATATTTTTCATTGTTGAAAACCAAAAAAACTTTTCATAATTTTATGACTTAAATCAAGTTTTTACACTATGAAGTTTCTTATTCTGTTCATCTTTTCCCGCCTACAGTTTGAAATTCCTCATGTTAAACGTTTAATTAATATATTTTGGGGAAATATTGCCATTTTAATGGGATGTTTCCATGCCAACCCATTACATTGTTAAACCTCGAAATCCTATTGTTATTTCAATCCTTATGGGTGAAAGTATGCTTTGAATGCTCTTACAATTAGTATGAGAGAGAGAAGGAGAGAGAAATTCTTTTCATAGCAACGAATGTCAACAACATTCGTTGCATTATTTACGAGGAGTACATTTGAATGTAGAATATTAACCATTCGCATATTAAAATTAGGTACTTAAAATCATCATAGGAGTTCGAGTGAAGTTCTATACTCCAATAGATCCGGATGAAGCACGTTCATGCTTTTCGCCGTTGCCAAAATACAATTGGAAAGTGTGAGCAATCATGTCAACAGCGCTCGTCAAGAAATTAGCGGAGAGGGAAATTTACGTCCTCTGGTATTTTCTTCCCCTCACCCCACGGGTCTAACTGTAGATACACCTCACCCGCACGAAATGCTGAAATGGACTATAGATACTTCTAGAAGGACTAGAAATCTGAAATTTGGCATGTAGGTAGGTTGAGTGGCACAACTGAAGAGAAAAATCGAAAATCACAAAAATGTTAATTTTGGGGATTTTTTTGACCCCATTGTTTTATTTCCATCTCCCATAAGAATAGCATGGAAATCAGTGTGAGGCATAATAAAAATGTTTTTTTAAATTACTTAAAATTAAGATATGAACTTGGAACAAAAACAAATCTGTAGCTAAAAGAATGAAGTTTATATTTCTTAAAGACAGAATTTGAATCCATCCCAAATTAACGTAAAATTTACTTTTTAACCTTGAAAAAAGGATAACTTTTCTGTCTTTCAACAATGAAAAATGTTAACTACCATGGCAATGAACTCAGTGCTATTAAATGAGAAATAATGATTACAGGTCATTTTTCCAAATGTTTGATTTTCCAAATACAAGTTTTCCGCAATTTGAAATTCTGAATCCATTTTTCCGAATGGAATTTTCCAAAAACTTTTATTTCCGAATTTATATACTACAGTTCTGAACGTGTATACCGTTCTAAAATACAATGTTGAGTGCTAATGCACATAAATAATCTAAAACGCGGTCTTCGGATTTGTACGTTTCGTAGTCGGTTACTATGTTCCTAATTTTTTTTCCTGTATTGATGTTCTTCTTTCTTGGTCCCACCTTCACACTTCTACCGAGTTCCATTTCAGCGATGATGGTTTCGGAATCTGCTTGTTCTTTTTGGAACTCCTTCAGTGTCGAATATAAATCTGGGTGGTGTCTTCCGACAACGATTCTGAATTTGTTGTGCCAGCCTTCACTAATGTTATTCGTTCTGAGGGAACCATTAAGAGTTGCCTCATATTGGTTCCATTTGTCACTGGAAAATCTAGGTGGTACTGCCCTCCTTCTTCCTCTGCCTGCATGGCCCGTAACATAATATTCGTCGAAATAATCCATAACTGGTAATAATTCATCAACCATTTCATCTCTAAGCAATTGAAAAGAGTCTGTCACATCTTGAACGGGAACAAACGCAAGAGCTAAAATCATGTGCACTTGAGTTTTCAAATCGCAATCATTTGGGTCATTGTATGCTTGTTGGAGTCCTTCACTCTGAACTTATCGGTAAACAGATTGGCCAAGGTGAAAAAACAGCATGAAATTTGTATGTGTGGGAATACATTTACACTGGAGTATATGACCGCTAACTCAAAGTCGCACATAATCCTTTCTGGCCGACAATTCGGAATTTCTGGGCAGCGGAAAGGACAGCGTGGAGCACAGTTTCATACTGTACCGTTTTTTTAATTCGGCAGTTTGACGTGACACGGTTACTGTTTGACGTTGACAGTTTGTTTGTTGTTACAATGTTAACCGAAATTCGAATACGGTTATAAGGAATTGTGAATTCGGAAAAAATAAATATACAGAAAAGTGGATTCGGAAAAAGGTATTCGGAAATACGGAATCGGAGAAAAGGCTGTTCGGCAAAACGATGTCGGAAAAACGGATTCGGAAAAATGGATTCGGAAAAGTGACCAGATAACAGAATTAATAGACTGTGTAATACAATAGCATTGCTTTAATGCACTTTCAATGGGAATTATTAGATTATTATATCATGATGCCATCAGTTTCAACCAAAGGAGTCAACATATGATGATGTCATAATTATAACACGATATTAATTTTAGTATAATGAATGGCCTATTTTCGTAAAGGTTTTCGAAACATTTTCAATTGTTTTCAATTACTGAAAGAATTGAATGAGAGAATTAAAATATGGTTTGACGAAACTGTTGAAAAATAATGCCATAATCTTCTATTGCTAACGACGAAAAACATATTAATGGCATGATAGATACTTCTCAATCTTTTATCCAGATAAATACCAAAAGGACTCTCTTAGCCTGTTGTCATTTTTCAAAATGTTCTTCGAGTAATTTTTAACTGTTTTCAATTATTGAACCAAGTGATTGAGAGAATCGAATTCTAATCTAATTTATGTAATCATGTTTAGTTCTTGGTGTATGGCAATTTTTTAAAGTATTTGCAGTATGCAAGCACCGACAACTCGTATTATATATGATGATGTCTAATATCAGGGGTCTCCAAACCTTTTTACAAGCGAGCCACTTGGTCAATAAATTTTATGCTCGTGGGCCGGAGCATCAACATGAAAAACGTTTTGAAAATATAGGCGCACATTATACAAACGTAGGCTATTTTCGTACAAAAAGATGGTTTAGTGAACTGGTAAATTATGATTTATCTCGGAAATTTTTCGACATGTCCAATCTTAACTTTTATTTTTCCTTCACCAAATATGAATTGAAATCTGACATGAATGAAGCACAACTTCGGTGGATCTCTGCCATCATTGGTGCATTTATGATGGTATGACTGCACGTGGGGGGCTAATAATGTCGCTGAGGAAGAGAGAGAAAGAAATGGGATGGGAAACAAGGGACAAAATGTCACACAGTAGCAATGTAATCATAACGAAATAAAGATTTTTTTCATTTTTGCTACGTTTTTCGTTACAGTTATTTTGAAAATTTCATAAATGTTTTTCATTACGTTACTCAAAAATCATTTTGTTATTGTGTTACATAACACATAACATTTTCCAACACTGCTTGATTGTTATATCTAGTAACAAGTAGTTCTGGAAAGAACTAATCTGCCTACTTTCGTTTCAATACAAGTTTAATATATAAATACCACCTTCAAAAGTAACAAATTTTCATGTTAGCAGTAACACACACAGACAGCGAGGCGATCTCATATGACTACTTTCCATTTTTTGGAAAGTAGGCTAAAAAATGGCAAAGACTTATTATGGGCTCGAGGGTCAAATTAAATGGGGTCATGGGCAACATGTGGCCCGTAGGCCATAGTTTGGAGAGCCCTGTCTTATATAAACCCTTTAGCCATGCATCCCATGCAGATAGAATATGGTAGATATGAAGATTTCGGAAAAAGCTGGAGAAAAATTCAGACTTGACCAAGAATCAAAGTCGGTTCTTCCACTTGTAGGGCAGATATTCTAACCACTGACCTACCAAATGTTTCTCTAAAAATGGTCAATATTTGGAATAATTCTAATAAATGGATGAAGTGGTCTCTGTTTTTGGGAAAATTTCAAAATTCTTAAAACAAATATTAGTCATCAATAATCCATGGATCTCTATGGATGAAACCATTCATATTATAACAATGAGTTATACTTTTACATATATTGTCATTTACCTTGAATTTCAACTGGATTTTTAATGGCTTTCATTAAGGCAATAGGAGTTATTTCCGAGAGCCTTTGCTTCTCAGGTATAAGAGCTGTCATTCCGTAGCTGGAACCATTACTGATCCATACTCTGCCCTCTTGCTCAGGAATCTACATTTAATATAAAATATGACAATTTGTTAAGGGAAATTAAAAAAATGAAATGTAACCGATGAGAAGTTTATAAGCTAGCTTGGTTAAAGAAGTTAAAATGAAAACTTTGTTTTTATGATAACATCTTATGGAAAGAACTTTATTACTTAAAAATTCAACGGTTACATCTAGAAATACAAATGCATGTAATGTCAAATGTAACAAAAATATAAAACTGACATCAGAAATGCACAGATTTTTAATTATACATTTTGGTCCACTATTACTTACACTATGGTAATTTCTCATAAAAAACATGATAGGAGGGCACAGGTGAAGAATTAAATTAGCATTAAAATAGTTTAAGATGCAGACCTTAGCTAAGCATTAATTCAAAATAGCAACTTCAGTTAAAAAATCCAATGCTCATAATCAACATTTAATGAACCTTAGAATTTCTCACTATAACTAATGAAGGCCACTAGGATTGAATTTAATCATCCATCGATCCATTTTTTTCAAAATTTTGCAATAGCCTTACAATTGTAGACTGAAATTTTTGCTATTTCATGAGCATTTTCTGTCTTATAATGTGCTCTTTCTTTGCAAATAGCAAGGTAATTTGTTGCTAAAATTAATTATGACAAATAATAAACACTGGTCCGCAAAAGTAAATATATGACTACAATATCTGAATACTTGTGTTAAACTCCTAATAAGAAATCAAAAACAGAACAATCTGTGGCAAAGACATAATCAGTAATATACATTAAAAATAAATTTATGAATCAAAACTGTTGCATTACTTCTGGAACACCCTCAGTACAAATTTATGTTGTCTACTGAGAATTATAGATTACTGGCTGATATACCCAACATTGCTTGGGAAATTATGAGTTTGTTTATATTTAATATACCATATATGCTGGCGTATAAATCGACTTTGATTTCTTGGATTGTAAATACACGACTAGACATATATTTGCCATATAAGTCAACCCCCCAGTTTTTCGCTAAAAAACTTTCCATGGTATTTTTACTTTCTCCATATACAAAGTACGATATATTGAGAAAGTGTTTTCATTAAAAAAATCGACCTCGAGATTTCAACGGAAATATGTGTTCAGATCCCCTGAAAACGTTTTGACTATTTTCGTGATGATGACAGCTGTGTGGCTGTGATTGGAATTTTGTGGGTGCTCGAACTCATAAACATCAGATCAGCACAAAACTTTATATATATAACTTTTGTTTTAATATCAAGAGCTGATTAGTTTTTGGCTATGATTGGTCAACTGGAAGTGGGGGTTTATATTTGTCAACATTTTAAATTTTCTCAAATAACTCCTTTAAAACTTTGCTATTCGTAATAATTGCTAAGAGTACTAAAGTTGCTCGTGATGAATTTCATGAACTCTTTGGGTCGAATGAAGAATACGAGGAATTTTATGGTATTTAAAACCTAAATGTAACCTTTTCCAAAAAGTGCAGTGTCGATTTTTGAGCTATTAAATCATTTGTTTAATTTAACCCTTAACTGTTCATGTCTAAAAATTTCACGAAACTAGTCACACGGCACACTGAGTGCGTCATTGCATTATGTGGACAACGTGGCTGTAAATAATAATAATAAAGATAAATTCATTCTAATTATTTGTTTATTCAGTATTTTAATGTATTTCATGATTTGTAATTCTCATTGTTAGAATTATTTATTTATTGCTATATATTTATTTATTGCTATAAAATATTAAAATAAGCGCCAATTTAGGCTAAATGTTATAACAATAGAAGAAATAATGCTAAAAAAATAACGTTATTGAAATATTCAAACGTTTACGACTAATCGTGATGCGTATATAGCGCAGTAAAAGCGACTCACACAGCTTTGCATCTGTTTTACTCCTCAAGAACAATAGTAAAAAGTTTGCAAACAACTTGTTCGACTGCTCAGGTAATACTGATAGGTTACATAAAATAACAATCTCTATGAAGCTAAATTTACAAATTCCCAGCAGTTAAGGGTTAAGAAAGATCAGTCATATAACATATTGCCATCTATTGGCGGAATGTATTTCTCCTTATTCTTTGTTCCTGTAATTGCAAATAGATCGTTTATATTTTTGAGATTCAGTAATAAAAACAAAAGTTGAAGTTATAATTTTATTAATTATTAAAAATAATTATCTTATAAATATTTCTAAATAAATGACAGAATATGTAAACAATGGAGCAGCTGATTCAAAATAGCCATCACCTACACCGTAAGATCAAATGTTGTATATCAATGTTTTTAATCTGTTATTTAAGGGTCACATTTTATATTCGGCGTATAAGTTGACCTTAAGTATTCGGAATTTTTTTTTGAGCTTCAAAGGTCGACTTATACACAGGCATATACGGTAATTCAACTTAATCAAACATCATAATCTGTATCCTCGAAGCAAGTTATTTCTCTGTTCTGAATTTTCTGCTGCTCTGTACATTGCCATTATTTTAGAGTTTGATCTATTTTGATCTAAGCGTAGTCACTTGATATTGTGGTAGTACTGTTTATTTGACCCGGTGGAAATATACTATTTGGGTTATTTAATTATATGAAGATTATATATACCATAATGGGTTAAAATCCATGTGGACAGCTCTCTAGAAATACATGTAAATTAAATATTATTTTACCTATAATTGTAGTAGGCCCTGCTCTTAAGCTCCTCTTTAAAAGTCTTGATTTCATTATGGTATTTTGAAAAAAATCTTGTATATAAAATTTAGTTGACATCCGTTCAGTCAATTCCTTTCAAATCCATAGTTACTGAAAGAGTTTAATTTGTAATTGTGGCAACCCTGTTTAGTTGACACAGTCCAAATATGCTATTATGGTTTTATATATATGTGTACATAATAAATATTATAATTTGGTTAATACTGATGCCGACAGTTAAACACAAACAATTGAAATTTTTTTTATTACTTCTATTATGGCAGCCCTGGTTTCTATATCGATCCTAAAAATCTTAGTTTTTTTATGTTGCACAACTACTTCATACAAAATTTCGTTGAAATCGGTTAAGCCAATTCCTTCCAAATTCATAATTACCAAAAAGTTTAACTTTGCAATTGTGGCACCCCTACTTATTTAATCGGATCGAAATATGTCATTTCATCATGAATTTATATATAGATTCAATTTACCAAATTTGGTTGAAATCAGGGCTGTAGTGGAGGGTATACGGTGGTATACCCTCTGCTTTTTTCAAATGAATAAGGTATATCCTCTGCTTTAAAAAAAAACTGGGTAAGACCCTATTTCAAAGTTTTATTCCTGTATACGGTATACCCTCTGCTTTCTTTACGACTACAGCACTGGTTGAAATCAGTTTGGCCAATTCCTTCCAAAAGCATAATTACCGAAGAGATTTATTTTGCAATTGTGGCACCCCTGCTTGGTCGATCCTGTCCAAATACGTCATTTGGTCATGAATTTATGTGAAGATTCTCTGTACCAAATTTGGTTGAAATCAGTTTGGCCAACTCCTTCCAAAAGCATAACTACTGAAAAGTTTATTTTGCAATTGTGGCACTCCTGCTTGGTCGATTTGTTCCAAATGTCATTTTGGTCATGTATTTATGTGAAGCATCTATGTACCTACCAAATTTGGTTGAAATCGGTTCAGCCAGTTCTTCCCTGATATATACGTACGGGCAGACGGACATCACAGAAATTTGGACCAACCGTTCCATGGGGACCCCTCGAAATCGTGTAATTTGGATTGGCCCTTACATTACAATCCTAGACCCCTTACACCGATTTTATGCTCGAAAATGTGTCTCATCAAAACATTGATATTAGCAGAGAATTCACCAAAATCGGTCAATTGATTGCTGAGATATCTTTAAAAAACTGGCATTTGGACCAACAATGGAAACCCTCGGGCCCCTGTGGGCCGATTTGAATTATTTTTGGCACTGCAACTCTCAGGATCAAGCTGAAGCTGTTTCCAAAATTTGAAGCACCTATGTTTATTTTCTGAAGAGTTATGACCACCACAGACAGATTCTTTTATTATTATAGATAATAGGAAATCTGTACCTTATGCGTTTTGCTTATTATTGCTACTTAAACAGTTGTCATTAAAAGTTTACTATGAGTTTTTACCTATACTTTTGCCGGAATAAGTAATTATCTTTATGTAATAACATAGTCATATCATCTATTTACTGGGACTGCCATTTTTTCTCGATGACTTGCAGAATGTAAATTAGTTCCTTTTTGTAAACTCTAGTTTGCTACATGCAATAAACCTGTAATAGCTTCCTTTTCCTCTGAGAGAGTACCCCCTGTACAGGTTATCAATGCTGAATGACATTACGTCAAAAACAAGCAATGCTTGATGCTCTGCATCGTTGCATAATATTACATCAAAAACAGAGTGAAGTGGGGATGTAGTTGCATAATATTACAACAAAAACAGTTAAGGGGTTAACAAAAGAGGGCTATCAAAAAGGATATATCTGCTAGTATCAGCATAAGCAGATAGGTCAATAAATTGCATCACGTAGGAGGGAGAAGATTCTTAATTTGAGTGGAACTTGTTTCAGAGAGTAGGAATCGGTGAAGAGGCTAAGTTTTGGTACTTATGTACTATAAGGGCACCCGATATGCAGCACCATCAAGTGGCAAGATATGGAACTATGTAGAGGTAACGTATATCGCTTACATCCACAATTCTACTCAAAAGGAGAAACAATATACGTGACTATTCAGGCACCCTATCTCCACTGGCATGGAGAGGGTGACATTGGTTTAGTCTGTGTGCTGCAGGCACCCGACACTAGTTCAATTTCCATTCAAAGAAAAATGCAGATACCGTTATAAATCAAAATTTTCTTTGAATGGATATTGAACTAGTGGTGGGTGCCTGAGACATTTGGATGTAAGCAACATACAAAACCTCAATGCAGTTCCATATCTCCCCACTTGATGGCACTGCGTATCGGACGCCCTTATAGGTAGTACGCAAGTACCTGACTTAAAAAAAAAAACTCAAATTAATTTTTTTCCATCCAAACCTGCCAAAATATAGGGGTGTCTGAGGTATAGCTAAAATGCTTTAACTTGGCAGTGCGCAGTAGGCACATTTACGGTAAGATGAGTCCATCCTCGAGGCAGGACTGCCTATAGGCTAGGTGGTGTTTAGGTGTGGGCATTTGGTTCACAAACATGGACTCATGTGAACCAAAATTGTGTTACTGTGCATAGGTTCTGACATTGGCTCTTTAAAGTTTCTCTTTCCCATTCCTTCCCTTCCCCTCTCATGCGTCTCCGATTGTCACCTTAGAGCACGCAAGTTATACATGAATGCACAGGTTACATGAGTAAATACGTTAATAGATTAGTTGGCCCATAGGCAGTTGGAATGAGAAATTACTTGGCAAGCTAAAATGTGACAACATTGCCTAAAGCAGTTATTGGCAACAGTTTTTCTTAGTTAAATTGCTGAAAAGTTCCTTTTACTTTCTCCTTAAGCAGTATAGGAGAAAATATTGTTTTTGTGAGAAAACTGAATTAAAGATTTCAATGGAAATACATATTTAAGGTCTCCTGAGTATATTTTCACTGCTCTCTCAATGATGTCTGTGTATGCGATAGGAATATTGTGGGCATTGTAACTAAAAACTACTTATCAAATCACTGCAAAATTTTATATTTAAGATTTTTATTAATAATCCAAGGTCTGAAAAGGTTTCGGCTGTGGAATGGAGGTTTCTTCTTGTAATTTTACCATTTTTCCAAATATCTCCTTTAGGACTTAACTATGTAAATATTAGTAATTATCAAAGTTGTTGGCAATATAATTTTCTACAAGTTTTGTTTGAAATATTTTTTCATAAAACAGATTTCCATTGCAATGATCAAATTTTCCAATTGTGATAGTGATGCCTATGCTACCAAGAGTAATTTTAATTGCTATAAAAAATTTTCCCAATTCCAATTTGGCATCAATATTTTGCAAACAAATTTTCTTGTGGATATTGTCAGTGATCCCAGTGCTGCCAAAGGTAACTTTAATCATGCATTGCTATTCTGTTTGTTATTCATAGCAACAGGTGACAATTTTATTTATTGATTGTTTTTTTTCAATGTGAAAAGTGTTTCAAGGTATTTTTCACTGTGAAAATTATTCAGTGTTTAAAAATTATTCACAAGCGTAATTGCTGATAATTATTCTTGAGGAAACTGATATTGAGAGCAATCATATTCATTACTCTGTATGGAGAAAGTCATTTGCCAGACAAGATTTTTTCATGTTTGAAATCAATTTTTAAGCTATTTTAGAACATTTGAGTTTTGATTGGAAAGCTAAATTTTGCTTATTTTAACTTCAGTATGTTCAAGTGCTGAGTTTGTATCTCGATTTAAACTATTTAAATAAACTGATGTGGGCAACACATGACTTTCTCCATATTTATATGGCAAATTACATATTTTTAGCTCTGGGATCGTTGTCAATATTTACTTCTGGTTGACAATTAAGAAAAGAAAAAGGAGCATTACTAAGACGTAACTAAGCGTCAATTGTTAACAATAGTCTTTGGTAGGTGGCATGGTGGTGGCAGCTAAAAATATAACATATCTCTTAAACAATGCATTATATGGAAAAATGTATCAAACAAAGGTTGTAGAAAATAAAATTTCCTACAACTTTTATTCCAATAAATTTTTACATTTATCAAATATTAAAGCAAATATTTAAAAATAACGGATAAGTGATAAGAGTAAACACCCACTTCCGGTACACCGATTTTTACCAAAAACTAATCAGATCTTCTAACTTTTATAAAAATGTTAAATATAAAATTTTGCATTGACTTGATCAATAGTTTTTGAGTTAAGAGCGCCCACAAAAATCTATCACATACAGACAGACAGACACACAGACATCATCGAGAAAATAGTCAAAACGTGTTCAGGGAACCTTAAAACATGTATTTCTGTTGAAATCTCGAATTCGATTTTTTTCATGAAAACAATACTTTTTCTATACTTTGTATATGGAGAAAGTAAAAATGTAAATGAAAAATATCCTACATTTCATTAACATGTCAATCAAATAAAGAAAGTAAAATCTTCTAGAATCAAACCCATGTCCATGTCATGGATAATTTTAGGTTTGAATTTAGGTTTAAAACCTGCAAGGTGACGCACCAAATACCTGGCAAAAGATTCGCCAAAATCAAACTGACCATTTTTGAGTTATTTGCATTAATTCATAAAATCTTATACACAGAATGAGATTGCCTGTTATAATAATAGGGAGGATAGTCTGCACAGTCTAACTTGATTTCTGAGAGCCAAGAAAAAATTAGTTAGGGAATTCTCATTAAGTGCTTTAGTTAATCACTTAATAATAATATTATCACTTTGTGCACATCTACTGCCTCTGCTTTTACATTCAGCTTCTTCTGTCGTCTGATATGATAGATTCCCCTTCTACTAATAATATTTAGACATCAAGTTAGACTACATTGACCATAGTTCATGGGTTATATTGGGCCATTTAAAGGTACATTTGAGTTTAATTAGGGTAGAAGGATGAGTCACTCAGAACCACGTCCAAGTATACCCATTTTCCGCTGGTACATGACCAGTGTCATAGCTAGGGTATGTCAAAGGTAGCATTTGCCATAAGCGCAGTTTGCCAAATTTGCCTAATGTTCCCACAAAAATGCCAAAAGTTTATTTTCCATACATAAGTATTAATTTAATACACTTATCCCTCAATTTATACTGGATCTCTTTGTCAATTTTCAATTACAATTGGCTTTAATTGCTAATCAAATAATTACCAATGTGACGCCACGAAAGAATTCAACAAAGACAATCTAATTTGAAAGTTTGTGTAATTACTACTTTTGTTTATGTTTATATTACTGCTATACATTTTGATTCTATTCAAGAGAAAGATTCAATTATCTGCTTCTGTGTGCCTGCATTAAGGTTTTTGTGATTGAAATTACAAATTTCTCAATTGAAAAGCCAGTGTTAATACATATTTAGTTGCTTCGGTAAGGATTTAAAAATTACAATTTTAAATTTAAATAATACTTAAAAAAACTAGTAGTGATTATAAGATATTACATTACAATTATGCTATCCATTTTAATTTAGGATTTTCTTAATTTTCTGACCGAGTTGTGTGCTCCCATAAAAGTATTGTCCTAACCAAAATTACGAATTTTGCATATAAAAGTCAAGGTGAATATTTAGTTCATTTAGTAATGATTTTAAAATTACAATTATAAATTTAATTACTATTTTGAACAAACTAGTGAATATAAGGTATTACACATATTATTAAATATTTTTTTGCATTTTTGCTATCCATTTTAATTTAGGATTTTCTTAATTTACCGACTGCTTTGTGTGCTTCTGCAAAGGTTAATGTTTATATTACTATTACTTCCAAATAAAAATTTCTTATAAATAAATACTTATAAATCAAATTTAAAAAAATATTATTATTAAATAGGAAAAAAATTGGAACCTAATCCCCAATCCATAACATACGTAATTCAAAGTGTTTGTCTGTTTGTCCGGCTATGCAAATCCATATGCTTAATTCTAGAGCCACCAAACTTGGCATTCTATCTAATACGAACAAAAGGAAGAGCGTAGTCAGATTTTGGGGAAGAAACTACAACCTCCCAAGTTTACCTGTCTGTACGTATGTAATATTGTTTGAATGGCTATAACTCCGCCATTTTAGCTTCATATCCATCCAAATTTTGGATTTTGACTTACAATGATACATTGAATGGATAGACTGTGGAACATTGAAACAATATTGGTATTTCCTGAGGCCAGCACATGACTTTCTAATAACTAAAATTTAGAGTGAACCGAAGAACCCACCGAGGTATATGATGGCTCATTTGAAAGCCAAAGTTGTTCTGGCATTGGGAAACATATAAGTTTTGTATTTTCATGTGTCCAGCACATGACTTTTCGATACCTAACCGTAAGAGAGAATGAAAGAACCTATGGAGATGTGTAACCACTTATCTGATAGCTTACAGTCACATATCTTGAAAGTACCTTGAGTTTAAATGAAAATATTAACGAGTGATATGAGCATGAAAAATTTGAAACTGTGAACCAGTGGCAAAGTCTGGGTAATTACCTAGTTTTATATTAAGTGTTAGTTTTGATTTACACAGTGTTTTACAGGGACCATACTACCATGTAAATCGAGGGTGTACTAAAATGTTAAATTATTTTCAATAAAATGCAATTGTTATTTATTAAACTAATATTCTATCTAACTAAGGTGTTCCTAAAATTTTGCCAAAGGCACCATACTAATTAATACATATAGTATCACCTCATACTTGCCTCACTAGAAACACATAACATTAGATAAATTTTTATTCATGAAATAACACTTTCAAACATACTGTTTTATAGTTAACATGAGCATTATGCTCCCGAGAAATTTTCTATATTAAATAAATAAAATGTAAAAAATTATGGGTACCTTTATGACATTAGAAACATACCAATTTTAGGCTACTTTTTTATAATAAAGTGCATCCTAAAAAGTGTCAAATATAGAGTTTAATTCTCTCTACTTACATGTTCTTTTAGAAAAGAATGGATTTTCTCATATGCATGGAGAGTAACTTGCAATCCCTCTTCCCCAAAATGATTTCGCACAGCAGGTGTTATCTTTCCATCATCAACAAAAACACTGACTTGCGAGTTTCCAGTTATGACTAGGTATGCAAAGAACACAGGATTGTAGGGGATGTCTGAACCACGGAGGTTGAGCAGCCCTAGAAAAAATTTTTTATAGTATAATATATTCACATATCTACAAAATAAACTATAATTAAAACGAATCAGCAACCAGTATTTGATGTAATTATCCAGAGAATTTTTGGTTAATTTATCAGCATGTAATGATGCAACCCTCAAATCACATGATTTCAATCCCTTCTTGCAAATAATTTACAATCTCACCATTATAAGGCATTAAAATCATACATTTATAAGTTTATTGAACTATTTTTAAGTTTTCTTAGACTACCCAGCCTTCATTTTAGGGTATAAACATGGCTGAATATTTCCCTCACAACAGCAACATGAATACAAATAAGGTAGCATCCTACAGATCAGGAATCTCATACTCGTGGCCTGCGGGCCAAATGCAACTTGGTACATTTCTGCGGCCCGCAAAGTAAGCTAGTTTTCACTAGATGGCCAAAACTCAAATGTATTTCCTATAAAATATTTCATGTCAATCTAAGAAATTTAAGAAGGATATTAAATCAGCACTTTTAAAATATAAGCAGATTATTGCTCATTCTGATTTATACAAATTCTGCACAGGTGGGGTACTAAGAATGCTCTTCCTGCTGCTAGAGTGTTTTTTGTGTGTCTGAAGAACCTAACTCTTGATGCCGAATATAGTATTTTTGTAATGAATGGTTTTAAGGCCGCAACATAGGCTTGTTTGTACGGAATTTCTAGCTAATCAACCTCTTGGATTATTATAGCCATTGCTCCTTTCGCATGGAACACATACACAAGAGAGGATGGAAACCTGGTGCTGGCATTAGCCTACTCTTTATGAAGAGCACCAAGGGGGGCAACCGCCTTAACATCCCTTCCGAAGGACGGAGTGCTGACTTGCGCAGTCTCCTCAAATCACAAAAGTTGAGGAGAAGGATGACCACTGCCAGATTTGAACCTGGGACCACTGCATAGAAGACCAATTCTCTAACCATTCCACCATTGCCACCACGCCGCATCATAGGGTTGGGATGATTTCTTCCTTGTGGAAGTGGAGATTAAATGTTCAAAGGCTATGAAAATATGTGAGGTCTGAAAAAGTGGGCCACAAACTTGCTAAGGTGCCTTAACCCTAGAACTACCAAGCAATTTTTCACTATCATGGACTACCAAGGGGGAGGGCCTCCGAGGCCCACCATCTAAAATACAATAAAAAGCCATAGTAATGTTTTGAACCCATTGTTATACATTTAAAAACATCATAGGCCCCAATTGAGCTAGGATACTTTAAAATGTTTATCTATGTAATATGTATCTATGTACTACCTTTCACAGTGATTTTTTTTATATACTGTGAATTTCTTGGCACTCTACTTAAACAATGTGAGGCAAGTTTAATCTATTTACTAGTTCTCCAATTATTAAATCTCTCTTGCATTTTCATAATGGTCGGACAATGCCAGGGTTGGCATTCCTTTTTTTTCTCGTTCTCATCTAATGGTTGCTATTAATTTTCAATTTTGCCCTGTTGGCAAATGATATTTTCTCATTAATTTGTAACTTTGTAATAATAATATTGTGTTAATGTACCTTGGAACTTTTGTGATTATTTTCGGATTCTTATGCTGTGCTTCAAGCTGGTGCGTTGGTAAACTCTGGAGTGTGACTTTGTTTGCTGAACTAAACAGTGAGTGAACTCATCGAAAGTGAGGGGGGATGCAGCATTTTCCTACTTTTGACAGTTTATCGAGTTCCCCATCAGTTTTTCGTGTTCGCCAGAAGTTTTTGTGTTCAAACTCGATCCAATGGCGAACTCCAGCAAATGACGACCCCTGCCTGTGACGCACCCTTTTTCGTGGAAAGCCTTCTTTTATAGCAACAGACATTAGCCCGGAAGAGGGCACTAGTAGATCGAGGGTAGAACCAATTAGCATTCGAGAGTGCAGCGCAATCTACCGGCACTTCACTGCAAACTGAATTAGTTCCGACCCGACAATGTTGCCACGAGCAGAGGCAGCGAAAGTGAGAGAGAGAACGAGATAGGAGAAAGAGAGAGAGTGAGGCAAACGCACCTGCGGAAAGGTTATCTGCGAGTCGAACCCTTTTCATATCATTTGTGATTCCTCAAGTGGACATTTCTACTAAGTATTGTTCTATATTTGTGCCTTGTATTATGTCACTGCAATATAATTGTTAGAACATTTCGTGACATTTATCCAGTGTATGGTATTTGATTTGTGGTTGGCAGCAGCAGTGTCACCAAGGGTATTGTATCGTTTAACTATTTTCAAGTACTTTTAGTATTACGAGAGAATAATGTAAAATGAGACAGTTTCGTCTCAATACTATAAAGAATTAAATATTTATATTAGAACATTTTTTCTCATTATGCTTTCAAGATCAGATTAATACTGCAGGAAGATTGTATTTACAGAAATAATAAATTGATTAGAAAAACGATTTAATCTGATTCATCTGACATAACAGTTTAAATGAATAGCTTGCTTAACACTGTGCTTTCCACACACATGGTGGTTGCAGCACTGTGAGCATATCACAGTGGATTTTCCTTTGTTTGTCTGCCAATCCTTTTTGCCATCATAAAATGACAGCTAAACCATCTTGCTTATTGGTTTGGACCAAACAAACATTGCATTCATGTTGAAAGAAACAAAATGAAAATCCTCCCGCATCCATGCTTGGATGTACAGTTTTTCACGCTGATACATTGCTCTATGAGAAACCAAATGAACTGCTAATAAGGAGGGTGTGGAAGAAAATGAAATTCAACAGAATTTGACTAGAGATAACAATATTGGAAGATGGGGGTTTGCGATAATAAAACTAAACAATCACAAGGCACCCTATAAGTTAGGCCATCCGCATGTCAAGGCATCCAGCCAATGAAGAAATAATTTGCAGAAATTGAAACATGCATGCATTGATGAGAAACTTCAGGTAATTCTTTTCTATATGTCTCTGCACAATGTAATTCAATATCAAGAACTTACATTTATTTTTAATAGAGAAACAGACAAAAAGAAAGTTGTTGGCTTCGGAGGCCTTCATGTGGCCTGCGCATTATTGTGAGTTTGAGACCCCAGCTATAGATACTTTGTTCTAATGCCGAGCATTTGTTTATAAGTTAGAATAATAATAATTTCTTAATTGTGAATTGTGATAATTTTAAATTATTATTTTTATCCAGATACGCATTAAAAGGCACGGATGATGACACCATAATCCTAACACACAAAATATCCTAACTTTTACATAAATTTTAGTGTAGTATATAGGCTATTGTCTTAATGATGATTATAGTTATTGCTAAAACAGAGCATTCTGAGCCATGATACTTGAGATTCGAAAACTTGGATGTGAGCTGATTTCCAGAGAATTTATAAATTCTGGATAGATGCATTAATTTCGCGGAAAATGAAAACTATTGTATTATTTATATGGGTTCTGTGTAATTCAAATGCTGTCACATTGGTTTATTTACGAGTTTGGATCTTGGTGTTTGGTGATTTTTTTAAGTGCCTGCAGTAAGCAAGCGCCAAAAATTCATAACGAAAAACTTTATCAAATAACCATACCAAGGAAGACAAAGTTACAGCCACACTTACATGCAATTTCATCTAATGCAGTGACAACTAGCATAGTTGCTCCTTTTTCACGCATCTGAACAAGCACTTCCTCCACCTTATCTCTGCTACTCTTTCCTAAAACATTAATAAAAATTGACAAATCGATAAATACATAAAATTCAAATTCAAAATAAATTACAAACATATAATGGAAATTTTCTAATCCCCAGCTACAAGTACCGCCTTTTCTTAAAAGTGAATTCTTTCAAAATTATGGTAAAAGATATGCAATCATCTAAGATCATTAATTTAAGATGAATGCTTCTTTAGTTAAGTGAATTCAAGCTTAATTATCCTGATTTTATTAATTCTATCAATTTACAACTTATTTTTTTAGGTCAAAATGAGTTTAGTTTCTTTAGCTCAAGTTCATACAATTTTTATTAAATTTTTGATGAAATTGTTACAACTATACACACATTGTTTTATAAGGGTAGCTGTGGTGGTGTCATTTTGCCACTCCTGATCTATAGCAAGAGCTTAATGACTCATTATTTACTTTTAAAATATTCTAAGGTATTTATAAGCTCAACACAGCTGTAGTGTTATACCAAACAAAATACAACTTGACAAACTAATGAAGCAAAAGATATTTTCCACCATTCCTTCACAAAATCAGAAAATATTACATTAAACATCACCTGTGTACGTTATTTCTAAAGGCTGAATGATCCCAGTCGGAGGTTGGGGTTTATCCTGGTCCCACACCAAATCCAGGAGGTTCACTTGACCAATAGGCACTAAGGAATGACCAGCTGCCTCTAAGTGGGTCTGTAATGGCTTCCATGTGGCATATGACATCAAATTGGGATCTACACCTACTCTAGACCCAACCGGAAGCATCTTAGAGAGCCAAGCACCTTGCGTTAATGTTCCTGGGACTCCTATGGGTTACACGCAGGTTTATGCATATTTTATCATGGAAAAAATGAGTTAATGAAATCCAACCATCCTTTATGAGCTTAATTCATTAAGCATACATTTTTTCAAAGAGTCAAAGCCCGTTTATAGATTTTACACTCAAAAACATGAAAATTAAAACACCTAATCAACTCATAGTTTCAAGTTATATTCTGAAAATATGATACTGAAGAGCTAGAAGCATTTATAGCACGAAAAGAACATTACTCTGGTGATTGCCATAAAATGATAATACGATAGTCACTGAAGAAATAACTCGGGCATTTAATGCATCAACAATTACAGCAGTTTTGCTATTCTAACAAGAAATATCCCCAAAAATAAAACAAAGGTAGCTATTGTACCAGCATTCTTTAATGACATAGATAGTGAACTGAGATAAATGAAACTGTAACATCTCACTATTGAAAACACAACAGAATTATAGAACAATTAAATGTAAGCTAATGATAAATAAATAAATACAAACCCTCCTTAATTAGAGTCCAGTTTTCGTCCATTTCTTTCGATGCTTGCAAAAAATATCTACCATCAGTCCAAAGACCCGCATGTTGCTCAGTAACTATCGCAGTTCCAGCAGAACCCGTGAAACCAGAAATAAAAGCCATTCGTTTGTCACAGTCTGCCAGGTATTCACTCTATAAACAATGACAAGCAAAATCTTGAAAAGAGATTCGCTAAAAACACTACATATATGCCTACAGTTTTAGTATTTATAGCTAAATTTTTAATACAATTCAATAATGAATTGGTTTTGTTAATTTCCGAATTAATGTATTTGCTTAAAAGTATTTTAAATTAAACTTCCTTAAAGAGCCGCTAAATAATTACTCGAACGTACAGGTGAAACTATATTGAAAAGATGAAATACTTTAACGCCACATTTAAACAGGTTCATCACTCAAATTAAATTGAATCTGTGTATAAAAAATAAATTGTTTCACCATTCTCAAATTACCAACCTGATGAGCATCGCCAGATGGTATGATGTAAGCCTGAATAGGTTCACTGACATACTTAATATTTTTCATCAAAGAGCGAAGCTTTTTCAGAAGATGACCTGTTGCCTTCGGTGGTGACATTTCTTTACTCAACTGAAGACTTCAATTCTACAGAAATAATTGTACACAACACTGTATTTTGCAAAATTGGATATCAACTATCAGTTCTCGTATACCATTATCACGTATACCGAGCCGGAAAATTCTATTGTTCCCACAAGTCGGCGATATCTTATCGTAAAATTAAGTCCATACAATGCTAAGAGTTGGAAGAATATGTTATCAATAAACTCAATGTCCAGACGGGTATCGCAGCCAACTTGACAATACCGTTACACTGCTTTCGAAAGTGAGTTCGCGATTATTTATTCAGCTGCACTTACAGAATATAAAATCACGCAAATTATCGCAAAATACTTACATTTAAATTAAAATCCTTTTAAAACTGCCAATAGGACTGAAAAGGTACAGAAATTCACCTTTTCATAGAAAAATTAAAAGTAGAAACAACTGTTTCACGAAGTATTGAACTTCAATTTTTAACAGTGGCAAAGAGTTACAAATAATCTGAAAGACAGTTTATCCGAAAGCTAATCAATTAGAGAGTAATAGTTAATTATAATCATCCTGACTAGGTTTCATAGGATTATAAAAATAATGCGCACCACGAAGCCGTCTAATTTCGATATTCAACCACTGTCAACATTGGCGGTATTATTAAAATCGTTTTGTTGGTGAGCAGGTTCTACTATATCATATATTTCATTGCAGACTTGCAGATAATAATAGGCGTATAAGTATTCTATGTATTTGATATATGATTTTCGGTATAGGAAAGTGATTGAAAATGAATTTAACAACTGAACATCTTGTATTTGCATCAAGATTATAAATGTAAATGCAAGCTGGTTATATATATTTTTGACATTTTAAAGATAATACACTAGACTCTCAAAGTCAAGATTTTAATGATTTGTGAATATGCTATTTTTTGATCTTATAAATTAAAGGAAACTTCCAACCGTACCTGAGAATCGTTTGTCAACATATATTATATAGGTACTATTTAAAATATATTAAATCTGATGACGTTGAAGAAAATAATCGGTACATTATAAAAAATATAAACTTTCAACAAAATGTTTTAGATTGATATTTGGCAAGAAAAAATAATTTAAATAGTATTAGTATCAAATACTAGTTATTTAATTATCAGTTGTGTAATTGTACATTAAAAATAGCAAGTTGGAATGAATTAGGAATTTAATTACAATTGAAAGGGTTCAGGATGTAGTCCTTATCGGAGTGTCAATTCTTAACCCTCATAATTAGTTTTCTACCTTTTGGTATATTTTGGGCTACTACAACCTAATCTGTCAAATACAAGGCTTTTCTCTCATCTTCTCTCCTTGTCTTTTATGAAACCTAATATTCATTTTAAATAGAAACCTAAATAAACAGTTAAATGCCAGCATTCAATGAATATTGCCAAATAATTGTTAATTTTATCATTATTACAATACTTTGACAGTTTTCAAACTACATTTAAGTTACTTGCATAATTTACTAAACGGTTTACTTTGGACAACATAATGAAACATAAAAATATGGATGAAAATAAAATCAACAACCTCATTGTTGCTATCTAAACATAAAAAAATGAAATTGGTGACATAGATTGAAAGACTGAATTATGATGAATTTTCCCATATAAAAGCATTTGGCTCAGTAATGTGGTAATGGTGTGTTGCTGTGGTAGGGAAAATTTGTAATTGGTGAAGATGTGAATTCTGAATTTCTTTTGCATTCTAAAGTAATTGATGTAGGTATTTTAGATCAGATTCAAATTCTCTTAGCAATTAAATTAAATTTCTTTCTATTTTTGGAAAATTCATTCAATTCTTAAGTTTAAATCTTGATTCTAATATATTTTCAAATGAAAATTAAAAATATCTCACACTTGCTTGAATGATAAACAAATGGACAAAAGAAATGTTTCGGGAATCAAACCCAGCAGTCTTTTATGAGATTTTCGATTTTTCTGTGTTGTGTGTGAACATAATTTCAGGAAATAATGACAAATGGAACTGCCTAGAAAAGCATGATGGATGGACTGATGAGCTCTTGTGAGTTATTACATATGGGTTTTATTTTATTAAAAAAATAAAAACTAAAATCAATGCATTTATAGTAAATAACATTATATCAATGTTATTTTTCCTTTCAATTATCTCATTCATTTAATTTAAATGAAACATATTAACTTCATATGATAAGACTTGTTTGGTTATTACAAAAATAAGAAACTTACATGATATATATTACAAATTTACTCACAACTAGATTTTATGAAATGTTTTAGAAGAGGTATATTGAAAAATAACTGTCAGTGATGGCCATAGAGTTCTTGAGGTCCTGGGCAAGAAAGTCATTGGGACCCCTTAGATCAGGGCTCTCCATCCTATGGTCCGCAATCCCATTTAATGTAGCCCTCGAGCACGAAAAATCAATCCAATTCACTAAACCACTTTTTAATACAAAAATAGCCTGCATTTGTATATTGTACTCCTATATTTTCAAAAAGATTTCATGTTGATACTCTGGCCTGCAAGCATAAAATCTATTGACCAAGTGGCCCACTTGTAAAACAGTTTATAGATCCCTGCCTTAGACTATAAGCAAGTTAGGCTTTTTTGATTTAAATTGAACTTTGCCCTTCCTATGAAGCTGCAATGAACCACGACTTTTATTTACTTTAAAAAAGTGTGGAATTTGACTCACTTCCTTGCCAAAAACAAACCACTTCAGAAGTCTTGACACTGTGGAAAGATTTCATAAAGGTTTAGCAAGGAAATAAAACAATTATTGTAATTTCCACTGGAGAAGAATTTTATTTATCAGTTTTGTCTATTACAGCAGCATGCATAAAGGTGAAACTGGTCAATAAAATTCTTGTTCAGTGGAAACTACAATAATTGTTTTATCTCTTTGTTAAAACTTTGCCCATAATTTTTTTTTGCCCACCTAATATGTGGAGCCATAGGTGGTCATCTCATTTGGCCATCTCTAAAGTCACCACTAATAACCATAATGCCAAAGAAGGAAGAATATCTTGAGTCTTTGACTTTTAACCGTTGAGCAAATATTTATTCTCTTTAATGTTTTCCATCACTCCAAGGCCATATTTAAATGTGATCAACTTACTTAAGATTTCTGACTGCAGTCTCCTTTCACAAAATTTCTAGCTTTTCTCTTGTATTAGACCTTCAGTTAGTGTTACTAACTAAAATGGCATGAGAAATTGCAAAATTGTCCAAGAAAGAACAATGATGAAATAATCATAATTGTAAAAATCATTTATATTTTGTCGCTTATAAAAAAGGTTTTAAAATAGCTTGCTCAAAAAAATATAACAATACAAGTGGTGATGGCTTTTAAGATGCAATGCGTTCCTGGAAATCCTGTTGTGAATTGGATCATCACAAAATATTTGTAGTATTTTGGGAACCCTGATATGGCACAGAACCATGTGAAGTTGAGGTAGGTTGTATTGTAACTATGAGCGTACAATTTTTGCTAACAGCCTTCTTTCAGAGTGACAAAATTGCTTCAAGACAAAATTTCTGCCTTGTGACCACATTTCTATTTTACAGCTATATGAGTGAGGTTCTTCATTAAGAAATTCAGTACATATAAAATTTATATGATGTAGGTCTTCAGAAATGTATAAATATACAGTCTATGTAATATTATTGATGAAAACATACCTACAATTTCCAAGCATATAATTAAAACATTTTAATGTTTATCATGATAGAGGATATCCTAAAAAATTCTATTGTGGTATGGAGTTTGGATATTTGCTACATTAAGAGTCTAGAATGGGTGAGCTGAGACACTTCCCAATGGCATAGCATACTGTATTCTCTTACAGAGCCATATGAAGAGGTTCTGCACCAGTGGTTTGATGTTAAATGAAGAGGCGCAGTAACCCCAAAATGACAATGCTAAGAGGAAGACAGTAGAGTAAAAGAGACAGTATTCATAACATATGCAACATAACCATGTTGAATTCATAACATTTTCTAAATGATTCAACTGTTGATTATCCATTCTGTCATAAATCACAAATTTTTTAAATCTGTACTTTTAGTTAGCCAAAGTCAAAAAGACAGCAACTTTTGTGCATCTTATTATGGTAAAATTTTAATGAGAACCATCTCATAATCTGGTACTGTGTGTGAGAATTTGTTAACTGCAAAATTTTGGCTGAATAGGCAATTAATTTAAATGCAGAGTGATCATTCCTTATCAAGGGTTTTGAAATTGATGACAGTAAGAACAGTGTGAGAATTTATGACACATGTCTAGAAATGAAATGCTCCTATGAAAAACAAATTCATTTCAAACTTATCTCTATTTATCTTCTGTGAAGGTGTAAATATGTGTCACATTTTAGATTTAAATATAAGCCCAAAATATGAAATATCAAAATGTCCCTAAACAATGACAGGAAAATCATTTCGACCAGCTTAACTGTTGAAAAAAGTACGAGAATGCCATACCTTTAAGTTTTTAACCCACTACATCCTTGTTTATCACAAGAAAATCAATGAAGAATTAAAGCAGGAAGAATAATACATGCTCTGGATCTCATACTAGGATCAAGAAGTAAACATAGCTTATACTAAAATGTATTTATTTCAATTTTTTCAAAATATATAGTCATTCATATTCATTAACACACATCTAGATAATCTAGATAAGTCATCTATAAAATTATTCATCACTATTTTAATGCATCACTTTAAAATTCTTAACTGTGTCGTATCAACAGATGGAATCATATTGAATTTTAAATAATTCATTATTTGTACACAGTATTTAAATAACAAAGAATTTTACACAATAATTATGTATGCCATTAAAAATAACCATCCTCACTCATTTCAACGATAGGTAAAAGATGTCACCCATACATTTAGGCACAATTACCATATAAGATCCACAATAAAATTATCATTCACCAATAAAATTGGTTGAAGATTCATTCTATTCCTTTACATTAAGGATGCCATCAAAAACTTCAGTTTGCTTATTTTACCTTTCTTGAAGTCAAGTTAACTAATACATAATTATCACAAACTGAAATAATCAACCAGGTGCTTTAATAGCAACAGACTTCTTCTATCTTCCATCTTCCAAGACATTAAAGCGTTTCACCAATCAATCGACTTCTCATTTTGAAATGTTAAACGAGGACTCTTTTCTGAATAAAACTGGCTGTACCACCTACGATAGCGAGTGATGGCTCTGTCTTCACTCAAAAGTGATGGTTTATCCAGGTAAGCCTTGTGGTTCCAAACCATGATGTCACGCTCAAACTGTAATTAGTAAAGTTGCTTATTTAAAACAGATAAAAATGAACAAATTCTTTTGGAGAATCATGATTACTTTCCAAATTAAATACACTTAAATAATAAGATTAATTGACTTTCAATATTTTTAAAATGGAAACCTGCAAATATTTTGCTTCCCATAGATAAAATAGGTACGCCAATGAAGGGAAAACAGTGTACATCTCTATAATGAATTTTCATCATTTAATTCTTTAAATTATGAATTTATTGCAGCAAGTTTAATAGTGAATCTTTTATACAAATTTATAACATGCAATAAATTTTTATGCTCAGTTCATAATTTAATCACATATTTTGACAGCATAAATTTTCTTTAATTATTAAGTTGGAAACATTATATTATATTAGATATAAATGACAATATTTTGGCAAACAGACATCTCTATTGGATATTTTGCCAGGAATAATTCAGTAGTAAGTTAAGCTCACCATAATTGTTTCTCCTATAAACATAAAATTGGCAATTGGTTGAAGCGTAAACCTTGGTGCATACATTCTATGCACCACCTTCTGTAACAATGGTTCAACAGGAGTAACTGTCTGCAAAATTGTGAATTTTCCAAGCGTTGTTTCTATCTCCAGAACCACATATCCTGGGCCAATCTGAGAAATAAATTAAGAAAATCAAGGTTAAATTCGTTATAAATATTGAAGCCTTTCAGATTTGAAAAAAATATATTTAAAAGTGTATGTTCTGCTTAAATTTATTAAGAATCTGTAAGTAAATTTGTCACTTTTATCATATTTTTCCTACCATTTCAAATTTTTATATATTTTTATTAATAATAAGTAAAATAAAGTTTGAGCCATTTTAAAATTCACTATTTTGTGAAAGAAGATATATTACATATAATGATGTAATATGAAAACTTAACCTTAAATCATACCACCATTTCCAAAGAATGTATGCAAAATGTTTAAAAAAATATGTTAGGGATTTTGCAGAGGTAGGGTTAACAGATCACTTGGGAAATAAAAGAGAACATTTTTAGCCCTGCCATGACAGAAAAGATTATGGATAATCCCATCTCCCAGAAAAATCAATGATAAAAATAAGTTATTTATAGTCTCTTAATCTTTCTATGCAGACATTAAAAATGCATAATGAAATAAAATTAGTGCAAAAAGAAAGAAAATAAAAGTGAAAAATTTGGGTTTAAAAAAGTGGTTAGAAGATGATTTCTTGAAAGATGATGGAAACCAAAAACAGAGAACATATTATGTTTGAGACAAACTCTAGCCACCTTATAAATATATACCAGTTATTGTAACATTTAAAACTTTATTTGGAGAACATTGAAAACAATTCTTCACCCAAATTATTCATCAATTGTAACTTCACCTTAAATGTTAATGTAAAAACACCTTGTTATAAATTAATAAGATTGTGAAAGTCAAAGAAAACAATTGAATAAAACTATGCAAACATACCATTCAAACAAAGCAAAAAAATGAGAACCATTTAAGGATTAGGGGAGTAATAGAAATTTGCTCTTATGCTCTAACATGTTTTTAGCCATTTTTTTAAAAATCCACGTAGGTGTTTGGTATGTCCGTCTGACTGACGAGCTAACTCCTCCCAAACAAAAGCAGTTAGAGACTGTTTTTTAGCTAATCAGGGGCTTAACTAGATCTATAAGGGTCCAAGGCCAGGGGTGGGGAACCGAGAGCCTTAAGGCCGCATGCAGCATTTTGCATACTTGTCTAAACATACTCAAACTCGTATATGATTTTAGCATGAAAGTTACAGAAAGAACAAACAAAAGATATGTATTTTGCATCAGGAGAATCTTTGCACCAAATCTACTGTTTTAAATGACACATTACATATAGTTATTGGTATTGTGAACTATATTTGAGCAAATGCTTCACGGCATCGCCAGTTTCGCACCATGCTTCAATATGATGATGAAACATTTAGTGTAGATCTTCCATATCATTCTAAAGTGTGCTGGCTGTCACAAGGTCAAGTACTAGAAAAACATTTAGCTTTGCGAAAACAAGTCACAAGCTTTTTCAAAGAACAGAATGAATCTTGTGAATTTTTTAAGAAAGATTTCTGCAGAAATGTTGCATTTTTGTGTGATTTAATGTCAAAACAAAATCATTTGAATACTTCTCTACAAGGTAAAACTAAATCCATATATGAAATGTGGCAGCAAATTCAGTCATTACAGAAGAAGTTGAATTTTTTCAAAATTGGCCTTATCAGATCACTTGTTTCAATTGAGCATTTTCCTGAACTGGCAAAGGTAACTGATAAACAAGATATGAATAAAAAC
Source organism: Tanypteryx hageni (assembly GCA_028673005.1). NCBI lineage: Eukaryota > Metazoa > Arthropoda > Insecta > Odonata > Petaluridae > Tanypteryx > Tanypteryx hageni. The sequence goes on from CM054117.1 coordinate 58,123,295, forward strand.
ATGCAAAATTGGAATATGAATGAATATAGAGGTGTTTTAGACTCCTTGATTAAAGAATACAATGACAGATTTAAAGATTTTGAGAAACATGATGCCACACTGAGGTTAGCTTTTCAGCCACATCTGGTTGATGTCTCGAATGCACCTTAAGATTTGCAGATGGAGTTGATTGAGCTTTCAGAAGATAACATTCTGAAGCCTCTATTCGATAGTAAAAAGGATTTCATTAAAATATGGAAGGATACTGTTCAATGCCCATGACTGCATCAATATGCTCGTCATTTACTTTCTTGTTTTGGCATAACCTATTGGTGTGAATCAACATTTTCACATATGGCTCAAATCAAGACGTGTCTGAGATCACAGATGACAAACACCAACCTGCAAGACCAATTGAAGCTAAAGACAACAATGCTGGAACCAAATATCAAGTTCTTACCTCACAACAAACATTCACAAAAAAGTCATTAAATTGCGTTTGCCTTCTTATTTTTATGAATGTGATTGAATGTAACATTTTATTTACAAGTCCATAATTTGTTTTAACTTCTTTAAAGTTTATTGATATATTAGTAAATATGAAAAATCGAATTGTTTTCCTTTAGATTAAAAAGTCATTATATTGTGTTAAAGCCTTTAAAGTTTTTAAAAATATTAGTAAATATGAAGAACTGAAATCTGTATTCATTAAATTAAAAAGCCATTAAATTGTGTTTGCCTCTTGATTACATATTTCAATTTTGATATATGTGAATGTGCATCGCAATGTGCGACCTGATGAGATCTCCGTTAAGTAACATTTGGCCTTCCAATGATAAAAGGTTCCCCACCCCTGGCCTAGGCAGAAGGACCCCTCATACACACTGTTCAGTAACTGTAGCTTCAACACACTGCTTGCAATGGAAAACAGGTGTAATAATTGACTGACAATTGTTCAAAATAAACTATTTTTAAGAATGAAAGAAAAATAGTAGATATAACTGTAGCATGTTTTTTATATAACATGTTAAAATAAAAGTAGAGTATTAAGACAAAATAAAAAGGTAAATAACAATAGCATAAAAAACCTAGCCATGAACACTACAGATGACATTTTTTTGCCTTTTTTCAGCAAAACTATGTATTATTTTTATGGTATGGATTTTTCGGTTTAAAAAAACTTCCAATCAGAGGGTAAGTATCAGGTTTTATTATTTTCCTTTTCATTCGGGTTAAAAATCGGATATAAATAAGTTACAGATTTTTCGAGGTTTTAAAAAAAAAGTTCAATCTTGGGTAATTTTCGGGTTTTATTATTTTGTAATGCGGATAAAATGATTTTTTAATAAAAATCTTGTTTAAAAATTTAAAAGTTTTATCAACAATGAAAGCTTTTTACTATACTTTAAGTATGGTTGAGAGTGTGATACCTTGTGTTATACGCCTCCAGGTGGAGAGGAACACCTCGCAGGCTGCACAAATATCTTACATCCCGTTCAACTTCTTTTGAAAACACACCAGATATTAGTGAAATGATTTTTCCTTAGGAGCGTTTTCAACTAACAGACATTTGGGCTCTTTTTTCCTTATCCCATCGAAGATCTAGCATCGACTAGCTAAGGCGAGATCCTTGACTATTAGTGGCGCGAGTCAACCAAGGAGATTAAGATTGTGTTACAAAGTAAGCTTACGAATAAATTGTTTACGAAGAGAATAAACAGACTGATCACGAACATCTAGGACTGCACTCGAGTGCTGAGGTGCCTACAAGCACCTGAATAGAAATTCTGTGATCAAATCTAAAAATATTTGTTTAAAGAAAACTAATAATTTCGTGTTTTTTTCCGGTTTTACCCGAAATTAAAAAAAAGACAATCGGAAGGTAAAAACCTGGTAAAAATCGGGTAAAACCCGAAAAATCCATAGCCTAATTATTTTCTTCATATCTGGGAGGGAGAAATTTTAGGCTAACACTAAGTTTTGTTTTCTATGCAAAAATTTTGAATTACAGGTGCTAAGCAATTTTAATTTAAGGAGTTATAATTTAAATAAAAGTATAACAATCTTTCTCATAATAATTGCATATTAACAAAGACTGAATAGGTACATCGGGTCTGGAGCCCTTTAGACTCAGGGTCCGGGTTCGAGGGCGGCCCTCTGTGCCATAATAGTAACGCCCATGTTGCTAATCGATTCATTATTTTGTCTTGTTATGCATGTTTTCTCGGTTTGTTCATCTGTCTGTCTGAAATATTTTTGAAAAAAAACGCCGTTTACTGTCTGCTTCAACAGCTTTCCTTATTTGTTTTTATTTGTCTCGCTTGTGAATTCTTCAGTTTGCAACTGGAAGTCAAATCTGAAACTCGGCATAGTACAGCGGATTGTTATTCCAACAGGTATTGAATCGATTGGTGAAGAAACCAAGTCTCTATCTGCTTTCGTTTAGTAGGAGTTAGCGCGTCAGACAGACAGACGGACAAACCGAACGCATAAGAGGATTTTTTGAAGAAAAATCGCTAAAAATTCGTAAAAGAGTCATTGTTCAGAAGTAATTAATATGAGAAAATTTCCAATATGAATATCATTGCATCGAAATTCAAATCTTAAATGCCGCTTTTTAACAATGGTTTGGATTGAGATGCGCACATGGCACTGTGACAGGTGTGTATAAGTTTTGGATGGCATCCTTTTCCAAAACAACCAAGCCTGTGTTGAATACTTGCTGGCAGAGGCGTACCTGGGAGATACGGCGCCTAAGGCAAAATTTTGAAGAAACACGTTTTTTAAGTAGAATATAATTTTTCCTGCGTTTTAATAAAGAATAATAATTTATATTAACAATAACTTTAACAGTTAAGAATTAAATTGATACTTATTTATGGGAAAATAAGTTTTTGGCCTTTTTTGTAGGATTGATTGTCGCCCTTTGCAAGCGGCACCTATGGAAAATGCCATCTTCGCCATACCCTAGTTATACCACAGCTTGCTGGGGCTTACATTTCTTTTTTTACGGCGCAAATGTTCATAATAATGAGGTTTTATGGGAGTGCACCTGAAAAATAAGCCTTTGAATAATATGAAACAACTTTTGGCGATTCTTACAACAGGCAGAGGCATTTTCAAATTAGATCGCGATTCGCGAACCTTCGAGTCTGCGTCGCGAACGAAAAGATATGGCCACAAAAAATGAATCGCGAATCATCAAAACCGCGAACGGAAAGGTCGCGAACGGCTAAGGCTTATTGTACTGACGAAAGCGTTGATTCACCGATGGCAGATTAAAATTCGTTCTATCGGCGAATCGTTAATGTATGTGTATGTGTGTGTTTATTGGCGCACCAACGCGAATCGTTAATGATGACGGCAGCTTTGTAACCTAGATACAGGTCTGGGATAGAGGTTTGATGAAAGAGATTGAGACTAGTAAGTCTCTATCTAGCACTAATAAAGACGTGTATCTATCTGGTTTTCCTAACAATTTTATGACAGTTTGAGATGTCTATTTTGTAATGTTTTCTGTTATAAGGCAAGCTCAATAATTCTCTCTTGAATCAGTATTCACCTGTCGAAATTTCTTAAGAAAATTAACTTGGAAAATTCTCAAATTTCGCTTTGGATAACAGGTGAATCGATTTTTCGAATTATATTGTACGGAAAATTAGACGATAGAGAGCGAAGAGCCTCGATTGGTCCAGTCGGTCCATCTACGTAAAATTTGTGCTCGAATTGGACGGGGACGCATGGGAACGCCGTTCCACTTGAAACAAAATAAAGTCCATAGCGTTGCCGTCGTTAAAAAAATCAGATAAGAATGTTCCGGTTACTTTGCGTTACCGCTGTTAAAATTTCTCTCTTGGTCTGTTTCGTTTACCTGGTGGGCCTTGACGTCGTTCCCCATTAGAACGAACTTGTTGAATAATCTGAGCTCGTGGCGGAGGTCCATGGTGGCCGTATGCTTGAGACCTTCCTCCTGGCAAGCGCTCCAAGACGCGATCCACACGTGCGACGCTAGTTTTGAGGCTCCGCCAGTGCGGAGGTCGCTACCAGATGTTAGGAGGGGAGCGTGCACCGCGTTCAGGTGGGCAACGTCCGCGCCGTTTTCCGGAATCTCCTGCCGTGATGGAATAAATTATGAGGCACAGCGATAATAATTCAGTAGAGAAGCTTGTCTCATGACTGAAAATACGTACCAGAATAAGGACTCTAAATTAAGTACATACCTACTTTATATAGCTAATGGTTTCAGGCGTCACTTGGTGGAATTTCTTCATAATATAATATAAAAAGACGTTGTAATTTCACATAAATTTATTTAAAACGACCTAGGTTTCGTTGCAATGCAACATCGTCAGGTGAATAAATTCAAAGCCGGAAGCAATTTATAGTAACAGGTATAATGGATGGGTGGGGGAGGGTGAGTTGGGGAGAATAAAGAAAGGAATTGTGGAGCGAACATCATTGGAACATTATTAGAACATGGACACAACAGCGACTTTATTGATATTCTAGAACAATGTGAAATTATACAATGTGTGGCTTCAAAAAACTGTGAAGTTTTAAATGATATTTATTATTATCCCTACCAATCATACCCATTGTCTTCTTATTATCCAACTTACTGGACATCACTAAGCTCAACCGTTTTCTCCCCCTCCCCTTCCCACGAACATACGTTTACTCTATAATTAATAAGGTCAGGCTCAACTTTGTGGAATTTACTCATAATGAAACGAATACTTAGTGGTTTCCACAACTTGTGGAAACCACTAAGTATTCGTTTCATTATACGTTCACTCCTTTCCTCCAATGATGATCGCTCCACAACTTCCCCACCCACCCACTGTACCTGCTGCCGGCTTTGAATTTATTCACCTGACGATGTTGCATTGCAACGAAACCTAGGTCGTTTTAAATAGATTTATGTGGAATTACAACAAGTCTCTTTATTTTACATTAACATACCTACTTGTCAAGATACATCAGACTGATTTTTTCAATTAGTGATACTTAGGCGTTTATTGTGGAACAGTAATTGTCTACCAAATGAAATTCGGAGAAAAATACTAGAAGAACAAAAGGAAAACTCACAGTAACTCCGAATGAATTCTTTTGAAAATGTCTTCGGTAAGTATGACGCCTTGAAAAGCTTTCTGATAGACCTCTGTGCTGGCACAATAGGTATCTCCAATAACCATAAAAGGTTGTGAAATGCAGACGCACATTTCGGCTACAAAGCAGCCGACGTCAGTGTTATCTACCGATATTAAATGCTGATGACGGCTACTTTGAAGCCTAAATGCGCATCTGGTTTTCACATCTTTTTTATGGACATTGAAGATACATATTGCGTCGATTTGATTTTAATCATAATTCGAACTCGATAACTCGGTGTTGTAAATTTAGTGTATAATTTTTAAATTCAGTTTTTGAAGTCGAGAATCGATCGAGGATAACGAGAAAAATTATTTAATATAATAGAGCGCTAAAAATACTTTAAATTTAGATTTAAATTGTCCACTTTTCTCTCTAAGTTACGTCGCCAGTTTTACGGATTCCATCTATCCACAGAGCTCAGGGGGAAATTGCCATCCCTAGCAATGCAAGGGGGGATAAACACCATTATTGATGTTTCCTATGGATGGCAGATATTTTTATCCTCTTCTAAACTTAAGTTATAGACTCAGAACACGAGCTTTTCCGTCGGAAGATTCGAAGCAAAACCTAGACCGTGAAGGGTCGACACTAGCTTTAAATATTGACCTATCAGGATCATGGTTTTGGTTTAATTTAATAATTTACTTCTTAACAGCTCGTAAAAATTTTTGCGATTGTTTCTTATGATCCGAACACAATCATTTCTCATCTCTCGTTGATAGAAATGCTATTATTTGACACTGTTACCGGTTAAGACGACGGAGAAAAACTCCAAATACGGTTCGGTAATCATACCAAAAAACTTTGCACTTCATTAATCAGGAAAATAAAGATTTTGTTTCATTGTGACACTTACGCAATTACATAAAATAAACCAGATCGATTTAATTTTCCACGGAATTCGCATAAGTTATAACCGTCGATATTAATAGAGGGATGGTTAGCGCATACGTATGACGCGTTTTCGAATCCTGCTGTAGACATGGTCGTATATGCTCTTATTTGTTACTGCTGATACATTTATTGTGAAAGTCCTTCAGTGGCGTTTGCAAGCTGCTTAAAAATAAACAAAAATAAATACATCAAACAAAAACTTCTATTAGCTATTTTTTATAAAGTGAATGCCCTTAAACTTGTCTTTTAAATATTTCGCCCAATGACCATTTGCCAAAATCTTTATCGGGATAAAATTATTCCACATTTGTCCACAAAAAGATAAAAGAACGCAGAAAAAAACTTAAAATTAAATCACTTGGACGTAATAAGTAATTGTTAGGAAGATACACAGAAAATGCTTAAGGAATACGACATTTTGTTTGCCCGCTCACTGAGCCATGCTTACCTGTATGTGGCAGTTGATGAGGAATCTGGAGCGTCCTTTGCAAGACCAGAGGCCTTTTTCTACCTCCGGGAGGGAGGCCGGTCTCCAAGATGGCTCGTCTCCTTGCGCGTGGTACCACACGAACACGATGCAATTCACTTCGCAAGAGGGCCATCGCTTCACACGTGCGAAGTCGGGCACTTTAGAAGGGGATAGAAGAAGACAATTAAATAGAGAAGGATGGTAACAACCCGTCTAAAGAGGCAATATGAGACTATGCCAGGGGTGGCCAAATCTCCTTTATCTTAGTATGCGGCTCTTTTGCATTTACATTCAGTGGCGTGTCAACGTTTTTATGTGTTTTTTTGCACGAAGTCAACGCATATAGGGGAGGTCGTTTCCGTCCGTCCGTCCGTATGTTAAAACTCTGGAACCGCTGGACGTCCTTTGATTAAATTTGGTATTGGGGAGTTTTGTTGAAATTGGTCGACCAATTCCAATTTTGGTTTAAATCGGACAACAATTACGGCCACTTTACATTGAGATCTATATGTAATTTACAATGTTCCTCTGTTTCAACTCGGGAACCGCTTGACATATTTTGATGGAATTTGGTATTGGGAAGTTTTGCTAAAATGGGTCGACCGATTCCAATTTGGTTAAAATCGGACAAAAATTACGACTACTTTACATGGAAACCTACATGTATATTACACAGGGGCGGATCCAGAACCTTCCCAAGGATAGGGCGATCGCCCCAATTACCCCTCCCCCGTCCTGATTCCTCCTCCGCCGACAACCATACATTTTGAAAATCCCTACCCCCATCAGAATCTTTCTTTCCCTTGTCATATAGACTTAATCTTCGGTGTAGAAACAATGAATGTTTCGCGGAATGAATTGAAGAATGCACCTAGTGGAGGGCAATGGGGTCCTCCAAGGAGAGGGCGATCGCCCCCATCGCCCCTCCCTTGGATCCGCCACTGATTTTACAACGTAGTTTGCTAGCTTCTCGTTAAAAATTAATCTGAGCGAAAAATATTGAGAACATTGTGAAAACTTAAAGAACGCATTTGAAAACTCTGTGTACTCCGACATGCAGTACACCTTTCTAATCTTGTTTACTACAGAACATAAAGACGTAGGTGGACTTGAGATGTGTTGGGGATACCTAAGGGACATCTGAATTGCTTCGAATACAGCGTAGGTTTTCTGTTCGTAAATTTATTAGCGCAGAATGTGTCATGCGGCTCCCGAACATCTAAAGATTATCGTATGCGGCTCCGAGGGCAAGTAAGTTTGGCCATCCCTGAGCTAGGCGCAATCTCGAGTTTGGGTCCTTACACAAATTAGCAATAATAATGGCATAACCGTTTTGATTAGAGGTTCTCAACCTTAATGCGCTCACGGAGCACTCATTGGAATAGAACATGATCATGGACCACGATCAATTTTTATTTTCTCCATATACGTAGTATAGGGGAAAGTATTGTTTTCATGAAAAAAATCGACTTTGAGATTTCAACGGAAATACACGTTTTGAGGTCCCCTGAACACGTTTTGACCATTTTCTCGATGATGTCTGTGTCTGTGATTGGAATTTTGTGGGTGCTTGAACTCAAAAACTATTAATGAAATCAATGCAAAATTTTATATTTGACATATTTGTTAAAGGGAAAAGAAATGATTAGTTTTGGTAAAAATCGGTCAACCGAAAGTGAATGTTTACTCTTGTCACATCCGTTATTTTGAAATATTTGCTTTAATATTTGATAAATGTAAAAATGTATCGGAATAAAAGTTGTAGGAAATTTAATTTTCACAACCTTTGTTTCAAACATTTTTCCATATAATGCATTATTTAAGAGATATCATATATTTTTAGCTGCCACCACCACGCCACCTACCGACGACTATTGTTAACAATTGACGCTTAGTTACGTCTTAGTAACGCTCCTTTTTCTTTTTTTAATTGTTGGGGCTTTGTGGCTATATCCTATACCAGAAGGCTATGGTTTGAGTTTATTTCTGTTCTTTGTATAGTCTAAAATTTGCTTGCAGTTTCTTAAAATATTTATTATTATGTAACCTATTTGGAATGTTTAGAAATATTAAAGATATGGAGAAAATCATGTGGTGGCCACATCAGAATTTTTAAATTAAAATCTATTGTCGGTGTCAAAGCATTTAAAGTCCTACCTTCATTATTATCACCAACAGTGGTCCAAGGATTACAGATTGAGAGTTCCTTATTTAATTTGTCAGTCATGCAATAGCGGATTTGAAATAACGCCAAAGTAGGCATTGACCTAGGGGCGGTAATTAAAACGGGTTTTCAGGGCGGGCATAAAAAATTAATATTACGCAGTACTAAGTCGTACAACAAATGAATACTGGATTAAATAAAAAGCTTTTGGCTCAAAACTTAGCACTCCTTCAAAGAATACATTCTTTTATAATATACCTAAAAAACAATATATTTCTGTTGATTTACTGCATAAAAAGAATAAAAAACAAAAAACAGACATTGTCTAATTTCGCAGTATTTAGGGTAATTCCGCAGTAGTACTTGGGTAAATCCGCAGTATATTTATTTAAAATTTACGGACGATATAATCTGTGTTAAATCAAATCCATATTCATAATTTAACATTTTCCTTTACAGATTAATTGAAGCAATAACTTTTCATTAGCCTTAGAAAAGTTCTAACAAAAAATTCTCATTTAGCAACAATTTGTGTGTTTATAGGCTAATCCCCAGTCAAAATCGACGAGGGATAAGTTTACAATCTTATTCTGAACACTCTTCACACGAAAAACATCTGAAATATGGATCATACAATCTAAAGTTCACACATTTAAAATGTATCCAATCTTTGCACTGAAGACATTTAATCCAGTGTTTTCCATCACAATCATCATTAAAGTATCCTCGACAGGCCTGGCACGTGTTTTAATGCTGATTTGAAACCACTTTCGTCAAGATTCCATATGAAATGGGACTTATCTTCGAGTCCATTGTTCTTAATAGTCGTTTCCACTGTGTCATAAAACTCAATGACATTTTCTTTAGTCGATGCAGCAGCCCTAATCATGGACAAGTTCTCAGAAAGCCTCATAGAAAATCCATACCTCTCTTTAAGTGACAATCACCAATCCCAACCTACGATTCCCTCTTCTTGTTTGAAGGAATTTTTCTCCCAATGACTTTTTGTGACAATGTCAAATGCATAAAATTTTACCTTCGTTGCCGTTAAACCAAATCCAGCTGACTGCATATCGGCGATGTAAGCAACAACTATACTTTCCTCTTCAGGGGTCATGTTGAAAGGGCGTCCTCTTTTTCGGGATCCCATTTCCCCTGGCGAGGGTGACACAGCCAATGTAACACAGCTAATCTATCTACTCTATTATACGGTATACTAGCTGTGTGACCCGGCGTTGCCCGGGTGCGATTCGGGATTACACCCGCCACTCTTTCACTCACCCCTCCCACCGCCCGCCCCTCTTTCACTGGCCCCTCCCACCGTCCGCCGAACGTAATAAAGTAGCGTAGGAAAATGGGTGTTTGCCATATCTTTGAAACAGCTTATGTTAAAAGAATAAAATTAAGCTTAAAACCTCTTAGAAGTTCCGTTTAATCTTTCAGTGAAAGTTTCGTGAAAATTGGCTAAGTAGATTCGGAGATCTCGCTTTGCAAATTTCAAACTCATCTATCATTAAGCCTTTTATATATATAAATTATACTCTTTGGAGGCCTTGTAAACTGTCCAACCTTCCTTTAGCCATTTTCCCACGGCACAATGCATGTCATTCTTGGGGTATCTTCTTACCCCAGGCATTTAACATCGTTTAATCTAATATCGTTTTAAATTTTAGTTGGCACTACTAAGCACATGTTGATCGCTCGAAAGAAGAGGCGACGCAGCGTAACACCTCAAAATCGCTAAGAGACAAGCTTTCCTAGCTAAGGCTTTCACCAAGCATAGAACGAAGGTAGTAAAATAAAACCATTAAAAAGAGTTTATAACAACTCCAGCTTCCATTTGATACTTAACTTACCCAACTTTTGCAAGGAAATGTATCGGTTATTATTCAACAAATATAGCATTCCACAGTAACAAGTTCTAGTACTATACTAAATTACAGCCACATCGAGTTTGAAAAACTGACCCGAAAGGTACATTTCTTCTTGTTTCAACATTTTCATAGCAATGGTTCCCAATTTTTGTGCGCGACGAACGCTTTCAAGGATAAGAATTTTTAGGTACTTCCACCATGAAAAAAGCCTGTATACGTACACATACGCAACGCTATCTTAAGGGAGGGAGCTTTACGGGCCCTAGTCCACGATAGCACGTTTTTTATTCCTTATTTGAGTTTTTATTATAATTACTATAATGAAAATTATAAATAAAAATTTTTATATAAAAAATACGTTTTTATTAACTCTAAAATTCTATTTTGCTCAGAGGTCGGAAATTACTAACATAGCGGTACGGTATATAGATCTGGATATATATATATATAAAAGTTAGGACGCTGGCTGTCACTCGCCCGATGCTTGAAAAAGTCATCGGGTACGAATCCTGCACGAGTAGGACTTTTTCTCAAGGTCATCCGGCCCCCTGTTTGCGTGGTTTGAGGAGACCGCGCAAATTCAGCTGTTCCGTCCTTCGGAAGGGACGTTAAGCCGTTGGCCCCCCTGGTGTTCTTCGCAAGAGCAGGCAAATGCCGGCACCGGGTTTCCCTCCTCCCTTCTGTGAGTGTGTCCGGTGTGGAAGGCAACGGGAAACCACCACACCGTGTATGTATATTCCCTAGTCAAAAACCAATTAATTAATTAATTGGTAGGACCTGTCGTAAGACAGAACACGAATGAATGAATGAATATATAAGTGTCAGGGGCCAAAAGATACTTTAAAGAAGGCTCAGCACTTATGGGTATCACGACGTTTGGATGCATTCATTTGTCGGTACTACATCATCTTCACTTTATTAGAGGATTATTATTCTAACGACCTATCAACATCTCCAAATTGTCGAGTTAATTGTTTAACAACGTTTTTTCGCGACATTTTCAACAATCTTCCGCGACACGCCGTTTAGCAATCACTTATTTAAAGCATATGAACATTTAACTTTCCAGTTATGGACCTTACTATATTGGAAGCTATTGGCGTCTGCATTTTACTGCGAGTGACAATTTCGCCGCTACTAGTGCGGAGTTGGTAAGTTAAACAAAGACAGTGAATACAGGCAAGCGATATTTTATAACACAGGTAGAAGATGCAATGAAATGATAAGGGGTAAAAACCTTCTTAACCAATATGAGCGGGAGGAAGGAAGCATGTAATAAAACGAGCATTTCTATCTATCTCGCGACTTACCAAATCAAAGAAAAATTAACCTTCAAATTAATCTCATGGATATAATGAACATCTATTTCAGGAACTATTAAAATTTTTGTGGCTGCAACAGTATCGTATATTGCTCACAAACGCTCGTTAGGTATTGAGAACTTAAAATTTGTATCTGACATGGGCCATTCTCATGAAGCAGTTATGGACGAGTTGCTTTTCCTCCTGACTTTTCCTTTCATGCTGCTAACGAGTTTTTATTTTATATAAATTGTATTGCAATGAGGTACCCCGCAATCTTTTGTACAATACCTCAAAAAATAGTAAGTCAATTATAATCTTGCAAAGAAAATGTCTTAAATCGTGCGGCGAAATTGTCGCAAAATTAGTATAGATGAAACCATTGTAAGCAATGTTTGCATTGTCATTATTTGTCGAACGAAAAAGCAAGAGAATTCTCGGGTGGAAATTTTTAATTTTGCAACATGCCGTACCACGAACAAACGATTCAAATGGATTGCCCCGCCAGAATCGAGTAAGATTTAATATCATGGGCCACATCGTAAAGATTTATTTCGGCAGTAAAAATCATCATCGGCTGTAACTTCACAGCAACTTGTAGTAACTGCCCCAAATGCAGAATTGGTAATTTCCGTGATGTAGCTAGGCAAACTATGTAGGTAATTGCCATGGACATCTTACCCACTGCAGTTACAAATAAGTCACTGTTAACGGCAGTTTACAAATTATTAATCACAATTAGAATTCTTTTAGAAGTGAGTCAATTACACAAAAGATGATTAATATGTAGTTAAAATGCGTATATAGAATACTCGCCAGTTTTTTATAAAATAGTTGCATGTCACTATTTTGATAGGTATACACGCCTGCTAGCTCATATGCGTGTTTGTCTACTTGTTCCTTATCCTAATATTTATGATACCTAGTGATCGTAAACATTTAAGAATTCACAGTCTACTTACTAGAGCAGAATATAAATCCGAACTTTCATTGCTAAATATTTTTGTACTTGAAGTAAAATATGGATTCCAAATTCTAACCCTTTTTCAATACCACATTCCTATCAATCGCTTTTAGCTTTAACCTTTAACAACTGAACTTAAGTTTAAGTGTCAAATTAACCCTCTACTTTCCACTAGTTTACATTTTCCGAAGAAATAAAAGGAGTATTAAGTTTTTCTTTTAATCATATCATGTCCCTATGACAGTCTATTAGACTCAAAATCCAATCGTGAATATAGCTAATGAATGAACAATGATAAAACACATTAGCAGTCTGGGTGAGCGCATATCAGTTACAACGTATTCATAATTTCATTTCACCATTAATTTCATTTTTATCAATCGCTTCTGCAGTTCATCTATAGCAAGTCTGCGGATCACCAGTGGCTCGGGGACCATAGGCTGAGAACCTCTGCTCAAGATCATTCTTTCATCGTCACCAACTTAAGAACAGAAAATATAGAAACCTTTGCTGCTGTAGGGAACCGTGGTGCATCTTCCGTCGGATCCCCTGAATCGCCAACCGTGGAAGGGACATTCCAGGCAATCACCTCGCACCGATCCTCCAGCTGCCATATTGGCTCCAAGGTGGGGACAGTACGCATCCAACACGTGTGCCTCGCCGCCATCTTTCGCACGGAACACGGCGAAGTTTTCTCCTGAATCAGAAAGAGGAAAAAGAGGCCGAGTCTTTGAGCTTACCATAAATTACATATTTCTATTTTCTACGATTTTGATTAATTCTGTAACAGATTACTCGTGATGATTACCGTATTTAGTCGTGTAACACGCGCCATCGTGTACCACGCGCACCCTTATTTTTGGGCCAGTTCGGAGGGAAAAAAATAAATTCGTGTCGAAATAAGCCTCTTCACCGATTTCCACTTCCTGATACACGGTCCGCCCAAGCTAAAGGAGAATCAAGGGCTCACGATAAATTCAGCGTACATATATACCAGAAGCCAACTCAATCCGGCAAAAGTACAGATATAAATTAATATTAAAGGCTTAATAACAGAACTGCTTATTTTGAGTAGTAGTAATAAACTTAAAACTCATTTAAAAGATACGACTTTAATATTTAAAAAAATTAACTTCATCTCAATCGCCAAAATTCTTCTCGCGTAACTATAATAATCCAAGAGGTTGATTAGCCAGAAATTCCACTGTATACTTCGCGCGTGTACTTAGTAGAATTCTTCGCCTTCTGCGAGTATAAACGTAGACGCAAGCGTGTCGCAGTAAATTTACTATCGATACTCGCAATTTATCTGTTCAGAAAGCCTCATGAAAGACGAGCAGACCCTTTCCCTTGCCGACATTTTGGGGGAAAAGATGCGCGCGGTACACGAGTAAATACGGTATGTACCGTAAACTGATGGAAGGAAGGAATGAGAAAATTACCATCTTTACTCAATTTCTAATATATTATATTATTGGATTTTCCTCGGTGAGCCCTTTGATCCTTGATTGAATTAAATTTCCTACTTTAAGAATTGTTATAGCTCAAATCCTTTAGAGTATACGGCCTTAAAAATTGTGTTCCAACGTGGTAAATAAAATTGTTTTGTCTTTGAAAAATCTAGAAAATTTTAAAAAACGATAGCTAGAGTCTTATTTCAGCCTTAACCTTACCTTACCTAACCTTAAACTAATTTTTATAACATTTTTCGGTTATAGAAACACCGCTATGAAGCCAGTATTTTTATATACCCGTCGAATATTGAGTGTTGGGGATTGGGGTTGTCAATAAAACTTAATTTTTTTATAGCTGCGTTCCTATTGAAAGATTTTTGTTACTTTTATTTCATTAGAAATCTCATGGGATATTATTGGCTTGGTTAACAGTAGCCAGCGCCCTTTCCTAGTTTATCATTCTTTTCCATGGTTTTCTCCAAAATCACTATAAAGTACGCTACGGTCGGGAGATCACTTATTATGAACTACTCATCAGCCTCAGAAAATTAATTTGGAATTGTAGAGCCCAAGTTTATCCTAATTTATTCGTGAAATCTCGAAAGGACAGAGCATTTGCATAGGGAAATTCGTTCAACTCTCAGTGATCCACAATATCGGCCACAGAGGGAATCTTAAAATATCTATACCGTTTTCATCGACTTTGTTATGTAAAAATACATAAATAGGGTAACTGAAACTCAAAACTAATGCTTTTTTCGCAAAAATACGTTCTCACGTCGAGCAGCTGTTAGGTCTCACTGTACACTCAGCACTAGCAAGACTCCAAATGCGCAGCAGAATTTAAAGAAGTGGACGAAGAGGAGAGAACTATACATCCTAGTATGCATAAATCAGCGGATTTTGTCGTTTTATACAGGGAAAATACACTCTACCTCTCAATACGTCAAACCGAAGAGGGATACAAAAATTCCGACGGACGAATTGGGATTTTCTAATTCTCCAGTCGAACCTTTACCCATGGTGAAATCACAACAGGACACTCGTCCTTCATTTCATTTCTCTATTACGACTCGTATGGCAGTAAAAATCTCTCAAGTTGCCAATGAACATGCAAGCCAACCGTTATTTTCCCTCGCTCATTTTAAAAAGCTAATCCTTTCAGTTGAGACATTTACTCCCACATTTGAATCCCCGACGAAATGAATTTAACCTCAACATTACTACATTCGATGCATTGATTGGTGAAGCCTGTACGCCAAAGATTTCGATTCAACCACAGCAGGAATTCCCAAAAATGTGGCCCGCGGCCCGCAAACATTCCATACGGCCTGCGATCAGTTCCTTAGCATATATTTTCAATGTGTATAAATCAGTGGTGCCCAAACTACGGCCCGCCTCGTGTCTTTCTACGATCCTACATAAAGTTTACAATTAAAGGATGCAATTTAACCCTAGATTACTAACCTTCGTTTTACAAACGGGATTTACTAACCATTCGTCTAACAGACTACCTCATACTAATATTTTTTAATAAAAGAAAAAGAGATAGCACTTAAATTTTTTAAATACTTAACGATACTTCAACACTCTCTGGTACTTTTAAACATACAATACTGTGGAAATTACTTTGAAACAGAAAAAATTCTGCTATGACCGGGAATCGAACCCGGGTCTTCCACTTGCCGGGCGGATATTCTACCACTGAACTACCTAGCAGATAATCTTTCCTGTTTCTGAACGCGGGTGTTTTTCTTAGTTGGGCCTGGGCTAGCCAAGCTAGTATCAACCAGCCCCAACGGACGTATACAATACTGTATTAAATTTTATTACAGCATTCCAAACAGATGTTTGCACTATGTTCTCCACAAATAGCAGGTGAACATAGACTTTAGTGAAATCTTGTAATTCTCCTCTTTTTAGGACAAAATGCACATATCGAACTTTTACTCAGTTCACTCTTATTCTGGATCTCCTGAGGCAGCAGAATATTACCGATCATCGACTTAAGAGTACGACTTAATTTTAGGATCACCAAGTAAAGTTAAAGCTTACCATTCGTCTGTGAGGCGACCTCAGTTGTGTAGCACAACATCAAAGTAAATAATCCCTTGTGTAAGCAATCACACTAGAAGAACACAAGCTAAAATGAGGCTATAAAAAATCCAAACCTAGAACTCAAAAAATGGAGTAAGGGGAATATATTTGTTTTGGTCGTCGTCTGCCAGACGAATGGTTAGTAATCTAGGGTTAAGATAAAATGAAAGTAGGAAATTATAAAAGCAATGTATTTTGTCTTGATTCCTCTATTCCCATTACAGATGCAAACCAGTCTCCTTAAATTATTCTGAAACTATTTTCGACTCGGAGTGGCCCCGCGATGAGTGAAGAAATGGGTTAGGTGTCCCTCGACTTTAAAAGTTTGAACGCCACCGAACCACAGCTATTTTCATATTTGGATAGGGATAGCATCACGTTGAAAAGGAAATATTATCATGTTGTCGATTCGCATGCAAATGGGCACTGAATTTCTTAAAAGGGAAGCACATTTCTTCAGTTCCGATTAGACATGTTAAGTCTGTCTTCATTTCCACCTCCCAAAAACTTTTCAGTAAACTGAACTAAAGTTGAGCCAACTACTGACTCTTCGTTACGCTTCACACTCGGTTGTTCCTCAATGAAATTTCTCCAAAAAAGTTAACACGCAAAATTTTGGATGTTTTCTCGTCTGCCCACTAAAAAGTGGAGGTTCAATGGCGACATCTTAAACCCACCTAGTGCTGAGACCTGCTTCACTTGTCCTGGGCGCAGTTCGTGAGAGTCGATGAGAGCGAACCATCCGTTGGGGAAAACGGGAGGCAGGGCACCAACGGATCTCGAGCGTTTCGCCAGCCACACCCGCTCCCGCACCTCGCGTCTACCGCCGCTCCCTCCCCACCGCGCCCCACGCTTCGCAGTCTCCCAAGCCTCTTCCTCGAGGTGCCGGAAACCCACGTCATCTAGACCCTTCGAAAGAAAAGGAAGCAGAAGTGTCCATTAGTCAAATGCTGTCGATATCTCGAGCGGTTGAGGATTCAGAATGGTTTAGATAAGAGGGACGTAACACAAGGACCGCGGGCCGCATTCAGCCACCGAGGTGGTTTCTATGCGGCCCTCGGCCACAGGCTCAAACGAGTAAACAAAACTTCACCACCAATTAATTCAAAGGAAAAAATGCCCATCGTTTGGACGAGAAAATCAATACATTTCGAAGTTTAAAGCATGAAAATATATGAAGCCCAAAATCAGTTCAAGGAACAGGACGCGGAGTTTCTTGGTAAGATATAATTCCTTGTTTTTAGCACTAACTTGTGCACCTCTTTGCATATATTCCCAATTTTAATTTAAAGATATGAAATAAAGTTTGATATATGTAAGCACAGTTTTTGTGATTGGTTGCTGTGCGTGAGGTTTATAGGCGCATTAGCAATTATTATGCAATAGTAAATTTTTGATCGCGATTTAATCAAAATTTAGGAGTAATTTTAAAAACTTAAAACGGCAAAAAGTGTTCGTTTTATTATGCTCTAAAACTTCTGTAAATAAATATAGTTTTTGCTGACTATTTTACGAGTTAAAGCAAAAAGCTATATTTTCATTTTCAGTATAATGGCAATTCTGATAGTGTTATTTGACCCAAGTAGGTACGTCATTTTCGTCAGCTACTCGAATATAAATCCTTAATCCCAAATTTTATCTAAATCTGTACACGGCTGTAGCCCCTGTCATATGCGTGCAGTGAAGCACATATCGAAATACTAATTATAATATTCACATTTTATTTTTAAAAAACCTAATAAGGTTTAATAAACTATTATGCCCATGGGCTAAAATGTACAACTCTCGCAGATCCAGAAAATCTGTAATAGAGCTCATAGATGTTTATCAATTAAAATTTTATGACTTACATTATGCCACACTATCTCTTCATATAAAAGTTTATGGAATAAGCAACGTACTACTGGAATTACGTTCTAACATTGGTTAAAGGCACTTTTAAACTGCATTTACTTCTACTGTGCAATTTAAAATAATTTTTTGTGTGTCTAGGACATTTTCTGGTAATACATATATGCCAAAATTAAGAGAGAGGTTAGAGGTAGAGGACGAAACTGAAATTATATATGTATATATATATATATATATATATATATATATATATATATATATATATATATATAATTTCAGTTTTCAGTATATATATATATATATATATACATACATATCTATATTTTTTTTAAAAACGTACATCGGTAAATTCTGGTTCCTTATCAGGCTCTGGTTTACGCTAATGGAACACGTGCCAAGGCGGAGAAATTTTATACTTTACGCCATCGAAAGGAGAATATGAGGGATTACCGGAAAGATAACTTAATAATTATTATGGGCCTAGCTCTGATTTTAAAATGAGATCAGAGAATTTAAAAGAAGAAAACTTGCAATGCATAATATTTGGAACGGAGAAGGAATAATGTTTAAGGCGGCGTAACCGCATAGCCTCGTCCACTTTCTTTCCCTTTATTTACCTCTTGCATTGGCACACTGACGCATTACAAGAACAATTGTCCCGCTGACCCGCTTCATTCTGCTTTAAATTTTTTTTATCTTTTCCATGACGATCCGAGCTTTTATTGGCCGAAAATTTTCGCTCTGCGCAGTAAATCTTTCGTCACAGCAACCGCGGAATCAATATTCTCTCCCATTTCACGATTCACGGATAAATATAGCCTCGAAACTTTTGAATTGGGAAAGTAGAAGTAGTAGTGCTTACTTAAATAGACGATAAAAAGTGATTGTTCTCACGCTATTGGCGGCGAAGTTCAAATTCGATAGTATTAAGCATGGGTATCAGTTGCTACACCTTTAATTTAAAAAACCGTTAAACAAATCGTTTATCGTGAAAATTGGCTAAGAATAATTTTACTTATAGTTGGCGTGATTACTCCTAGAAATTTGGAACTACTATGGAGAAACAGAAAAGGAAAATGGACAATATTAATTAAAATTAAAAACGATGTTTATCCTTACAGCTATGAAAAAGCTGGAAAAATCAGGTGCGTATTTCGGCTGCAAAGCATCCGTCATCAGTGGCGATTAACCGTGAGCAGATTTTGAATTTTTTGTAACCGAAACGCGCATATGGTCTTTCTAAACAATAAGATGAGCTGATTAACTCTTCCTTGAATTAAAAATTATTAACAACTAGAAAAGATTTCCGAATTAATGCACTAAAAGCCGTTAAAAGAAAAGGATGCAAAGCAACGATAGAAGCGCATTTAATAGCATTGGCAAACATCCAAGTCATTGGCGGGCACCCCTAAAGGCATAAGTTCCGAGGCAGAAACCGCGTTTAAGAAAAAGGAAAAAAACATAAGGGAAACCTGATTGATTTTCGGATCAATCGGAATGGGACAGAAGCTAAAAATAAAAAAAATAAAAATACCCGAGAGAAAGAGATGTCAATTTATTATTCGAAAAGAAAAGTTTCAATGCAGATTCTACGCATGCAGGCATATGCTTCTAACGTATTATTCTATCGTTGTTGATAACGTGCCGATATTTGGAAGCATATTTTACCCGAAAAGATGGAGACGTTCCCGAAAGGAACCGATGGAGTTAGTACAGCGTTTCGGCCCACTTACCCTTATCCATTCGATGGGGGTGAAGAGATATCTCCACACGAGGAACGCCGCGGCCGCTACCAAGAGCGCGGCCGCCGCCTCCACCCACCCGATGTAGGAGACGTCGAAGTGCGTCGACATTCCATCCAATTTTCCCGCGGACGAGATCCCGTCGCCTTCTTTCACGCAGGTCGGCACCGATTCAGTGACTGAAACCCATCCACCGACCTTCCGCAACGCCAACCAAATGTCCGCACTCGAGACATTCTCCATGGAGGACGGGACTGCAGAGGAGAGAAGAGAATCGGAGCGTCTTTTTTAGTGGGCGAAGCGTGTCGAGGACTGCGCGTCAATGCGACATCCTCCCTTCCATCGCAACGCGGCTCCGGACGGAGGAGAAGGAGGGAGGAGGGAGATAAGGGAGGGAGAGAGAGAGAAAAAGGGAGGGAGAGCAGCACGGTCTTTTGTAATTTCGGGCGTTCAAGTCTCCGATCGCCTCTTCTATCTTTCTATGGGAGCTCCCTCGAAAGTCTTGAACTTAAAGCAGACGATTGCAAAAGTCCACGGAGGGTTGTGAGTGCGTAAACACAGGTATACGTTTACTTTATGAGGCGAGATGGGCAAAGGGGATGGAAAAGGAGGAAAAACGCAACTGGAAATAGAATCGGTATCAGGAACGTAACTAGCCTCCCAACATATTTTAAGAATCACACCGACAATTTAAAAAATAAAATAAAATAATAATGCGATGAAAAATGTTAACTAATTTTTACTGACTAGTTACATAGTTAATGGTTTCAGGCGTCACTTTGTGGAATTTTTTCATAATGTAAAATAAAGAGACGTTATAATTCCACATAAATTTATTTAAAACGACCTAGGTTTCGTTGCAATGCAACATTTTATATGACTAGTTACACAAATAAAATTTCATTTTGATGCTATTTTAAATTAAATTTTCACTAAAAATTTATTATTTTAACGACCCGGTCTTCAATATTTACGTCATATTCATGTAAGTACGTTGTAGCTTGTCGGAATATAGTATACTAGTAGTTGGTGCCTGCATTCTGCAAGCATATCATCTCAACATAAAAAACATTCATTTTTCATATTTCATCATTACAAATATTTTTTTAATTCTAAATATTTCACCTCCGGAGCGATTTTCGTTTTTCCCTTATGTAAAAATAATAGATTAAAACAATCCCAAAACTTTGCAATTTTAAGAATTTTATACTTTCTCCATTATGGGGTACTAATGCTACACATTTCAGCCAAATTTTAAAGTAGTAGCACTTCTAGAAGTGAAATAATATTTTTTTAAATTGTCTAAATGTAAACATTTCCAACGGCCGCCGCAATATATTTATGGAGAGATTCAAATGTTAATTTGAGCAAATGCACTACTCTGTAAATAACTTGAAAATTTCAGCTTCCTAGCTCACACCGTAGTGTCTAAACATTTACCTATTTGTTTAAACTTGAGGAATTTTTAACAGCCAAACAAATTAAAATATCAAAATTTGTATAATCTTTATTTCGTTTTTTTTATGAATTCTACTTTAAAAAAAAATTTCAACCCCGTCGCACATGCGAAAATACATAAACCTTGAAAATTTGTTTAAACAATTGCGAATTTTTAGCGGCCGCATTGTTGCACTTTTTCATGATTTTCGTTTTTTCTAGTCGGTTTCGCACAAAATCCTACCTATGAAAAAAATTTCGAATCTCCAGCACATCTGGAAGTGCCTAAACATTAGTATCCTCATATATATTATTTTATCTCCTCCTCCTCTGTAAGAAACGTCGATATATAATGATAGCAGGGGTGGCCAAGCCTGCTTACCCTCAGAACCGCATATGATAATCTTCCTTAGTTTGAGAGCCGGCAAGCCACGCATTCTGCACACAAATATGTATGAACAGTAAGCATAACTAGTATTTGAAGCAATACAGAGAGATTGCATGCCCATTAAACATCCCCAAAACGTCTTAATCGCACCGCGTTATTCCATTCCTACATGATAAGCCTTGATACGCCCTTGAGTGTAAATGAATAAGAGCCGTATGTTAAGTTAAAAGAGCCGCATGCGGCTCGCGAGCCGCGGTTTAGTCACCCCTGATATATAGGAAGGAGGTTAATGGGGTGGTATTTTATTTAAAATAATATGGATATTTTTCAAAAAGCTACGCCATAAAGTTGATTTTATTTTTATTATAAACAAAAGCATAAAAAACGATGAATCATCGTTTATTTGTGCCATGAAGCTCAATTTTATTTATAAAAACATAAAATACTCTCTTCATTCGTATTTTTAGATATAGCACTCAGGAGTGGAGTCAAAGAGTGGGGGAAGGAATTATAAACGGGAGTCAGAACCCTCCAAGGCCCTCCCCTTGTTATGTCCCTGATCGGGATAACTTTGGACCTTCGGAATGAATTTCCTGATCGTCCGAATCGTTTACCTACGACTCAAAACATTTAAATCTTATGTGTTGGGTACTGCGCGGGGCAAGCTTATTTTTTCGGATCTAAGTTTAGGGAAATTTCAGAAGAAAATTCGCGGCGCTATACTCGAGCAGCAACACATGGAAATGCCGTCTTCGCTATGAAGTGAATCGTCTTAATGGTGCCATCTCCGATCTAATTCATGGATAATGTCGCTTTCCTTCGACGCAGTGAAATGGCCGAAGTCTATATGGGGAAAGGAAGTCGTGAGGGGAGTGTGGGGTGGGCGGAGAAAGAGGAAGAGGCGTAGAAGGAATGGCATTATCCCACGAGCTGCAAATGCTGCGAGTCCATACGCTTTCAGTATAATGAGGTTCTCGGTTCGCAATGCAAAGGCAGAGTGGTATCCTGCATCGAGGGGTAAGTGGATAGAACGAAGGGTTGTTTGGGAAGTGGAAGATGGCGAAGAGAATGTTGGAGGGGTGGAAAGAGGAGTCAAATGGTGGAAATAGGTTGGTGAAAGATGGCCATAAGTGAACTATCAAAATGGTTGCTTTAATTCTGTTGCCGAAGTTGATGAGAATCGTAAAATTCGTTTAATATTGTTCATTAAGATATTATAAAATATTTATTTCTTATGATATATTATGGAAACGAGGGGTTTAGAATGAATAAATTTTAAAATTTTATTTTTTAAAGATAATTTAAAGTCATATTTTGCTAGAAAGTATGCTCACTCTTTAAAAATATTAAAAATTTTGCTCTTGCGTAATGCCATAAATATTAAAAAAAGATTCATATGCCGAAACTTTCGCTAACCACATTTTAGCAGATTTTCAAAAGATATCAAAATAAAAAAAGCGAATGTTGTAAACGAAACCATTTATAGAGCTAATACTATTACAGATAAATAAATTTGTATTAACCAAGTCCATTTATAAATCATTTACTCAGGGACCTTTTCCAATTATAATGAATTGCGGCCAGGTTGCAACTGGGATTGAAATTTGAAAATATGTAGACAATTATGATGCATTCGTAAAATCAACGAAATAACCGCGGGAACTGAGATACCTTTTATCGACAGGACGATGCGAAATTTAAATATAAGATCAGTAAAAATCTGCGCGTATTTTCCCGCCAGATGTGCATATATTGGCTTTTTAAAGAATTTTAACGAGCCTATCTCATTTAAAACCGCTTACGACTTCATTAATCGCGATCCCATGCAAATGCCATTGAGCAAATGCGTTTTCTCCATTCCAGGGGTCGGAAAACTTCCCTGCATGGAGGGCCTCATTGGGAGCTGCGAACGCTTCGGCGAGCCGCATAAAAATTTACATAGGAAATTATCTCGACATTCTGCAGTATCACATAAGCCAAAATCGAGTCTACACATTTTTTAGCGTAATAATGTCAACGTTCAAGGTTTTTATGGACTTAATTTCAATTGACAAATACGGAGCTGTTGGTTTTAAAAATTTAAGGATCGTTATATCGTCATAGCTTCGCGGGCCGCACAAAATATTTTCGAAGACCGTAGACCATTATTCGAAAGAAAACATATTCGAAATCAAATTGCGAAAGAAACTGGATCTGCGTCATTTATCCGTCCTCTTCGTTGCTTTCTCTCTTGAGTCTTCCGCGCAGCAGAAGTCGCCTTTAACTTTAGTACGGAGTCATCGTCAACGTTCTTCTGCATCTCATAAGCCTACTATTTTTTTAAAAAACTATATGCATCATAAGCGACTTCGGAAGTCTGGAGTGTGTTTTTAGGTTGGTTTCCTAAAGAAACATAGCCTTATGAAACCAATGGACCGATTTTCATGAACTTGGTATGAGGCTCGTGATACTAGGGCCCACCTTCGGGATATATTTTATTTGCCGAATATTGAAGTTCCGGGTTCGATTCCAAGAACGTTTTTTCCCTATTTGTTTTACATAGAATGTCTCAAATCCATCGTGCAGAGATGTGTTCTTTAATACTTTAAAATATCTTAAAATTGTGATATTGGAGCAAGGTTTGTACTGTTCTAAGGGGAAAGAATTTAGATTATAATTCTTATCACATAATTTTGATAATTGATTGTCTTTTCTTGAATTTCTACTAAAACCTAGCGTTTTTGCGTTTTAAATCGCATTTTATCGGATTGTTGCCATGGAGACGATTATTTCCGAATTCGGCTTGAGTATAGACGAGTGAACAAATGGGTTATTTTCTTTTCCACTCGACTACCCTTCAGCAATGGACAGTTGATCCATACATATTAGCGTATAAACAGTAACATATATTAAAATCGTTTATTTAAAAAATACATGGAAAATATAATGCCAGAAAGAGATTTTAATATTTTAAACCTGATAATACTCTATTAATTTGTTTTCCAATTTTTTTCTATCATTGATAAACTATGAATTACAAATGGTATTTATGGTATGAGAATTTCTTGGAATGATTAACACGTACTGAAACATTTCCTGTCAATATGAGTAATATATTCGAGACGTCGTAACAATAACCGCGACAAACAAAAGAGGCTAACTGGAAAAGCCAGGTTACCAAGAAAAAACATCCACAGGATTTAAAAGTCTCGGTGAGGAAAACAAGAAAGCACTGATTCATTCATAATGCCCAATTGTGATTCTTCGTTCAAGTTCGGACAAACAAATATCATTCGTCCACATCCGAATACCATTACAAAGCCCTTATTCATTAGCGCGAAAATGCTTGTTACTGACGAAGTTAACGGAGGGAGAATCTTAATTATCCTAAAATAATTCAACAGGGAACTATCGAGCTCCGCTTATGACTGAAAAAATTCAAGAGCAAGCATTAAAAAAAATGTACTTACCTCAGGTATCTCCAATAGCTAAAACAGAGTCAAAAAAGAATATGTGCATTTCGGCAGCCGTTTATTGATTTAGAATCTATTTTCGGTGAATTACCACTGAAGACGGCTGCTTTGTAGCCGAAATGCGCATAAATTTTTTAATCTTGTTGTGGCTATTGGAAATACTTGAGGAAAGTACATTTTTTAAATTTCCTGTTCTTGAATAATCCTAAAATAAAACAATAGGTGATTTTTTATTCGGGAGTTTTCGTTCTGAGGTATCCGCAAGAAAGAAGAAAGTTTTAAGAGGTTATTAAATGAAAAAATCTGTAAATACTACAATTTCTAACTTTTCTCTTTTGACGCAACAGGCACCTAGTTTTGTAACTCTTTGCGGTAGAGCCTTTAAATTAACGTGAACATTATGCAAAAACTTAACTCAAATTCTTTGCTTAGTTCACTTTATTTTGATTTAGAATATTTTCCCTTAATCAAATTTTCCATTTCATTCTTACAAATTTTCTCTCTATTCTTGCAACAGGCAACGGATAACAATCAAATAATAATAGTGGCATCGCTAATATCAAGTAAGAATTGAATTTATAATTTTCTCGCTTTAATGAGAATGGTATCAGTATTTCTTTTACGATGTGATATACAAGTCCTTAGAAGTTTAAGACTGTGATAACAACACGGAATTTTAAGCCTATTATGGCTAATCCATACTTTTTATGCACTTTACTTCCAATTTAAATTTATCGCTTAGTTTTAAGCAGAATTTGCTCTATTTTGTTTTTTTTTTACTGACGATACTAATTATGTGATTTCTTTGCTGACATATTTCGGAGTTATGCTGTGTCATTTCACATCCTAATATTCTGCGCTACATTTCATCACCATAAAATTACATTCACACTTATTTCTGCCAACTCGTTGGGTTAGTGAATAAGATACATTTATCACGGTTACGGTCGAATTAAAAGTGCTAGAGAGAATGAACAAAAAATAAATTCAAGCTTTCAACCTTCTCTTCACCCACCCTACTATTAAGGTGGACTAATTGCTCTGGAACGGCAGATTTGTAGATGTGTGGTAAGATTTTGCAATAAAATAAAAAGTAGCTCAACATATATATGCGGACTAATTACCTGTAATTCTAAATAGCATGATTGGGAGGTTCATGATCCAGATAACGTTAAAAAATAGAGATGGTTAAATTGTTTTAATTCGCTTTCATTAGCATTTCGAAAACGAATAAACTACATCATGATTTATTCACCGCTTTAATAGTTGCATAACTTAAATAAGTTTTGAATTCGTCCAGTTTTCATTTTGCACTCATTTAAAATTCTTATTCTTTAAATTTCTCAGCGAAGAAAGATATGTCGATAATAAACGGCGTGCATTAACTCTTAGGGTACGTTTACTTAAAATTCTAACTTTTTAGTTAGTTAGCGAATAGTTTTAATTTTTAAAACTTTACCTGTTACACGAATTTGGCCTATAAAATTATTCTGAACTAAGTGTGAACTATTTCAATTATTGTTGCATTAATTAATCATACTATCACGAAATGCGTTACTTCTGGATTACTGGAAAAGAATAATCACTTACATAAATTAGAGGAATATAAAGTAGTAATGATTAAGGAGAATCACTACTCATAAATTGAAAATAAGTTACTACTAATGCCTTGAGAAAAAACGGACATTAGATGATGTGACGTTCTATGCTTGATAAAGACTGATCACAATTAATTGAGTGAAAATAATGCCTTAAAAGGTAACAATTTGAAATTTTCTTGGGAACATTAGCCAATAGAAGAAAGATGTTTTTTCTTAACGAATTAAAAATAATGTCCCTTTTCAATCGGAATCATAGTTTCTTGTAATAAATGGTAGCATTTCCATTAAAAGGTTATTTATTTATATTAGGATAGAATAGGTTGATATCAAGGGCGAATTTAATAGAGGGTTGGGAAAACTACAACATTTTATGCGCCACCCAAAGCCAAGATGGAAAAGAGATATTTAAAACAAATCCTCTCATATTTTTCAAATATAAATTTACGCCACAAATAAACTGTTTTTAAAATTTTTTTAAACGACACCATATAATCTCTTTGTTTACTTCCTTGATAAATTTTCGTTTAGACCGCCGAACCATTCACAGTTACGAAGTCGCATAAAAAAAATTGTCCTCCCCGAATTAAAATATTTGCTAGAAGTATATAATTCTGGAAGCGTAATGCCGAGCTCATCTTATAGCCAAAATAGATTCTGGTTTTCAATTAACTAAATATAAGTCTGGACATCAACTCTAACGAAAGCTTTGCTAAGGATGTTGAATATTGTAATTTATTTCACTGTTAATTTTTGCGAAGAAACTCGAACAATTCGGTTTATTTAAAAAGAAATTTAACCATGGTTGTTGATGGAGTAGCTGTCGAATGAACCGACTCAAGTACTCCAATACTTTAAGGAATTTAAGGCTTCCATCCACCAGCACTCTTATAGGAACTCCAAATCCATATGTTTTCACCGAACCTACGATCTACTTAATCCTCGTTTGTTATATTGGCTCGCGGGTTCTAATCCTGCCGATGGCATAGTCGTCTTTTTTCGCCTCTGTTATTGTTGTTGCGCTCATTGCAACAGGGCGTAAATAAATACATGAATAAATAAATATGTTGCAATTGCACAACCCTATGAATTAATCTATATTTAGGCATTGACTCACGGAGAGCGCGGCAGGATCACAATAAATACCTCAAGAGAGGGCTGAAAAAACAATATAGCCTTAAAACAACCTGTTGACCGATGTTTCGGCATTTTTTAAATTCTAATTTAAATTCGAATATCTAAATAACATTCATGTCTTTTTTCTTGACCGTTCTCGCGGCTGGCATCTCCCTTCTTTTCTTAAACTTCATCACATCCTTCCCTCAAAACTTTCCCCCCTTTTGCCCCTTCCTCTTTCGCTGCCTCTCCTAAACGTCCCCTCCCTCCCTCCGCCCTCTCAACCTCAGCCGCCGTCAGCCGCCTCGAATCACATCTTAGGTCTCATTACCATATTCTTTGAAACATGAGCTTTATGTCGATGTTCTCCGATCTTCTATTCCATCACCCTTCCAGAGAGGCTCTCTCGGACGCGCATATCTTAACTGACAATCTCCCAGAACCTCCCTCTCTCCTCCTCTCGCCATCTCCACTGCCCTCTGTCATGCTCTTTTCTCCCATCCTCTCCTCCTTCATTTTAATCCTAGTTGTTTTCCGATCCTTCTCCCAACTTCGCTCTATATTCTCTTAATATTTCTCAATTCCACCTAATAAATCTCTTGATTGTTTTTAAAATATTTTATGGATCGGACACGGTTACTTGTTTATTATTTCTGCTGTAGAATAAGGCGTAGCTTTCTTAAGAGCGCGCTATGGAATCTCTACACCGAACTAACGTTACTTATTGTCTCTCTCTCCTATGGAGACTACTGATAATATAAAAATGAATTTTTACAAATGACTTTTACATAGATAATATCTTTATATGCATTAACTTGATTTTATTTACTTTAGCTTCGGTTACGTTATTTACAATATTTCATTCAATTATGGTGAAGCCCGAAGTCTTTCTAGCTCTTCCAAAACGCTTTGATTACAGACGTTATCCCACATCATTTGGTTGCTCTCCAGTTCTGATATCTCAATCCTATCAAGAGATCTCACTCGAGAAAGCGCAACAGACTTGACCAGGGCGAATTTAATATAAAACTTATAATCACATTTTTAATGAAGCATCATAGTAACGTATAATATGTTCAGTTAAACCAGCGGTTCACAACCTTTTGCATCTTATCAACCAACCATTTTGTCAAAAAATCCGCGTCCCGCCGTGATAAAGACTAAACTCTACCTTTTCTAAGAAGTGAATTTTTACTTTAAATTAATTTCAGTGTCACATTAACCAATGATGGAAATTTTTAAGAACATTAAGCATCACACTTTTTATAATAATCATTTTCGATGCTTCGCGTCCCATCTAGACGAGCTTCGCGTTCCACCGATTGAGAAACACTGAGTTAAACATTTATATCGGTGGTCACGGCTAGTTTTCCATATAATTCAATCAAATGTACGTAATTTTGCTAGATCAGCAACAATGACGAATGATTTTATAATAAAAAAAGTAAAATTTTTGTGTTCAAAAGAAAGCTGGTCATTAAATCGACGCGTATTTAAAAATAAACGCTAGGAAAATGAATTTTAAATCTTTTAAACGCTCTTCGGTTCAATTCCCAAGGTTATGCGATTATTATCCTGAAATCTAACTCGGGCCGTTATATTACTCGATGTTTACCCATATTGTTTCGGTTTATTTAAAACTGAAATAATGGTTAAAATAGATTCAGCCGTTTCCGAGCTATTCTACATTCTTTGAGATTTGAGTACAAGAGCACAAACATACAAATTACCAAATAGGAGTGCATATAGAAGTTATTAATAACCTGCCTAATAGCGTGAAATATGACGCGGAAGAAGTTATATCCGCTGCGTACGAAAAATATATAAAAACATGCCCTAAATATCAACACGTCTTCGGAATATGTCGATTTGGGATCCTTCTTTTGAGATTACAAAACCTCTTCTCTCCGTTTCTTCCCCCGTTAATCCTCACTTTCTTCGCCTATTTTCTCATTCTCAAAATCCATCAGTTTTCCATCTTCTTACGGTCAACCGTTTTTGTCTCCATCCCTCCATTCCTTCTCTCCCTCTTTTTCTCCCCAACCTCCACCTTCGCCTTTAGCGGAAGCGTTGGACGTCCGTCTATCCGTTCGCTTCTCATCCATTTGCGTCATCGTTTGCATAATTCGATCGCCCTAACATCGGTACATCACTCCTCCTTTTCCCCCATCCTCCCCTCACACCAATATCCCCGTATATACTGTACTTTCTATCGCCTCCATTTCCTCTCTCTCTCTCCCCGACCTCTCCCTCATCGTTTTGGATCCCTTATCCTATCCATCCTCTCTACACCTCTACTTCGCCCATTCCCGTTCACTCCTCCTCCCTACATCTCTCCCTCTGTCTCACGGTCTCCCCTTCCTTGAGACGGAACATCCTCGCTTGCCCCTCGTTCGTCGTTAAGAGTACCTCGAATATCTCATGAGACTGCCGTTGAGACTAGTTACCATTGTTAGAGGGTTAATCTCCGATTTTTTGAATTAGCAGTAGATTAAAATGGTACTTATACACTTTCAAACGTTACATTTGTTTTTGACGGGTTTCCCCAACTTACTAGCATAATCAAATGACAGAAGTAGCCGTTCGCAATGAAAATATTTGCCTAAAATATTATTAAGTTATTTGTTCTATTATTACGAGATCGACTACGTTTAATTCTTATGGGATGGACTGTTTTCCAAGTATTCCTTTCCGATAATCAAGTGGCGTATATTGACTTTAAAAATTTGATTATAGGATTCGGGGTGAGGTTAATTTTCAGCTTATCAGTTTTGTTTGCGAGGTATGTCAACTAGAGTTGTTTCATGTGGTTATATTTCCCTTTTTCAGAGGAAACACTTCTGTGCGAGGGCGCTTAGGCGATGGAAACAATGGCGAAGATGAGTCAAATTACGGAGATATGTACACAATCAATTAATCACGTAATTGATCTTTTGCGGATTTTCCCGTATTGCAAGATGATTATCCTGAAAGTGCGACTGGAAACTAAGAAATTGATTCAACATATACGGTGTCATTTATAATTAAATATGCAAGAAGATTATTTTTCAATTTCATGTAATTATATGAATTTGTCTACTACTGACGACCTCGAAAATAGGTGCATTTTAAAAGCTTTGAAGTACCATGTATAGCAAAAATTGCCAAAATGGCATCATTAAAAACAAGAAACAAAGTGAATGTGGCTTAAATGGTGTTAAAAAGTTAAGTGGTTTTATTCGCTTCTGCTTAAAATTTTCAGACGTGAATGAAAGTTTTAAAGACTATTGAACAAATGATTGGAGATTGATGTGATTAAGTTGCTACGGAGAGTAAATATGGAGATGATAACATAAGTACGTAATTCATTAAATTTATTCATATAAATAAAAATATATCTACTATAAAAATTTCTTATAATAATATAATCTAGAACTGAGATTGTCGAAAACTTAAGGGGCAAATTGAAAGTAAAACAGTATTACTAAAATATATAAAATTTTCTTTCTATAAAATCTTTGTATTCTCAACAATATTTGGGTTAAAATTTTAAATATAGCTAAGTGCAAAACAGAAGTGTTTGATTTAGGAACATAGTCAAAGCCGGATAAAGATTGTGAAGGGTCTAAGGCCCAGGTGCGGAAGTACCTAACTTCGTTCAGTTATTATTTCAATGTCAAATGGAGGGCCTAAAATAACGCCTAAACTACAACAATATTAGCCCTTAACAAGACCGCAGAATATTGAGGCAAATATTCTAAAACGTAACGTAGTTAACGTACTACTTTAGTGATTCATCTATCACGTCTATTACCTCATATGAAAAATTAGATACTATTTCCCAACATTGGAAATTCCGAGCAAATGAGGGAAAATTCAAAAACAGTTTTACTTGTTGGAAAATGTATGTATGTATGTATATATATATATGGTATAGGTATAGGTGAATATAGTAGAACTTTTTATATACGTTTCTTTTTATAATTTAATAAAAATAATTCCTTTGCTTATTTCTCAACAAACCCTGTTCTATATTTTGTGTGATATAACATACTAAAATACTGAATACGTTGGAAAGAGCACGGGAAACTTTAAACGAAACAATAACCAATTTAACATTAAAATGAAATTACAGTAGTAAGAGTGATTTAATATGCGAAAATCTGCATAATAAACGAAACAAATATAAAATCGGCGCATACAAGCGATATAAAGCTGCGGAATATCCGAGAGAATTCTTAAACAATTAAAAATTTTAGGTGATGTAAACATAACTAATCGAGAACTAATTTCTTTCGTAGTGATACAGAATGAAATCGAATTATTGGACCTGTGACATGAATCCATGAATCGTTAATAGATATTTTTGGGTTTTATTAAAGTTAAATTATCGCATCTATAAATATATATACTTGTACACGTCTATAATATTAATTATGTTAGGTTGTTTTATAGTTATTTAAATTAATAACACATCAAAAGTGACGCAGCATCAAGTGAAAGGGGCATCGCCTACTCGTAGTTCGATATTGGCCTACTGGCGTCACTGTTTCCTGTTCGACTTGCGGTGACATCTATAACCTTTCCTCAAATCCGAGCTCGCGACTCGCGCTGACGTCCGATCGATTATGCTGTTCCTTTTATGAATCGGTGTTTCAACTTAAGTGTCTATGACTGAACCATAAGATAACAATTAACACCGCAGAAGAATGTTTTTTTTTTATCTATCATCGAATGGACTTTTGATCTTAGTTCATCTCACTTTCTGAGACTCGAAAATAAAAGTAAAAAAATGATGTAAACACAGAGGCATTTTTATTAACGGAAACATTATTTGGACTAATTATTTTCAAACAGGGAAACGAAAGGAAAGATTGTTATGATAATTAAGTTCGCAATCGGAAAATTTTTAAGGGGAATAAAAAAACTACACGAATCGGATGTTTAGCAACCTATCATATTCTTTTTTCGGAACGCTAGTTAAACTAAAAACTTTTGCTTTTAATATTTTTTTATTCTAATCTAGAGAAATAAGGCACTTAATGTAGCGATTACAGATTTTTATATTATAAAATACTGCGTGATTCGATATAAGGAAAATGCTGAAATAACTTTTGGTTATTTATTTAACAGATTTATTTCAAAACTTACATAAACCATTGTTCATCTATTTAATTTAGTTATAATAGTTATTTGCTTAAAATAGCACCGTTATGGCACCATTCAGCCTTTTTAACCAACCATGGGAGACGTGAGAAAGATTTAATTACCTCGCCTAATTTGTTACCTTTTACATAAACATAAAGCTCGTTATTATTTACTACCCATTTTATTCATAAATTCAATAGAAATGTGTAAATGAAAACTTTCAACTATTTCAGCCCAAAATAAAAACGAAACAAAAATTGAATCCAAAATGGTATTTTTATATGATTTCAGAAACAATGCATCATTCACCCAAGTAAATGTCACATTTATTCATCTCAGCTTCATACTTTTGAATATCCATTAGAAATTCTTAATTAAGGACCACTACATACTTGACACTTTTTCATTAAGTCTTCAAAATAGTTTTGAGTAACAGTTGAGCAATTATGACCAATATACAAAGCAGAGAATATTTTTGCGCGCATTTCCAAAGAAAACAAAGAACACGACCTATTTCGACCATGCTGTTAATGATAGCATATGTCAATGTCATAACGAGATAAAAAAATTACTTCCGGTACCGGGAATCGAACCCGGGCCTCCCGGGTGAGAGCCGGGTATCCTAACCACTAGACAATACCGGACTATAAAACCCTAACATTTTATTGATGTTAATATAATCGGTAATGTATTTGTTTTATCGTTAATTTATGATCAATATATTGACAGTTGTTAACCTTGGGACTCTTTCACGATTTTATTATCATTTAATGATTGACAATTAATTTCAGAGACTGCGGCGAATTTTTTTGCAGGAAAGAGATGGATTTCACATTGAATATGACATGAAAATCACTCACGAAATTGGCTCATTCATGTAAAATGTTGGAAAAAACCTAATATTAGTCTTTACATATTAATGCTGTATTAGGATGAGTGCCATCAACAAAATTAGAAGGCCGACAGAGACAACAGAAATGACTTGGGTAAATATTATTACTTGCCGATGCTTGAAAATTGAGGGTATTTTATTTCGCTAAAACATGTATGAAAAACGTTGAGTAATGCTGCTGACTAATGAATTGAGAATTAATAATATAATTAAAGCAATAAATGCCCTGAAGTGAAAGAATCTAATAGGTTTCAGTTTATAAAATATCAGCTAATAAGAGTGGAGCGATCGTCTCCATTGCTCATAATTGGAACGCTATCCTATCTGATTCAGTCAAAGTATCCGTCACTTATAACAGTTTATAGCATTTACAGAAGTTTACTAATGATTTTTATTCTGCTCATAATTGAAAATTTATATAACTAAATAAATCTTTAAATTTAGGTTTGGTATGCATCGCAATCAATAAGCATTATCAAATTCTTTTTGAATTTAATTGCTGATGATAAATATCATATGAAAACAGTCCAGCTATTGAATGCTATCACAGTCATTGATTGTAGCCTTACATTTTTAGTTTTCAACCTTCTAAACTGATTATGTGAGTCGCAATTCATTGAATGTTTATACTATTGCTAATGAAGACTCGGTATTGTTAGCCTTTCTGCGAGGATTCTAAGGTACGTCAGCCCGATAAGTATGCTTCACGCAGAACATATATGTCCTGAGGTGGTGCATAACAATCCAGGAGCTTGGGAAAACTTTCAATCTTGATTAATTGATTTATTATATTCATACGTTTGACGAATTTGAATTAAAACATTTTTAGATGAATAAATTAGTTAAGACGTCTTATATCGTTTTTTAACGAAACGATATCTGTGAAAATTACATTTTCCTTATAATATTTGTTATTGTAAATTTATATTAAATTGTAAGCTCCGTTTATCTCAAAGAACTACGATACTGTTTCTTTCTAAAGTTCAATCAAAATCTATTATTTAAATTTTAATCTTTTTAATTTTTTATGTTATAAAACAGTTATTCAGGGGCGAATCCAGAACCTTCCCAAGGAGGTGGCGATCGCCCCAATTACCCCTCCCTTGTCTTGATTCCTCCTCCGCCGACAACCATACATTTTGAAAATCCCTACCCCCATCAGAATCTTTTTTTCCCTTGTCATATAGACTAAATCTTCGGTATAGAAACAATGGATGTTGCGCGGGATGAATTTAGGAATGCACCTAGTGGAGGGCAATGGGGTCCTCCAAGGGGAGGGCGATCGCCCCCATCGCCCCTCCCTTGGATCCGCCACTGCAGTTATTAAATACAAAAGTTGCGTAAATAAATGAAAAATACGCAAAGTTTTCTGGTAAATTTTCAGCATCAGCTTTCATGTATGTTCTACATGTCATTAAATTAAAATATATAGCCACACACGAGCAATTTGATTTGCGCTATATATTTCGCGTAGCACCATTAGACAGTGATATTGACATTATATTTTTATATATAGACGAAATATTTTATCGGTGGATATTTTTAAATTCGCGGAATCATTACTGCTTCATTGTTTTACAAGTCAGAAACACTTCCTCCGCCAGTGATGTCATGCAAGAAATAATTAGGCAAATTGGCGAATGTTTCTTGTGCAATCTTTTAAATAATAAGCGCGTTTTATCTCATAAACGCGCTTATGTTTTCACTCCCTCTCTCTCTCTCTGGGCAAATCAAAATAGCAAATAAATGATGAGAGTTATATGACTGAAATTTTCAGGGTGTATATGATCTATGATGCCACTCACATATTACTCTTTGGAGTAATTTTTCAAATTAAGATGGTTACAGATAGAAAATTAAAATTTTCACCATTTATGCGACCTTTAATGCCATCTATAACGCTGCGAAAGAATTGTTTTTAAAGCCTCGGAGAACGTCAAGAGGGCCATTTTTAGTAATGTAGTTTGTTCATATCATACGCCAATATTAATTAGATTAGAAACCTGACGTGTAAGAGTACGAATATACTTTTTAAATTAATTATTGATTAAATTACTTTATTTATTATTATATATTTATTATTAAGTTTATAAAGAATTTTAAGTATACATTTCTAAATAAACCTAAATAAATAAAACGCGCTTTATCATACTGCGTTGGCAAATGAAGCTTCCATTTTTTCCTTCCACACGGTTTGAAGTTGAAATTTCAATTAAAAAATATGCTCTTGAGTTGAATATAGGGTGATGTTCAATGATTTTCAATAAATTTAAAGTTCCTCATTACGACACGCCAAAACTGCAACAGTTGAATAGATAAGAAATGCAAACAGCCAGGCAGATTGAATTCACAAGTTGGCTCTCATTAACACACTTATTGTTAGTGAGACTCTCTTCAACTTCTAACATGCTTTTGGCGGAAGATTTTCATCCATACAGCTCCATGCACTCCTTTACATCACAAGTATTAGATTTGATGTATTACAGCCCGCCTCCTCTGGGTAATAACTCATATCATGTAAATATTATGTGTATACAGACAGTTTTAATCTACGGTTTCATCGGATAAGCGATTACTTACTACAGAGAAAAAGCAGCAACGAAAATAAAACACCATAAATATTATAAAAGACGAATATTTCTGTATTTCAAAACCAATGAAGCTCGTTGAATATGAATGAAATGATGAAGATGTATTTGGAATAAGTATCGGAATGCTAATTATGAACCTAGGGAACCCAACGGTAACTTAACTAGCTGAGAATTCTTATGTAATCGTAACGGAAGACATGAGTATATAGAGGAACAAATCAGACTGAAATATGCGCTCTCCTAATTTTTACGTCCTAATTGCTTCCTGAATATGACATATTATAAAATAGAGATAGTAAACTCGTGAGGTATTAAACTTGATTTTCGGAACATCCTCCGACAAAATTATAATTTTGCCACGTCTTGAGATATGGCAAACAAGAAAAAATGATAACATGGTAAGCTTTCCGTCTAGTAACATCGTTACCCATGCAACCCAGCAGAACATAATACGACAATTACCACTGCTGTCACACATTCGTCAATTTCTGTAAAACTATATTTAAGATGGCTCCGACGGTTAAAATGCCCGCGTTTTATTTACTGCGACAAGCATGTGAACTAATTAAAATTGCTCTTCAACTTCATGACTTTAGCGCTTAAACGAGCTACAAATAAAACTGGGAGAGACATAAAGCATACCGTTAGTGTTTCATGGCAACAATCGAGAAAGACAAAGGAAAAACAAACAACCAATTAGTTTCAACGAGTATAAAGTGACAGAGGTAGAAAGGACCTTGAATCGAGTGTTACGGTATTCGTTGCAGGGAGCGAGAGAGATGCGAAATTCCGCTTCGACTTTCTTTCCCTTTCTGGCTGCGCTCATATATGCACCGTTAAGGGTTTTGCCACCCGCGAAGAGAAACGCGCGGAGGCTAGAGCCTTTTAAGCCCCTTAACCTCGCCCACCCAAAGTCTGCTCTCTAATGCTAAACACTTCCTTGTATTCTCTCTCTCCCCAATACTCCTCCCTCCCTTTTTCACTCTCTCCCTTATCCCTCCTTGCGCTTGCAAGTTTTGTTTTCCTGCTCTCTTGGATTCATGGTAAAGTTTCCTCTCGCTTTGGGTGTGTTCCTTTCCCTTGCTTCCCTTTCTTACCCTCTCTCTCTCTCCCTCCCCATTCACTTGTATCTCCCTTTCACCTTCCCCTGAACCACTCCTCCCCCTTAAATAACCTTTCCCCTTAACTACTCCTCCACCCCTTAACTATCCCTCCCACCCTAAACCACCTCCCCACCCCTTAACCACCCCTTCTCTCTCTCTTAAACATTCCTTCACCCCTTTAACCACCCCTCCATCCTTTAACCACTCCTCCATTCCTTAACCACCCCCTTCCATTCTCACCCTTAACCACCCCCTTCTTTAGCTTTACCTCCCTTTCTCCCTCCTCTCTCTCCCTCCATCTCCCCCTCCACCAACTCACTTCCTCGTCTTCCTCTTAAAATGCAAAGGGATGAGTCGCAATAACTCAAACCACCCCCCACCCCTTAACCACTCCCCTTCTCCCCCTTCAGCTTTTCCTCCCTTTCTCTCTCCTCCAACCTCCCCCCCACCTACCCCACTTCCCCGTCTTTCTCTAAAAATGCAACGGAATGAGTCGCAATAACTCGAACATTGTCCGGCCAACGCTAGATTTATGCGCAACCTTAAAAATTAGTCACATTCCACCAAATAGTTTCCACGAACCGGCCCGGTCGAAATCCGCTCTCATCGGCGTACCAAATCGTAGCTTCTAAAAACCAAAAACACAATGTCTTGCCTAAGAATTCATAGCTCCATAATGTTAATTGCGCGGGGAGTCATAAACTCCTTATTTCTCTAAGCGGAAAGGTAACGCGAAATAAATCATTCTGAGTGACGCTAGACACCGTTGAAAACGCACCTCCGCGGAAGGAACAAAACTCACCCTTTTTGCTCCGAAATGCCCTCGTCACAAATTACTGATGTTTCTCGGAGCACCGTAACTAAAACCGCGTGCCGCCAAGTGATTTTCACTGTTTTCCTTTTGAAGTCTCCGCCACAACTATTCAAGTTTTTACCTGTTATGTCTTGTCTTATTACGTTATATCTTGCGTGAAATCTATTCCATTCCAATTATGCTATATATCAGCGGTCGTTCAACTTTTTATGAAAGGGCCTTTTCGAATCGCGTGTAAATTTTAAAGAGTTCTGAGAATAATGGACGAGTAATGTGTCATACGCCTATGTTAAAAATATAATGCGCCCACGTACTCAAAAAATATCGTTTAGGTGTCATAAAAGATATCTAATGATACCTCTTGCTGGAAAATATACGAATATCCATGTCATAGATGGATGAAATCACTACGCGGGACGTAATTTGGGGATCATAGTCTTAAATTAACAAGCTTGTTGCATAAATTTTTTTTTTCATGAAGGTGGAGAAGACAAATTTAAAAAGTCCTTTTGAATGGACTCGGCGCAGAAACATTAAAAGACCGACATAAGAGAATTGAAAGTGAATTTATGGTGCAAAATTTATATTAAAAATTACTGGGAGCTAAAAAGTTACAGGACGTAGAAATGTTTCAGTTTCTAACCACAAGGACATGTAAAATGGCTCATTATAAGTAGAAATAAAATAGACAAAATATTTTGCCGGATATTTGACGCAAAAACCTATTTCAAAAATCCGAGTTTTAAACTTAAATATTTATTATATTTATTTATTAATAGGTATTATCACTGCTATTACAATAAACTTTGACATGTTCTCACTTTTACTCTGTTATATTTTATTATGGGTTAAAAGAATTCGACTAAAATCTGCTTTTAAACAAGACTGTGGACATATAATTCGAGGATTTTATCTAAATGAATAATTTTAACTATGAGAATACGAAATAATTTACATAATATACATAATTTCCAGGTTTTATTTTCACTTTCACTTTCAAATTCGTAATTGTCTTTCGAGAGGGTATCGAACATCAAATCGTGATGAATTTTTCCACTCGCAATGCAAAGAATCAAACGACTTGTTTCCTGGGTAATTGAATCTGCAAGGAAGTACTGCAAACACGAGAGAGGGAACGATACAAAAAGTAAGAGAATGAACGAGAATTAAACTTAGTTAAGGAAAGAGAAAGAAGAGGAAGGTGAACAGGAGAAGATAAAGAGAATCTGAATAAACAAAAACTGAGGAATAGGACGAGGAAGAAGGTGGAAGTAAAGAGGTTAGGGAAAGAAAACAAGGAAACGAAAAGCAAAAGAAAGAGAGAGAAAGGGGAGTGAGAGTGGGAAAAAAACTTCCAAGAGAGAAGAGGACAGTTAGTTCGAGGATAAGAGGAGGGCGTGAGGGGTGGGTTGGAAGGGAAGGGGATGGCGGAGGAGGGTGAGGAAGCACGTAGCGGGAAGTCATTTGTGGAGAGGCGTCTACTCCGGCGATGCGTGGGCGTAGGTGTTTAGTCGGCGGCCAGTGTCCACTGCCTCCGGGTTCAAGGACGCGCTTTTGTTTCGCTCGACAGGGAGGCCCCCGAGGAGCGGACAACAGCAATTTGGTGGCGCGGCGAGGCCGCAGAACGGCATTTCAAAGCAATTATTCCGGAGAGAACACGGACACCCTCAGAAAACCCTTGAAAACTAAACTTAACCACCACTGCCATATCTCATACTGGAACCTTCCTACGCGTCAACCGTAGGCAACCGCTATCTTATGCCATTACTCCGAACGCCATTAAGACTTCCGCATCTCCGCGTCACTTCCTTCTTTTCCTCCTCTTTTTCCACTTGTACCGCGCTTGTTTCAACTTAAAAACGACGCTCCTTTTATCCCCAAGTAAAACTGTTACCATTTTGTACATTTATTGCCGGCGGAAGAGCTCCGCGTCATAAAAGAAGTTCTAGAAGTTTGTTTTTTGTCGGTTTTAACGTAATGATATGCGTTTTCACAATGCTCGAATTGGGCGGGAACGTACTGGAACGCCGTTCCACTTGAAACAAAATTAGGACCATAACGTTCGCGTTGTTGAAAAATCAGGTGAGAATGTTCCAGTTTCCAGTTCTAGTTTCGCTGTTAACATTTTTCAATTCGAGCACTGCGTTTTCACAATAAATATGATTTTTGTTGGAAATTCGTAGGAGTATTATCAGAATATATTTTTATATGAGAAACAATTTCAGTCTAAAATAAGCATGAATACATGATAGATACGCAGTAATGACAATTTACTAAAACGGAGTTCGATGCAACACTGATATTACTAAAACACAGGGAAACTCTTAGAATTGACAAAGGGGAGACTCATGAATATAAGCATACAGAAGAATCTAGGTATAATTTTTCAACGTAACAAGTTTAGTTAAAACATCCGATAATAAGTAAAAACATTACTTTTAGTGATATAAGCTTCATCTGAGGGAAAAACGTCATTAAAATAAATACAACTCACTATAAACTGATGCACTACATTAGACCAGCGGTGGGCAACCTTTTCTACATGGAGGACCGCATTGGTGCTGACGAATACTTCGGCAGGTCGCATTGGAAGCTGCCTATGCTTCAACGGCCAGAAGAGATTTTAAAATGGAAGCTACATAGAGTTTCTAAGGTATTATAGAAGTGATAATCTAGTCTAAACGAGATTTTTTTCTGTTAACAAATCAAAATGAAAGGTTTTATTATAATAGTTTTACCAATATGAATTTTTGTGTTAAATTTTCCGGATTGCTTTTTCAACATAGCTTCGTGGGCTGCATGAAATATTCTCTGGGAGAGCAGCAGCAGATGTATGTATGTATGAGAATGATACATTTGGCCGTATAAGTTTTTCTCCCAGCCGAATTCTTGGGTATTGTGACTCCTGAACCTTACAGTCACAGAGGCTATCGGATAAGCTTGAGAATTGATGGAGAAGAAAATTTTAAAATATCCAGAGTAATTACAGTAAAAAATCTTATTCTTATGTAAATGACGTACATTATAGATGTCTCATGACGTTACCTACATGCCCTAAAGAATCTGAAAGAATCATTTGAACGTCCATTCAGGCAGAAGAGGAATACCTCCACCATCCTCGACCAAATAATTACAATTTCATGCTTGATAATTCTCAGAACGGGGACCAATTATATTTTACTATCTGCAAGTGTTTTTATAACACTTAAAATATGAATCACACTTCATTATTACTGTAATACTCCATTTTAATTCAAGTTTCTCATCCAACAAATTCAGTTTATTTATATCATAGCGTGCCTTTACCAAGGTTTTACCTTAACGAAACTCAAAAACCAATACCTCAACGCATCAGATATTAAATATGAAATACTACACGTAGTGCGTACACAGTAACTACTAGAACAATTGATACTCGATATAACATCTTTATGTTTTCTAAATTTTACTCAGTATTTATAATGTATATCTCTATTTAAAATTAGAGATCAGTGGCGAAAACATAATCAACACCTCATTATTGCCTCCAAGTAAAGAAAACAGCATTCAATAAGAACACGGCATCTGAAGCAAAAAATTTAATTTGCTATTTTAGTTGTTTTGTGTGAGACAACTATATCAGTTTAATTTAAAAGTATAGATACTTTTAATATAAAAGTCTATTACAATGAGCTACCGTATCATCGCGAAAAATTATTAAACAAAATTGAACGATTAATTAATGCTTTTAGCGTTATGTATTGTTATAATTTCATTAGAAAATTTTAATATTCATAATCATTACCCGCTTCAAATACACAAATGAAACAGGGAATACAGTAAAAAAGCGAAAAACGCCTTCAGAAGGAGAGAAGAGATCGAAAATACAAACGAAACCAAAGTGTAAGGGCAGCTGGATCGGTCATTCCCTGAGAAGGTACTCCATGGTTAAAGATGCGAAGGAAAAATTGGAAGCGGAGGAGAAATGTTTCAGACGATAGAAGACTTGTTAGAGAGTTGCCAAGAAGAATCGAAGAAGGTCGTGGAGAATGGAAAATCGCCGAAAAGCTGATTCGAAATATAATCACGGACAATTCTGCAGACAGATTACTAATGACGGCGATTCGCATCCATCCCGAAATTACATTTCTTCCCCAGTTTGAACGTTCATTCATTTAAATTAAATGCTAATTAGCCTCGTCTTTTAAAGGAGCGCGTAGACTTGCTACTTTTTCCTCTTCTCTCTTCTGCCCTCTCCATTTTCCCTCCCCTCTCCCTTTCCCTCCCTTCCCCCTCTCCATTCCATTCCCGAAGTCCACTACTTCAAGGACCCTGCCCACCGCCATGTGTCCCTACGCACCGAAGGGCACCCTGGGAGCAAAGCGGTAATTTATGACGGGGGGCTATTGTGCCCCCGTGCTTCCGACTTGGCTACTTTAATACGCTACCTTTAAGTGGTCATTTCTTTACGACCACCCTCGACACCTCTCTCTTTCAACTTCTCATTCAGGCCTATGGCACCAGAACTGAAGGTGGCATTGTCTCCCTCGAAACCCGGCGAGCGCAACGAAAGGGACAAAAAGTGAGGTCGGCATAAGCCGCTCTTCCTTTTTACGGACGATTTTTATTATTTGTTTGCGTGGATTAAGTTTACGAGTTTAAAAAATTCTTTAAATCGATGGACATTTTTATCAATGGTCCCTAATGGGAGCCAGGGTGTGTGAGAGAGAAAGAGAATGGGAAGGAGAGAGACCGACAAATAAATTCTTTTTTGGCAAAGTTAGCCTAGTCTAGTCTAGTTAGTCAAAAATGATAGGTATACACGAATAAAGCATTATATTAAAATTAAGACACATCCATTCCCTCTCCTTCTTCCCTCCCATTCTCTGTCGCTCTCTCCTTCTCAATCTCCCTTACAAATGTAGCTATTCCTCTCAAATGACATTGAAGAACAGACTACCTACGGAAAATATACAAATAAAGGAAGCATAGACGTGTGTTATGTGATGCGCAAGAAACTATTTAGTTGTAGTTATATACTAAAACAAACGAAAAACGGAAAACACATACACAATGTAAGCATACATAATGTTAACTTATTCCACATATAAAAGCATTAGACTCTCAAATCCGGCCACAATGGGAGTTATGGTACATAGCTTACATTATTTATTGTTAAAATCTGAATTTTTTTCGTTTTTTATTGGATAAACATTATACGGTAGATCGACACGGATTCGAATTCTCTCTTTATAAAAATAAACTATGTTCTTTCAAAAACAGAACCGTTTGAATTCCGATCTCGTATCTTACTTTAAAGCAATATTAAAATGCAAATGACATTCTACACTTTATTAACACGGGTATGAACACGGGTTAGTAAATTGGAGAAAATAAACGTTGCTGGAATCAAATCTACATATGATCTAATGACACGTAACGACATTTTAAAAGGTGCAGCAGCTTTAAAAAAATCGTCGAAATCGTACTTGTCGTTCTCGAGTTAATCGCGTTACCAAAATTCTCCTCCAGAGGCGCGACGTTAGCGTTCCCAACAAACAAGTATACAAAATTGAGGTTTTATATAAATATTCATAGCACAGATGTTCTACTAGTTGATGTCACAGTTAACACATTTCTGGAATCGATCCTTGATACCCCCTCAGACTTTCTAATAGTTTTCTGTACTGTTTTGTGTTGTTTTTGCAGGTAGAGTATTGCGGCGGGAAACTTAATTTCTGAATAACTATAATGGATATTACAGATGTACTAGAAGTAAAAATGTTGAGACAGTGAGTAGAAAATTGATGGCCAATTGAAAATACCACTTCACTTAAGTCGAATAGCAATT
Organism: Tanypteryx hageni; assembly: GCA_028673005.1. Classification (NCBI taxonomy): domain Eukaryota; kingdom Metazoa; phylum Arthropoda; class Insecta; order Odonata; family Petaluridae; genus Tanypteryx; species Tanypteryx hageni. The sequence goes on from CM054117.1 coordinate 58,167,586, forward strand.
TATCGACTCCGTGTTATTAGAAAGACATGACTATATTGCAAGAGTGGTCGACCAGAAACAATCTTTACAGGTTAAAAAAAGTATTGGTAGTAAGCTTCATTCAAAGTCCAAAGAAAACTACTTCAAGGACATCACAAGAGTTTGGCATAAAATGCAGATAATTACATTAAATAATGAGAACTCGAGGGTTGAGACTACATAATCCAAGTCTACGGTTTATTTGAAAACTATCCACACAGATGACTCCTATCTTGTGAGATGATGCTGAATGTTAGTTTAAAAATCCAGAGCTTTTGAATAAAAATGTGCAGTCAGACGAGGCTTGCTTAAAAATTTAAGGACATGTTAATCGAAATAATTGTGTCTGCTGATCCTCAAGAGTCACAGGCAAATCATATATAAGAATTTTGCAGTACCATATCATTCCTGATAAGGAGAATGACAATAAACTGGACAACTATTTTAAGGACAGTATTAATCATGGGCAAATATATATATTTATATATATTGACATCCTCCGCTCCCTCTCCTTACCAGGTTTAAACCTTCGCTAACACTCCCACTCCAATCACCCCTTTTTTCCTTTCCTCTTACCCCTCTTTCCCCTTCCCCTTATCCCTCTTTTCCCGAACCCCTACCTCCAGTGTTACGCTTATTTTAGTCTTCGTTTTTCTCTCGCTGAAGAAGGGCGTGTGTTGCCCGAAAGCTCCAAATTACAAGCCTTCCTCTATCGCTGTGGACGTCCACCACCGTATGGTAAGTGTTCACTGGCTCCTTCCTATCCCTCTCAACCTCTCGTTGCATTTATTTTATCATATTATTTCTTTTTCCGTATCGTTATATATATATATATATATATATATATATGCTGAAGATAAAATGGACAGATAGAATGAAAAATGATGAAGTGCTACGAAGAGTAGGAGAGAAGAGAATGATTATACAGACCATTAGAAAGAAGAAGACAAACTGGGTTGGACATTACCTGAGGAGAGAGAGTATGATTAAAGACGCGTTAGAAGGAAAACTAGATGGAAAAGGGGAAAGAGGTAGGAAAAGGTTTCAGATAATAGACGACTTGAAATGAAAAGAGAGTTATCAAGATATGAAGAGGACAGCGGAAAATAGGAATATATGGAGAACCAGGTTTAACCATGAATGATCACGGACCTGTCTACGAACAGACTACCTATGATAATGATGATATATATGGTGGAAACGCTCTTGAATTCTTGAACGTTAGATGAATGTTGTATCAATATCATTATAAAGGAAGCGAAAGCACTTTTAAATTAAGATTCAGAAACTATTCAAATGATTAATTACTGAAGGATACAATGAAAAAAAGTCAAACGACTTAATCGGACGTAGTCGCAAAGGCGACGGAGAGCTTACCCCATTTCTTCATACGCTTTTGAAATTCAGGAAGGAGGAAAATTAATGTCAACACAGAATTAACGATCGCCACATGTTTCAACACGGAAATAGCTAGCTACACTTCGTTAAAGGGAAGCGTGAAAACGTAAATAAAAAGCTCAAATCCGCCTTTTTACTGGCGGAAGTTCGTGGGCGAGACTCTTCCGAGAACTCGCGGTTCACGGAAAAACTCCACGCCTGCTCCTTTTCCAAATTTAGCCATCCATCAAGCGGCCGTTTTCAGAGGTGAAAAAGAGTGACTTCGAGAAAAGGAGTGGGGACGAGGTTATCGGTCGGTGAGAATTAAAGGTTTGAGGGTGGCCACGGGTAACCTTGAGGGTCGTCGGATATGAAGAGCGAAAGGCAGTAAGAGGTGGGAGTGAGGTAAGGATGGGGAGAATTGAGGGAGGGAGGGAAGGGAAGAAAGGATGGGAGGGGAAGGAGGGAATGGAATATAGGATGGAAGAGAGCCAAGGGAGAGGGAGAAAAGGAAGAGGGATGGCGGAAGGAGAATGGGGATGGATGAAAGAAGAGGGAGATCAGGAAAGGAAGGAGAATGAGAGGAGGATAGGGAGAGGGGCAGGAGTAGAGGGGGAGAGGAGGAGGATAGGGATGGAGGAGGAGAGATAGAATGAGAAGGGAAGGAGGATGAGAGAAAAATGAGAACGAGAGGGGAAGAGGCAGAAGGAGAGGTGGAGAGAGATGGAGGAGATAGATAGATAATCGTCTTTATTCGGGCGAAATTTAGACCATAAGGTCCAGTCTTACATTTAAGGGGGAGGAGTAGAGGAAAGAGGAAGATATGGATGGAGGAGAGAAAAAGGAGAATGAAAGGGGAAGGGAAAGAGAGAGAAGTGGAGGAATGGAGGAGGAAAGGTGGAGGAGAGGGGATGAATATGAGGAGGAGAGGCGAAAGAAAAGGAGAGGTGAAGGAAAGATGGGTGGAGAAGGTGGAGGAGAGGGATGGAGGAGGGAGAGCGGGGAAGGGTGGAAGAAGAGGAAGAAGGGTAGAGGAGACGGAGGGCGAAGAGTGGAGGGAGTAAGAAGAGGACAGAAGTATAGAAAGGGAAGGAAGGCAGCATACGTGAGTTGGAGGGAAGAGAGAAAGGGAGAGATTGAGAGTGAGGAGGGAAGGGGGCGGAATGCACGAAGGACAAAGGGAAGGTGTTTGGCGATAGATAGAGAGAAAGAGAGAGGAGGAGAAATAGTTTTGTCCCACGGGTTCTAAGAGAGAGAGAGAGGGAATGGCAAGAATCGAAAGAGTAATTCAGGAGCATGGGGTTGCTGCGAGACTTTCACACGCCTTCGGAGCTATACCTCATTCGTCACTCTGACCTTCCCTTATATTCTATACCTCTATATAGTATAAACCACTGCTCTCCACTCTTGCCTTCAATAACGCTCATAGTGCTTTCTTCTTTCCAGCATTCGTCACGTCCCACGAAACCCTTCACCGTCCACGCAGCTCTCAATTTTATGGACCTGCACCGTTTTCAGAATATTTTGGAGACGGTCACTCAGCTGGGCCGTGGAAAAATACTATAAGCACAGTTAAAATACATATTTTTTCACCCGAAGAGCATAATTGCCTCCTATTAGAGAGGATAATATCGGATAAAACTCGAAATCCCAAAGAAAAACTATTGGAAAAATTTTACGCGTGAAAATACTAACGGTTAGAATTATCTTCCATAATTTAGTGAACGTTAACATAGCTACAGAAATTCTATTTACTGAGTTTTGGTTATATTTAGATGAAAATGCTTCAAATTAAAATAATTAGCCTTTTATCAGTATAAAAGCTAAATTTATAATATATCCAAGTATTACAGCTATTTTTTAAATAACGAGAAAATTTCAACGTCTACTTCGGAAACCTTAGATTCTCTGGTTTCCTAATTAAGAAAAGTTGTACTTGTTGGAAATCCAGATGTTTTGTTTTGAAATTTTCCGCACGAAGAACTTTCTACAATAAATTTCGCATAACTTTCTACAATGAATTTTGCATAACTTTCTATCAAATATTGTCTGCCATTAAGAATGTTTTCTACTTGCGCTGAAAATGATTTTTGAATGTTAATATCTACAAACAAAATGATCTTCCTCAGTGGCGATTCAAAGGCAATTGATGCCGAAAATAGAAATCCTCATGAGAATTAACGGTCGCTGAATTAACACCGACAGATTAGGATCAATGGTGCCCAAACTACGGCCCGCAGGCAACATCCGGCCCAACATTAGGTTTCTATTTAAAGGATATAGGTAATGTAAATTGAAAATTATAAAAACAATATATTTTGTAAAAATTAAAAGAGGAAATTTGTAAACACAAATTTATTCAAAAGCTTTGTGCAAATTACACTATGAAAAATAAAAATGACTACCTAGCTTTAAACTCACAGAGTCATCATCAGGTACTGAGCCATAAGTTGGAATATATGGTCGTTCAACAAATTTGTTTTCACAATTTTTCTTTAAATCTTTAATGACAGAGTCCCGCAAAGTGGCGGCTAAAACAGTCGAAAATATATTTTGTCTTTACCTATCTATTCCTAAAATAGATAAATACACTTAAAACACATCTGGTAATATTTGACCACAACTAAACCCTATAGTTTCCTTAAACTATTCTTGATCTCTATTTTCAGCTGATTGTGGCATGCGAAGAGGACAGTTGTAGACTATGCGGCCCGCGATAAGTGCAGGAATGAGTTATGTGGCCTTCGAGCCGAAAAATCTGAGCACCACTGATTTAGATGAAACTTACATACACTTTACTAAACCTATTTACGGCCTTCATTTAACTGTCGAATATTGCTGCGTTGCAGTACTTTGTACAATCCTTTCACTTTCAGGAGCGAAATAAAAGATAGGCAAAATTGAAAGCAAAGCGGGTTTTACGATAAGAAGCAGGTGCTGGTAGCCGGTTCTAAAGGAGGAATTCGAGCGGCTTTGCGGAGCTTTCCTTAGTAAAAAGGTTGAGTGGGACCCTGGATGCCAAATTGGACGTCCTTCGAGTGGATGAGAGCTCTTTTATTGACCCGAAGACTTTTACACGGTCCACTTTACGCCGCAATTCCGTTCCAAGTCCTTCTCTAGACCGGGTCCCCTTTCCCTCTCATCCCTCCGCACCCCCAACAATCCCATTCTCTACCTCCGACGGTCAACTCTCCCTCGTTCTTCTTCCTTTTCTTCAAAAGGAAAATCCGCGTGGGTGAATTGTACTGCTGGGTGCCATCGGCTGCCGCGATGACATTTGAGAGAATTTCGGAAGGAGGAAAGACATTTCATGGCTTGGTCTTACGCTAGCCAAACTAGGCGATCACCAGGGGGACAAGATATGCATTCCAGGTCAGGGGTCTCAAACCCAATTTATGCGTGGGCCACATGACGGCACTGCGTTAAACTCGAGGGCCGCATTAAGGCACCGTACCAAATCCGCGCGGGTCGCATATCATGTTAAGGGCATTCCTCGGTATCCCATCCGCGTAGAGCAAGGGTCCCAAAATCGCGGGCCGCATACGGCCCCCGTGGTACATTTCTGCTGGCCTCGAAGAAAGGTAGTTTGCATTAGACAGCCAAAACTCAAATGTCCTTCTCATAAAATATTTCATCTGAATCTAAGAAATTTAAGAAGTACTATGTTATATCAGCACTTTTAAAATATATGCAGTTTATTGATCATTCAGATTTATAAAAATTCTGTCCATACGAAGTGTGCTCTTTCTGCTGCCAGTGTGTATTTTGCGTATCAATAGAACCTAATCCTCGGCGCCGAAACTAGAATTTTTGTAATAAATGGGTTTAAGGCCGCATCATAGACTTGGAACGATTTCTTTCTTGGGGAAGGGGAGAATGAAAGTCCAAAGAATATGAAACGGTGTGAGGACTGGGAAGGTTTGCGGCCCGCGTTTTCGGTGGAAGTCCTTTATGTGGCCCGCGCACCGATGTGAGTTTGAGACTCCTGGCGTAGAGTGTTTTAAATGGGAATGAAAAATAAACCGCCGACATTTTGGAATTGTTGATTTAATACATTTCTTAAACTTCTAAGATAGTTTAAAAATATTTTATAAGAATTACATTTGAGTTTGGGCTGCATCATAGTATAGTCTCTTTACTTCGTGGGCCGCATGTTTGTGACCCATGTTCTAGATTATCCGAGTCAGAATTAATGATATGAGACAAGGGCAGCAATGAAAAACGGCGACACTCTGAATTACAGTCAATTCGGAGAACTAATGTTTTTTTTACTTTAAAAGAACCACTGTTATAATAACAGAGTAATGCATATATCGTTGAAGGTACAACTCTGTAAAACTGGCCCATGATGAAAAAACAGAAAATAACTTCATATTTAATTACAACAATAGTGGTTCTTACGACTTTTATTTAAAAAACTCAGTGTATATACATTACACTTTCGACTTGAAACGAAAAGTGAGCTACCAAGGCATGAAGAAGATTACGGAAAGCGGAAGTATGTTGAGAAACAGGTTTAATCAAGGATCATCGCGGACTTGTCTCCGGACAGGATACCCATGATAATGGTATTACATTTAGATTGAGACCTTAGATGTTTTTTTGGCCCACGTCACATTTGAGCGTTCCGGAATGACAGAATGACATCTGGGATTTTATAAGGTAATATAATTAAATAATACGAAAATATGTTATCGTGTTCAGGTTAAATAAAAGGTATAGCCAGCTTAAATATTTTGATATAAATAGTTGCATCTGGAATGCACCATTAGCGGAATGTAAAAGAGCGGGTTAAACGATAGGGGAGGAAAGGTTGATCGACTGATCAGACCCTTCATTGCCGAGATTTGGCCATGTACATACGTACCACATGACTTCTTATATCGTTTGATGCATGCTAAATTATAAAAAAAGAAATAGCTAAAAGTGCGCAGCGATTAAAACAAGAATTATGCAAATAAAAATATATAAAATGCGAGGAGCATAAATCAAGTGCTTGATGTAGGTAAAATAACAAACGCTTATACAGATTGGTACACAATTATAGATTTGACATGCTTCAGTCTAGTGTATTGCTATTAATTAAAATTAAAGGATCCAATGATGAATTACCTTTCTAATCTTGATAGATGTCTGGATAGAAGGGAGGACACAGGCTTAAATTAAAGTCCCAACAAGATGATCCAAACAGAGCTTATGATGCCTACTTTCTATTTAATAAAAATTCAATTAAAATAAATAATACATATATTGACTTTAATACTAGCTTTAAAATGTTAGTGTGGCAAAAAATGCGTGTATGTATTCGGCTATACCGAATCCGAGTCCAACAATAGTTGTTGCTATGGCAACACTCTCGTAATCAGTGATAATAACTGCCAAAACGCCTGTATTTACACGAAATTAGAAGAAGTACGATCAATAAGCAACATACTACGATAATAATTAGGATTTTCATTCATTTCCTCAGAGAATAGTACAAATCCCGCTCCGATATTATAATTCTAAGATATTTTAATGTGCAAGAGAAAATTACCCTGCACAATAGATTTCTCATATAAATCAAATGGGAAGGATAGTTCCTGTAATCGAACCCGGGACTTTCAATAATCGCAACAAAAACTATCCTCGAGAGTTCGGCCCAAGTAGCAAGAGATTTCCACTGAGTTTCATGAAAATCGGTCTTCGGTTCGAAAGTTAATAGGGGGAACGGACAGACAGACAGACACAACGACGAGACTATAAGCTTATTTCCATTCTGGAAAGTAGGCTAAAAATGTAGTGAGTTCCATAATCTTGCTCCTAGCACCAAGGGAAACTTTGTGTACGCTTATGTTCTATAAAAATGATATTCGTCAGAACGGGTGATGATGATGAGTCTGTGGTTTCTAAACTTTTTGTAGGTGCGGCACCCTTTTAAAGATAAACATAAATTCGCGGCATCCCAGTCTTGAAACATGGTTTTCATATAAGTATTTACAAACGGGTATTACCACATCTGAACGCATTCATTTGATGGTAATACAACTTAATCAGTTTATGAGAGGAAAAATTATTGCCCTTATTACCTATCAACGCATCAAAATATTTACCAAAAATATTATTCGTGACACCCCTAAAAAACAAGGCGCGGCACCCACTTTGGGGACCATTGTGTTGAGTGTTGTGTCGAGAAATTTGAAGTCAAAGGGAGTCGGCTTTGGGAAGGTAAAAGGATTTTAATGGACCAATGAAAGAGTGCGAAGCTTGCGGCCAGAAGCAGCCATGATTAATTCGTTGCAGAGAAGGAAAGAGGCTTGCTAAGAAGAAGAAGAGGAGGCGGAGTCTGACAGGACTTAATGAAATTCACCCTCTCCCTAGTGTTTTTGCTTCCAACCGACCCCCCACTCTCGCCATCCTAAACCTCTTTCGTTTTTGCACCCTCTCCAATCATTTTCATTCCGTCCTTTTCTCCTTCCAACCCTCTAGCCTCGCGTGTTTATTCATCTCCGACGGCTTCTTTTAGTATAACTCGCCCCTGAATGTGCGTTTCGATTCACAAAGCGGCATCAGCGGCGCGGCGAGGGTGTAAGTGGAGCATAAAAGTTCGCGTAATGCAGTCGGCGCGGGGCAAAACATGCTCTCAAAAAGGCTCTATTCACTTCGCTAGGAGATGAACTTTCAAAGAGAAAGCGAACTTTCCTTCGAACGACGGCTAAGGGATGGGACCGGGAGTTGAAGCCGTTTCCACGTTCGCGGGACGAGCGACTATTGAAAGTAACTACCATCGATCTCGTGATAATGTCGCTACTTTCCTTCATATAATTTAACGCGAACGAGTCGAGCGGATTTTGAAGTTAAAATTTCGCCGGAGTGCCAACACGTCTTTAGAAGTCGAGTGTTGGTGGCTAAGTTTTTTTGAAGTATTTTGATGCCAATAATCCAACTAGACGTTTTTAGCATTTGATCCAATGGCGGTTACAAAGAGGTAATAGTGTAATTACCCTCCCTAAGGGAGAGGATCAATCTTCGTTAAAATATTGCAATTAATTTATTTTATATTATAGACATTCTAGAAATATTTTGCACATATAAAAACAGGGTATAATATGCCCTGTATATTTATTATAATGATACTATTATTTTGCATGAACAGGTGTCAGCAAATGCATTTGTTTTCTTTTTACCCTCCCTCTAATTGTAAGCTATGCGCCCCTGATATGATCTACAACATTAAAGCTGATTGTAAAAATACTCGTGTATTTTCTTGTAGAAAATAAATTTAGTTATTAGTCATTAGATGTATATAAAATCGATTGTACTTTTTAACCCATACACAAAAATAATCAATTATAATTAATGAAATGGATTACAAACCTCCATGAGTTTGATAAGGTTACAAGTTTTTTTGCTACAAAGCATTATTCGGTTAATAACGATGAGTTATTTCGAAATTATTCTTAGATTTTCATAATTATATGATAGAATACAACGTATGGTATTTCATTCACGTAAATATTTTTAAAACATTTGAAACTTTTTAATGCCTTTGCATATGAAAATCTTGAATTCTGCATATCCCAAAACAAAAAGAAAATTCTAGGAGTTGAACCACACTCATCTTTGGTGTATGAAAGTTTAAACAGGCGAACTCATTCATCCTGCTAATGGAAAATTAGAATTTTTACCCCGACAAACAAAAGTTTCTCGAAATATTAAGCCTAAACTTCATTCTTCTTTTGAGGAATATCTTTTATCGATTAAAGTGAAATGTTACTATGAGAGAGAGAGCTTTCACCACCAAAATTTTCATGTTAGGCTGTTATTCTCCAAAAAATCAGTTGAATAGTCTATGCAGCTATTCATCGTAAAACTATTAATTTAGACATGCCACCACAGTAATCAATAACAATGCAATCATACTTTGGAGTATAAGGTCGAAAATGAAAATTATTGCGACAGCGATATTTTTTGCATAAAGAAAGTTGCCTCCTACTACCTAAACACTACATACTTTCACCCAGAAAAAATCTAAACCTAGATAGTTTTACTCGATAATGGCTTAATAATAAAAAAATAATAAATAATATTTTCTTTGGCTTGGAAAGCATTTTTCCCGCTGGAAATTTTCGGACATGTTTTTGGCATTATTTCAGACGTTCTACTTCAAACAAGAACTTTATAAGTTTTTATATGTTTAAATCAAATAAATTAATTTATTTGTGCATTCATTACTGATTATAAAATCTAATTATCTCATTCTATACATCGGCGAATGAATTAATAAAAAAACTAAAGCTTTTCAAATTTGAGAGTTCGAAAATGGTTGCGATGACAAATCACAACTAGAAAAAAGGAAATAATCACCAAGGTACTTGAGAAGCTGATGTTGATAAGAATTCGCTTAGGCAATTCTAAATATAACCGAGAGGAAATGGCGAGAAACATAAAGCCGCTTGCGTGAAAACATCATAATCAATCATTTCACAATTCTTAAAGTTATACCAGCTTGGGAATGAAAGTTGACGTCCACCTGAATGATCCGTTATTTATCCTTCCCGAATCCAAATCTTTTTACAGTTACAGACGAGCAACCACGATTATGTTTCAATATAGTAAATATAACCTTTCAATTCACGGCAGAGGATTATTTTTATCAAATCCTCGTTATTCATAACTTAGCCGCAGGACAAGGTTTTATACCCAGGAACACATCATTCGTCTCGTCATTGCAGGATAAAAGATAAAAACGTTGGTCGATAGTCAATGTCCGAGTCAACCTCATTCGTCTGACCCAGTTGCAACTCCAGACAAGGTTAAGGAACTCGGAGTGAAAAACAGAGGATCGAATAATCGCAGTAAATTAGATACGATTTCATGCGTCTTGAGAACATTCTCTAACGGTCCAAAAATAGCGCACGTGAAGCGTTTACACAAGTGGAAAGATCTCTAGACTAGTTTAGCCCTTTCATTAAAATGCTTCTCAAGATAAAAATCACTTTAGAAGAATTTATGGCAATATTTTCCTCGCGACTATGGATATAAAACGTCGTCAATACAGTTTATCCGCACAAAGTGAATTGTTAAAACGTCTATAAAATATCATTTGATCAACAGATAATATTTATTAGGTGTTTACTGTCGGAGGAAAAACAGATTCAGCTACTATGCAGTGAGGATATCGCGGAGGTTTGACCGCATGGAAACACATTGATGGATGGTCCGTTCCCCCGCTGTTTCACTGTTGAGCGTTCTATCAAAACACATTATACCAGGTCAACGTATTTCATAATTGAGGAACCATCAAAATCAACACTCTAAAAGAGACTTGACTGCCTAAAGGTCGATAAGTGTGAAGAATTTCGAAGAAGAGAGGGAAGGCGAAGTATGAATGTAAAGAGAGAACTAGAACTAATAGCAGGCGGTGTGTGGCACTGAAGTTAAGAGAAAAGTCGTGACGAAGAGAAAGTGAAGGGATAGGACGATATGGAAATTTTAAAAAAATTATCAAGCTGGTTTTATTGTTTGAATTCGACCAATTACCAAGGTAAATCCTGCAGCCATTTGAAGATTAAGCCAAATGCGCATTTAAGGCGCAAAACAGTTATCATCCGTGGCAGTTTTTCCCTCGCTTATTCTAAAAGTAACGGCAAAAAATTATCTGTGAATTTCCTGGGGATAGCTACTTAGGCGTAATGCGCTACTGATTGCTGACTCGTCCTGTGATTTACCGGGGATGCAAACTTTTCAGTTGATGTTCAACTTTTTAAATTTTTACGACCTCCCCTCTCCCTTGAGATATTTTGAATTCGTATGCACACAAGATAATTAGAGGAAAAACACTCATATCGAAATAAAATCCATACAAACATAGTTCTACATTACCAAGGTGACTAAAATTTCCATTCACGGCTCCTTTCTTGAAAAAGGTAAGGAAAGAGATGCTGAAGTAAACATTAAATGGCGGTTTAAAAAAAATGATTTTAGACAGACGGAAAAACCGAGATAACGTGCACAACGAGGCAGGGTACTTAATCAATTGGCGAAAAAACAGTCTCCAGCCCAGACCTGTCCAACCTTTTAAGGTCAGCGGGCTACGTCAACTAAAAAATTTCAAGGCGCAGGCAAAATACATTATATTTATTCAGATCAGTATATTAATACTGTTAAAAAATAAAAAATTATCTAAGCCTAAGAATATTCTTACGAAAAAGTGAGTTATTTTATATTTTTAGAATGCTTGAAATCTGGCATTGAAGCTTGTCAGATGACTTGGCGCATGAAAAAATATATTTCGTAAAAGATATTCTCATACTGCTATTCAAATTTTTGTCCACTAGAATGAATGTGCAACTTGATTCAATACTTACCATACTATAAAAGACAGATTTACTTATGCACGTTAAATCAAAACATGGATTCAGTCTACGAGAGGCGAATTTTAGAAGTGGCATTTCAAAAAAGGATTGAAGACCAAAATTTTGATAGCGATAATCCTAATTTCAATTAAATCTTCGTCTCAATTTAATTATATATATTTCTTTAAAAAACATACTTCACTTGAAAGTAGTCGAGAACTGACTGGCTGTACAACTTGAAAATGACTCGAAATGAATGTCGCCGAACATTTTATACGATTTAAAATCTCCGTTATTGCTTGCAACTTGATCCGCTGAAACATTCGTGCGGCCGTTCGTTGTTTAACGAAAACGCCATTTTGAAGGAGTGCGCGAAAATTTGAAAGTTAATGTTTTTGAATTAAGTCGCGTTTCCCGGTAAAAAAAGTTATAAAGTATTACTCTTAGCCGTAGTTTTACAACCTTTGATTACCAAATCATACATCTATGCCGAAATGGGAAAAATCATCGTTTTAATGTATTTGAGTACCCCTTAAAAATCAGATCATCTAATATTCTAGTACACAGATAGGCGTAGCAATGGTTTGAAAGAAATAATGAGAAGACAGGGTTAAGAATTTAGAAGGGTCAAGATTTGAGAGAGGAGGATAAAGAGACCAGGGAGATGGATAACGATACAGTGGACAGAGAAATTAGGGTAGAACCAAATGATCCAAACGGAACTTATGATGCCTACTTTCCACATAATTATTTATTTAATACTTATATTGACTTTAATAGCTTTAAAATCACCGCGGGTGAGTTGCTCTTTGTGTTTCTAAATTTCAAAATTTAGCGTTATAAAATATTACAATTACATTCGAACGGAATATTAAATTGATCACGCGTATTTGTGCGGAAAAAATAACTCGTGTATGTATTAGACTATACCGAATCCGAGTTCAACAATAGTTGTTGCTATGGCAACACTCGTAATTAGTGATAAAAACTGCAACAATGCCAGAATTTACGCGAAATTCGAAGAAATACGATCAAAAATCAAAATTATACGATGAAAATTAAAATTTCCATGCCTTTTCTCAGAGAATAGTACAAATATCGCTCCGATATTACAATACTAAGATATTTTAATGTGCAAGAAAAAATTACCCTGCACGATGGATTTCAGATTTCCCATGTAAATCAAATGGGAAGGAAAGTTCTTGGAATCGAACCCGGGACTTTCAAACTTCGTAACAAAAACTATCCTCTGGAGCTCAGCCCCAGTAGAAAAACAAGATGTTAAAAAAAATCGAATGTTCCAATACCGCAAAATATTTCGTATTAGTGAATATTCCAGGGCTTTAAGGGGGTTTTAAAAATTCTCTGATAACAGCCCCTTTTCCAACGGGCAATATTCTACCCCATAATAACGCTTCAACTACCGTTAGCAAATGGGAAAGATAATTTCAGGTAAGAGATATTTTTTAAATTATTATTTTAAAGTTTTGTGATATTTATTTGTTCTTATGTGCATGTTTAAATTTAATGCTAGTTAATTTATAAATACAATGGTGCAGTATTCCAACTTGATTTTGAGTGAAAAAATATATGCTTTTCGATTTCGAGAACGCATATCAATTTATAACATTAGTTTATATGGAAAATGACCGTCCGCTTAACGCACATCCGCTTAACGTACGAGTTTTCAAGAACGTAACCTGTACGTTAAGCGGACGCTGCCTGTAATTGATCCGGATAATTGAACATCCGAACGATTAGATGTTGAATTGGATTGAATAATAATTTCATTGGGGCGAGATTCTTCTCTTTCACCTAACCCCTTGTCATTTGTGAATACGATACAATTGTCACAATGATTTTGATACACACTCATATACTTATATGATCACCTACATACACATATCTACATATACGTATATAAATCCACCCAGTGTCACTGCCATCAGTTTCTCTCGTGCTAATGAAGGGATCCCCCCCGAAAGCTCCAATATACCTGTTTAAATTAGTTTCTCCGACACCCCAGAGGATCTACTTATTGGTAAGTGTTCATTGGGCTTTTTTACCTCAACAACTTGTTGCCATCCATTTACCATATTAACCTTTCCTCTTCTATAAGCATTTACACGCATATAAATATTTATCATGACATGATAGGACAAAAATGGATGCCTAAATACTTCAGATTACAATAATATACGTTCGGATAATCGGAATCCTGCGGGGATAGGGGGTAGAGCGATACGGGGAACGGTATTAACGGTTGTGAGAGAGTAGTAAAGAGAAGCTGGAGTCCGCGGAACGAAGAAGTGTAGTAAGCTCGGTATGAACGTCCTAGGAAGCGAGGGAGATGAGTCATAGGTCGATGGACAACGGTAAAACGGGAGGCAATGGGAGGAGAAGAGGGTGGGAATGTGTTCGCGGAGCAATGGCGGGTGGCAGAAAGGCGATAAACGCCCGTCGTCTGGAAATCGAGGTCAAAGTCAAGTATCGCATTCGATGGAGCTGCTGTGAACGGGGTTAGCGGGTCCATTTCCACAGCATCCCTTTCGGCAACTTATTCTCCGCTTCAGATTCCGGCTCGGGGGATGCTGTAGAGACTAAGAGAGGGTAGGAAAGAGAGAAAGAGAGAGAGAGAATGGAAGTGATAACGTTTCCACTGGCTCAAGTCCAATCCAATCGTTCCACTTCGGTGGAATAATATATAGCCCTTTCTAACAGGTACGGAGTAAGTAGCCGACCCTGTTTCAGCCATCGTGAATTAAGATGCGTATTTGATTTCCTTTTGTGATCGGGAATAAAAACGATAATGTATACCAGGCCATCAACTGTCGATAGACAACCACGCTTGTTTTCCAAGTTGATTTGTTTCAGAGTTGCGAGAAATTTAGGTTAAAAATAAATGAATATATTGGACATGTAAGGTATTATTTTAAGTCCACGCGTAAGCGGGTAATGTTTTGGAAAAAAATAATGGAAAAAAATATTCCTTTGTGCCGATTGCACCACTGACAGTGACTCAAGTTTCACAAGTCTCGGCAAGCTTATGTCGCGTTATACGATTCTAAGAAAGAATTTCTTACCTAGACATTTCTGTGGCTTCGACGGCACGCCAGTTTTCACCAATCGAATCTGTTAGAATTATTGTTTACGCAATCTGCGATTCGAATCGTCCAATTTTATCAAAGTCCTTCGAATTACTTATATCAATACAGAATTCCACGAAATAGAAAAATGAATTATAATTTGAATATTAAACATTTTAACAAAGGAAGGGTGGGCTCTATAATTTTTAGCCTAATACACGAAATTTCAGATCAAGAATACTTTCTTATCTAAAAAAAATCGAGAAGAAGAAATGCACAATGGTGCGGGAAGCATTTGTTTAAAATAGGTAATGGCGAGCCGAGGGCCTGTGTAACCAAAGTGGCACGAGAGAGGAATTTGCGCGACACGCCGACCTCGTGACCCAGGACTCGTTTTCGTTTATGTTGAAAAATGCCTATAACATTTAAGTCAAAAAGGATGTATAAACAGATTTGGCACGTGAGTCAAGAGTCATCAGACGCTTGGGCTCCATTCATATTACATAAGAGGGGGTCGAAAAGAGAACGGGAAAAGATGAAAGGGAACGGCTGTTCTTTTCGTCGAAGATGCTTTGTTCTAACATTCGTCGCTAACGAAGAATTAGGAAGAAGACGAGGAAATTAGTAGCGCGAGTGAGAAAGAGAGTGGATCGGGGAGGCGAGAAATGGGAGACGGAGAGAAAAGAATGGAGAGGGGAGAGCAGAGAGAAGATAGGGAGATGACATATTGGAGAGAGAGAGAGAGTTAAGGGGGAGAGAGAAGGCAGTGGCGGATTTAAGGGGGGTCAGACTTTGCGGCCGGTGCCGCGTTAGCATAATGTCCTTCAAGTATTTTCTATTCTTTCGATTTTTATTTAATTTTTCTATACTGTTCATTATTATTATTTGGTTGATCCTACATAGAAAATCACTGAATAATATTCAGAATAAAATTAGTGGTTTTAATAACCTTATAGAGTCCCAGATTTTATACCACCAGGGTCCCAAAGAGTTTTAATCCGCCACTGATGGAAGGACAGAAGAGTAAGAATGATTAAGTATGGCAAAATCAAAAAGCACGAGGATGGAAATTATTGTCGAGTAAGACAGGAGGAGAGATTAGAAAAGAGGATGAGTAATAATTACAATCCACTCGTGTAATTATTTGAAAAAAAATTATATTGACAATTTTATTGCTGTAATTATTAAAGGTTTTAATCGCAAAAAATAAAAAAAAAATGTTTCATAAGGACATGAACATGGCCTTTCTGAAACGATGGAACCGCATATTCTTACCTACTTCTCTCTTCACGTCCCCCCTCGTCCCACCCGCAATCCCAACCCCTTACACTTACCCAAATGCCGACTCTCCATCACCAAAAGATCTCTCTTCTATCGATTGCCCCAAACATTTAATTCCCTGGTTCGTTTGTTCCCTGTTATTGATATGTTTTCCCCTATCTCATCCTTCTCTGCACTAGTTGCTCGGTCACCCCCATAATTCTTATTGTCTAAACGCTTTTGAATATGTTTCTGTTTTTGCATTTTCCTGTTTGGAACAATTTAATATCTGTTCCACGATTGTTAATTTAATTTATTTTATTTGTTATTTTATGTTGTTATATTACGGATCCATTGTAAAAGGCCAAAATTTGGCTGTTTATGGACCTTTTTTAATTAAATAAATAAAAAATAAAAATCACCATAATATTCAAAAAGATTTCCAAACTCGTAAATAGTATTTGATATCCTCTTTCAAATGCGTTGCAAATAAAATTATATATTTGCAATACATTCAAACACAAAACACGAAGTAATAGATAGCTCCATATCTATGTGAAGAATTAGAATTCGGTACTTAGCTGACGACGGTTCTGAAAACTATGAATAAGTTGTGTTAGATATCACAATGGATGAATCTGTATATAAAGATACTTGTTAATTCCATTCAATACGTATAGGATAGCAAAGAAACCACGAGTCCTCGTATGAGGATAATATGCATATGAGGGATAAGAGATCGGATCAAAGAGATAAAAAGGATATGCGGAAGTAGAGAGTGGTCGAGAGCGGAAAGGGAAGAGAGAGAGAGAGGCGGAAGGTGGGAGGTGAAAGGAGAGAGAGAGGAGAGAGAGGGGGGCGTGCCTTTCCTGACACGCATTTTCCATTCCTTTTGCTTTTACCGTTCACTAAGTCACTGGAAAGGGTGTCTCTTATCTCTTTCGTTTGATGGATTGTGTTTTTTTGTTTTGGGACGGGAATCGGGAGAATTTGGAATGGCTATGAAAGAGAAAGAAAAATACGTTACGATACAAGGGCGGATCCAGAAACTTACCAAAGGGGGAGGTGACGATCGCCTCTCCCCATCTTGAATCCGACACTGCCGACGACTCTTTATTCTCGGAAACCTATGCCCTTGTTGGAATATTCCCATCCGTTGGTTTACGTACCTAATCTGTAGCGTAAAATCAAGGAATTTTGCGTGGAATGGGTTTAAGTACGCATCTAGTGGAGGGCAATGGGAGCATCCAAAGGGGGTGATCAGTCCCTTGGATCCGCCCTCCCCCCTTTGGATCCGACAGAACGAAAGAGAGAAGCAGGGAAGGATCGAGACGAAAAAAGAGAGAAATAATAATGAAAGGAAAAGGTGGATTTGCTTATCTGTCCGGACGAAATCGTGATTTTGAAAGTTACTCTTTACTTTTAACCCTATAGCTTGGGGTCGATTAAAGACTTTGTTTAGGTAAAATTCTTTCAGCGGTATACAAAATATAAAAAAAGTTACGCTTTTATTTGCATGGACCTTGTAAAACATATTCAATTTGAATAAAACTTTTTTGCATGTTTTCAACGTATTAATCGTTATAAAAACATGTTGATGAACATTTAAAATTCAACAGCTATCCAAACCTTCGTGATTAATTTAACTACAATAACTATAGAATGGCTAGGAAAACCGGAAGAGTATTTAAAAAAAGAGGCTGCCGTCCTCGGTGGTCGAAGAATTACCACTGATGAAGGCTATATATTAACCTAAAATTGTGGTTTTTCAGAACCGTTCTGTGGCTATTAGAGACATCATATTAATTGGGTCGGATAGCGATAAAGGTGAGAATTTCTTGAACTAATTATTGTTTTTTTCTCAGTACATATAAAGGTATTTTATACTACAGGGAACATTCTAAATTCCGAGAGAGAAAATGGGCCAACAAGTGAGAGTGAGGATGAGAAATAACCGGGAAACCGAGAAAAATAAAGAGAAGAGAGAGAACAGGAGACAATCTTGCTGTTAAATTCCGTGAGCGACGCAACACAGAAGAGCTAACAACGGTTGACGGTTTTTCTTGCGTGTGTCCCATCCAGGTTCTGTTGTAACAACATGAGACTGCATTTGTTCCTCTAGTTCAAACTAACACGACCGACTCTTTAGAATTAGGCAACTTAGGCCACTTTCCGAATCGTTTTTCATCCATTTTTGACCGAAGGAAAAATAAAGAATTCCTTGGAAACGAGAAAACTTTTCGCTTACGAGATTTTCACCTTTTTACCGTTGCTTTCGATTTTTTAAAAAAAGAGGCGCCATTCACATAAAAAAGCCTAATTTATCGCTCGAGTCGTTTTTTTAAATTTTATACGATAAAACGAAATCATCTATATTAATCATGAATCATCATTTATATTAATTATTTACTCTAACTTTGCGGGCAATGCGTACTCACAGAAACCTAGCGGAAAATTTTCGAAAAAAAGTAAAAATGGTAATTCATCAGCGTCAAATTAAAAAAAAGGAAAATCGAAACTCGTGAAATTCCTGAAGTGTCATTAGTTAGCCTTTCCGGTTTTTTATAGTTTTTTTTTAAAGGATAAAAACGCCTAGAGAAAGAGGAGGGAGAGAGGAGAGGGAAGGATGGACTCATTTCACGGGTGTCTCCTCGAGAGCTCGAAATTTTTAACGGGACTTGAAAAAGCTCACTTTCAACGGACGCGCACGCTTTGGGGCGGCCTCGCCTTAAAAACAGTCTGCTAAATCAGTCGCCAAGATGGAAAAAAAGAGAGAGAGGAACCGAATTAATATGGGCCGTGTTGCGACACTCGTCGGTTATAGAATAGGCCAGGAGTTCGTACGCAACGCGACAAAAATGCGGAGTATAAACACGGTAGTTCTCCTTTCCAAGAATCATCACCAATCTCTCTCCTCTCTCTTTTATTATCTCCACGTTCCCCTTCCTTCTTTACATTCTCTCCTCTAACCCTCTGTTATTCGCTTGGTGGCAAAGCGCAGGTATCTCACGCATAGCGACGTTTCGCTTAACGGCGTTTCGCGGATACGACGCCGTGATATAGTGAACCTCTTTCACTTAACGACGTGTGCAATTCATGGTTACGACGCAGGCGCCACTCTTCCCGCCTATCCCTCGCGGTACTCAGCTTGATTTCTGCATAACGACGCATTTTCGTGGAACAGATTGACGTCGTTAGGCAAGGGATGCCTGTATCTGGATAATACCCGGAAGAACCAAGTTCAAGTCATAACTCAAACTTTATTTGTCGGTCTTGGTAGACGGGTTGTTAGGCTATCTACTGACAGATATTAAGTTTGCGGGATTGAATGCCACCTAGGGCATGGATGTTTGTGTTTGTCATGCCGGGTTATTTGTAACAAGATTGGAAAGGTGTACTCCATGTCGGAG
This sequence comes from Tanypteryx hageni, assembly GCA_028673005.1. NCBI lineage: Eukaryota > Metazoa > Arthropoda > Insecta > Odonata > Petaluridae > Tanypteryx > Tanypteryx hageni. The sequence goes on from CM054117.1 coordinate 58,187,074, forward strand.
TACACAGAGCTTCCAAATGCGTTCTTTGGGATTTCACAATGTTCTCAATATTTTTCGCTCAGATGAGTATTTAACAAGAAGCTAGCGAGATACGTTGTAAAATACATGTAAGTCCTTATGTAAAGTTGTCGTTATTAATATCCGATTCTAACCAAAATTGGAATCAATCGACAAATTTCAATAAAACTTCTTAATGCCAAATTTCGTCAAAATATGTCCTGCGGGTCCCAAGTTGAAACAGAAGAACATTGTAAATTACATGTAAGTCTTCATGGAAAGTGGTCGGAATTGTTGTCCGATTTTAACCAAAATTGGAATGGGTCGACCAATTTTAGCAAAACTCCTAATACCAAATTTCATTAAAATAAGTCCAGCGGTTCCCGAGTTGAAACAAAGGAACATTGTGAAATATATGTAGGTCTTCATGTAAAGTGGCCGTAATTGTTGACCGATTTTAACCAAAATTGAAATTAATCGACCAATTTTAACCAAACTCCCTAATACCAAATTCCATCACAATATGTCCAGCGGTTTCCAAGTTTTAACATGCGGACGGACAGAAACGACCTCCCCTATATGCGTTCACTTCGTGCAAAGGACGCATAATAATGGACTAGATCAGGAGTCTCAAACTCACATCGGTGTACGGGCCGAATGAAGAGTCTCCAACAAATTCGCGGGTACCACACCTAATCCGCGGGCCGCATTTCATACTTCCCAGACCTCGCACCTTTCGTATTCTTTGTACATTCACTCTCCCCTTCCACAACGGGAGAAATCATCCCAATCCTATGGTGCGACCTTTAACTCATTCTTTATAAAAATATGACATTCGACGCCGAGATTTAAGTGCTTCGGACAAGCAAAAAACGCTGCCAGAGGGAAGAACATTCTTCTGTGCCCCAACTGTGCAGGAATTTTATAAACGAGAATAAACAATAAACCACGGTTTTTTAAAAGTCCTGATTTAATGACTTCTTAAAACTCTTAAATTATTTGCCAACATTTGCGAGGAATATTTAAACTTGTGCTGTTTAGCATAATGTAACTTATTTCGCGGACCGCGTAGATACAAGACGCGGGCCGCGAGTTTGAGACCCCTGGACTAGATAAAGACTAGACTAGATAAGACTAAATAAAGACGGATTATTATTATTCCCTTACTCTCCTAACACGTTTTTTCTCTTCCTACTTTCCTTTTCCTCAACTTTGTGTTCTTCCTACTTTTCCCCCTCATTCTCCCATCTCCCTTTCTCTCTTAACTCCTAACTATAATTATGTAACCTAACTATAATTATGTAAGACTGTTGTGTTTGCACTTAAAATATGCGGTTTTGTGCGTAAGATAATCTCTCAAATAAATCACCTTGTGAAGCCATTCACACTAATCGCTGTGTGGTTGTGTCATGACTACAAACGCTGTAACGCATTTGTAAATTACTTGTTTGTTTTTATTTGTGACTAATCAGCCTCTTGGATCATTATAACCAATTTTTAAATTACGTGCAAACTTTCCTTAGCTCTTCTATAGAATGTTGGTGGAGGCTTTTCACGACCTCCTCTTCTTGTGGGTGATTTCCTGTGCAGTGGGATTCTTAACTAAATACAACAGCTTTTTAGCTGAAATGGTTTCCTCAACTGTTTTGTGGCTATTGAAGAAACACTGATTTTCAATTATGAAAACCTTTTTCATATTTAGCTTTTCCCACCTAAATTAACTAAATCGTTTTTTCTTTCTTAATTTCTTATTTCAATTGTATTTTTCTCTTATTTATTTTTTCTTGTTTCTCTGTATATATTTTCAATGCTCTATATGGTAAAGCATTAAAATGTAACGAATGGTTTTAGGCGTAAGAGGGGCTAACATGCCTCAGGCCTCGCCCAAATGAGGGTATCTATCAGCTCAGAGGTGCTGTAGTGGTTAGGACGCTGGCTGCTACTCGCTTTCTGCTCGAAAGGGCAGCGGACACGAATCCTGTGCAAGTAGGATTTTTTTCCGAGGTCGCCCAGCTCCCTGTTTGTGCGGTTAGAGGAGACTGCGCAAATTCAGCGTTCAGTCCTTCGGAAGGGACGTTAAGTAGTTGGCCCCCTTGGTGCTTTTCGTAATGCATCGAGTTTCCCTCCTTCCTTCTGTGTATACATATGTCCAGTTGATGACAGTGCAAAATGATCACAACCATCGAAGCACTTAAAAAATAAATTACTACTACTATCAGCTCAGTCTAGCAATTTGAGTATTCCTATGCATGGCCGGCCAGGGCTATGGGCAAGCCGGGTGACTGCCCGGGGCACCAAAGTATTGTGGGTGCTAACCAGATCATCTTTCTATACATTACTTACGAATGAATAAGTGTTGGATACAAATTTATATCGCAGAACAGGCAGGAATCTAGATGAAACTAATATTCCTTTTCGTTGTTAATTATTTCATAGAGAAATGAATAAATGAACAAATTCTTTTAAAAATATCTTAACAAAACTTTACGGAAGGGGCGTTAGAGGGGTTTCTCGCACGGGGCGCAACAATACCTTGGGCCGCTCCTGTTCCAATGCGTTATTTACGTTTTACGAATAAAACTCAAGAAATTAATATAGGCGACTTATTTTTTTCAATTACGTCATCTTGAAAATTACAACACCATGTTTTTCATTCAAAATATTCAATATGGGAGCATATTGGAAGTATTTTTTCCACTTTAGAGCAATGTACTGCTAATTCATTAATTCATCTATCTTTCCTGGATTATCTCTCCGGTACTATTCATTTCCCTCTATCCTGCACTCCAACATTCTCCTATAACATCCATTCCTCCCTCTATATTCCCCTCTCTCTCATCTCCTTCCTCCACGATCCTCCTCCCTTTCCCCTCCCATTCTTCCCCTTTATCTAATCCCTCTTCTCTTTTCTCCTCACCCTCCTCGACCTCAATCCCTCCCTCCCGCCTCCACCTCCCACGCCTCCTCCCCGTGCCTCTCCCTTTCTCGCGCGAACACCTCCCCTCCTGTCTCCCTCACTCTCTCAGCCAATCACTCTCTCGGTCCTTGACCGTGAACTTCAGAAAAACAAGACCTCCCTTCCTCATCGACCGTGGGGTATGCAGGGTTAGAATGGAACGGCGGCGAGGGGAGGAGAGAGAGGAGTTGCTGCAGGTCCACTTGAAACAGCACGGCGTTACTCCCTCCCTCCTTCCGCAATGGAATGTAACCTTCCCTCTCCCCATCTCTTTCTCCCATACATAGGAGGCCACAAGGAAGTCAAGAGAGCGGAGACTTCAACGCCTGCCTCCCACTCTCCGCCGCACCTCCTCGTCGCCGCCGCCACATTCTCCGCCAATCACGTTTGTTTATTTTAAAAAAATCGAATTCGTATCTCTTACGCCGGATTTCCAAAAATAAATCCGAGAACGGGTACTCGCGGATGTGTTGGTCGTATAAAAAAAAAATAAAAAGTAGCCCGCAACATCGGTTCTGGTGAAATCTAACGCGTGACCCAAGTCCTCGATGGAGAGGTTACGTAAGACCGAGTGTACGCGACGTTTCGCGTCGGTTTATTTGCCAAGGTGCGTGATACTGCGCAGGTTTGTTTCGTGTTATACGTTCACGACGGGACGAATTCCGATTCGTATTGCTTGGCCACAAAAGCTGAGCCTTTTCCGTGTGTGGTTATAAGTACTCGAATTTCGCCAAGTGCGCAATTGCTGCTTATCGCCTGGGAAAGTTTCGTTTGGGGCATCTTTACGTTATTTACGTTATTTGTTTTATTATTAAATATAGGGTATTGCTTTATTTGCGATTTATTAGTGATGGGAGACGACAAACTATGTAAGGCTGTGAAAACTAGATTTCGGATGAAAGAAGAGGAGACGACGCAGCGAGAGTGTCTCTTAAAATCCCCACCGATTTTTAGAATTTATTATCGACGAGTCACCACTGATGGCCGTAGATTTCTCAACTTTTATATGGCTTTTGGATAGACGTGGTTTTTAAATTTTATTTCAGCCATAAGACGAGCTCGATAATTCTTTCTTAAGCGAAGAGTTTTTATTTAACCCACAACGCGATAAATATACCAAAGGAACGTTAGAAATTATACAAATTTTTATTCCTGTTCACGGCCAGCCAAGCTACTTTGAAAACAAAGCGATAAATTTCCTCCAATTTTCATCATCGTTCGAATCTGATATTTTAACTCTTCCTATAACCTTTATCGTACGAAAGGATACTTAAGTTCCCATTAAAAAGTAGGGTCTAAGGGACGAAAGGGAACTAAAGTTACCACAATTTGCGTTCTCTCATATATTTGGTCCTAAAAGTGGTCGGGCTCAGGTTCCAAGTCCATCGCTACTTCTAACTTCACTCAAGATTTCTCTGCGTGGAATGAGTCATAGTTTAGGTGCAAACGCACCGTGGAGAACAAATCATCGTGGGAATTCTCTCGCTCTTTTTTCTCACCCAGATAGATTTACTTGTCTCTGTCATAATCATTCAGTTTTTTTCACTGATTTTGGGATGAATAGAAGCAGTGTTCCAAATGGGATGCAACGTTTCAGCCAATTTCGAGGAGATGGGCGACTACCAACCCGGCGTGTAACCGAGTATAAATCATTATCCCTATTTAATTTTTCTAGAATTACAATATATTTATATTTATGGTTTCTGATAAAAAACGTTAAATAAAAATTGTTCATAAAATTTAAATTATCATTTTATGTTTTTAAGATTGTTTTTATTTTAATTTTTATTTATGATAGTACGGGAGATGATAAATATCCAAAAAGATGCAGAGCTTTATTAATTTCCTTGAAAAACTGTCCACCAGCGCCAATAAATTGGATTTAAATGCCGTACGATCAAGGTCCAACGGTTTTCCTCCGAAACATGTTGCGTCGGATCCAAAAATATTTCTTAATCACATCGTTAATGTCATCCAGTGTTTACTTCTGCATTTATTCAAGGCCTCTATTTTGGAAAAGTTTTCTTGGAATCTGAACCTGTGACGGCAGACTACGGGCTTGTTTTCGAAGAAATGATTTTTTTTAGCCAAGTTCCTTTCTCTTCAACTCTCTCTCTCGCTCATTAGTTCACCTCCATCTCACACCCCTTTCCAAACCCCTCTCAATCTCTCTTTCTCAATTCGCCTCGATCTCTTTCGCCATCTCTGTTTCACTTCCATTCTTTTTTATCATCCGTTCACTAATTTTGTACACTCCTATTTAACCTCCATTATCACTTATCCTGATCAAATGTACAATCTCTCATACTCTCTCGCTCCCATAAAATTTAATGCCGAGAGGAGCCATCAAATCCTTCCTCTTCATCCCAAGACGGAAACGAATGATAAATTATATATTGTCACAGGATGTCGACTTAAGTGAGAGCTTCTTCCTTCATTAATGACAATAAAACTATCCCTTTTTATACTCACCTTGAATGCCGTAAAGAAAACCGCCGTCGTTCTCCACGATAATTTTATCCGGTACTCGCCTTATCTCTATAAAATGATTTCCTCTTTGCATTCTGAACAATTAATTGTGTGCCCAGTGAATACGTCATATGCGCAAGGATTTCATGTCATTTTTGCAAGCATTTTTTCACTTACGATACTGCTTAAACTCTTACCCATAAATTAATTAACCGGAGCAAGTGGATTTTTGCGCATCTAGTCACGATAAGGTGCTTTAATCAAATTCACTTATATTTAATCCATAGATTGATCCAAAGGGCGCACTTCAGTTTATACACTTTAAATAGGTTAATAATGGAAGACTAATTAATGTGTAACAACAAACAATTCAAATAACGGAGAGAATAAAATTCGATTCTAATTTCAATGCTGTGTATTTATTTGTAATTAGATTTTCAATTAACTCGGTTTTTAGGATCTCAAAAAGAATTATAATTAAATAAAATATTAATAAAGTCTACTTTTGTGCTCATCTTGTTCATTCCATTATGTTAATTCATTCTACTCTTCTATGCTCATAGCTTATTTACCAAACTCGTTCAGTATTTCTTCTACCTTGCTTCATTAAGTGGCGTTTCTTGTTCCATCATATCAGGCCGACATTCAATGAAAATATCAGTATGCGGCAATTTTAAATGCAAAATTATGAATGAAATTAAAGTAATAAAGTAATATGAACAAAAGACGATTAGGGGAAACATTGTCAGTAAAATTTCTTAAGGAGGAACTTAAAGAAATGGGACAAATGCATTCGACTATAAGACAAATCGGCAAAAGGAATGTTTGACCTCAGATTAATCAATCTGTACCGAAAAGATTTTTTGAGTGTTTGAGTACACTGCACCGGTTGTGCAGTTTGTAGTTCTTTCTCTCGGGACCTCACCCCATCGATAAAAAAGCCCGTTTTCCCTTTTCCCTCGTCTTACCAAATGTTTTCACCAACTAGAGAAGGGGTTCGCAACCTTTTCACTGCGAAGAGCACCAAGTTATTTTATGGGACGCCAAGCGAGCACCACTATAATTTTATAAGAATTAGAAGTAAATGAAATTAAAAACGGATGAATATCAAAGCTATTACTAATGCTTTAATACATTTAAAAGATAAATAAACCAATCAATTGAGTTCCTGAAGTTCAAAGCACTGTCTTGAGCATCCTAGAAAAGCACAGCAAGGCTGCCAGTTTGGGAATCCCTCGAGGAAAGAATCGATAACTCAGATCAAACAGAACGTGTCCTTGGCAGATGCAAATGCGTCTTGCTTTCAAGCGAATTCGTCATTTCCTAATTTGATGTCCTATGAAATAACTTGGTGCTCTCTACTGTGAAAATGTTTGGGACCCTTGCTCCGGTGCGTGAAAACATTCGGAGGAAAGGGAAAACGGCCTTTTTTTAACCGATAAGGTGGAATTCGGAGAGAAAGGAGTACAGACTGCACAATTAGTGAAATGCACTTAAAGAACAAGTTCTTGAATTTTTTGCTACAGAATGATTACTCTGAGGTCATTCAGAAAAATTTTACATGTCGATTTTCCTAATAGTCGAATGCACAAACTTATTTTTTCAATTTTTGATACTTAAGTGCTCATTTTTACTTTCTCCATGTGTAGTATAGGGGAAAGTATTGTTTTTATAAAAAAATCGATTTAGAGATTTCAACGGAAATACACGTTTTGAGGTCCTCTGAACACGTTTTGACCATTTTCTCGATTATGTCTGTGTGTGTGAGTGTATGTGACAGTTTTTTGGTGGCCCTCTAACTCAAAAACTATTAATTAGGTTAACGTGAAATTTTATGTTAAATAGAAATTAACTCCTTAAACGTAAAATTCAAAACTAGAGACACGCAATGAAAAAGGGGGGAGGAAAGGAAGGAAATAATAAAAATTATAAACTTACAGGTTTAGGGGTTGTTACTCCACGCCAGGGACCTGATGTCACTCACCCATTCACTCACCCATTCACTCACTCAATCGCACAAGCACTAATCCTAAAGGTGGAAAAGGAAACGGGACCGGGTTTGCAAGAAATTACTCTGCGCCAGGGACCCAAAAAATTTATATTTAACATTTTTATGAAAGTCGCGAGAGTTTATTAGTTTTTGGTAAAAATTGGTCAACCAGAAATGGATGTTTACTCTTGTCACATTCGTTATTTTGAAATATTTTCTTTAATATTTAATATACGAGTTGTCGGTGCTTGCATACTGGAAGCGCTTAAAAATCACCATACACCAAGTTCTTATCTCGTAACCAACGCGATAGCATTTGCACTAGACATTTAAATAAGATAATAGTTTTCATTTTCTACGAAATTGAGGTATCTACCCGGAATTTCTAAATTCTTTGGCAATCGGCTCACGTCCATATTTTCGAATTTCAAGTTTCATGGTTCCGATCGCCCTTTTTAAACAATAACTATAATCATCATTAAGACAATAGCCTATATGTTACACTAAAAGTTACGCAAAAATTAAGATATTTTGGGTGGTAGGCGTCATTATCCGTGCCTTTCAGTACGTATCCGGATAAAAAACATAATTTAAAATTGTCACGTCATCATATGTACACGTCGTTGGCTGAAATCAAATGAATTATAATGCAGTCTAATTGCATTAAATATTGCTCTTGAAGTATGGAAAATCAATTCCCATTGAAAGGGATTGGAGTCGTTGCTATGGTAGTTAATATTTTCCATTGTTCAAAACCGAAAATGTCTCATAATTTTATGATTAAAATCAAATTTTTACGCAAATTCACTTTGGATTTGAATTCTGTCTTCAAGAAAAATAAACTTCATTATTTTTTCCATAGTATGGTGAATGTTCCGACTTTGTATCTTAATTTTAAATAATTTAAAAAAGCAATTTTATTAAGCCTTGCACAGTTTTCAATGCTTTTTTTATGGGTATTTAAAATTGAACTTTGGGGTCAAAAACACCTCTTAAATATACCTTTTTCCGTAATTTTGGATTTTCCAGAGGTTGTAACCAATGACCAATATTTATACCAAATTTCAGCTCTGTAGCGCTTCTAGAAGTACCGTAGGTTTTATATGATATATATATATATATACACACACACACACACTAGTAGTTGGTGCTTGCATACTGCAAGCATTTAATATCACCTTGAATAAACATTCATTTTTCAGACAGACATTTCATCATTACAAATGTTCTTTTAATTCTAAAGATTTCACCTCCGCAGCGATTTCCGTTTTTCCCAAATGTAAAAATAATAGTTTTAAACAATCCCCAAATGTTGCAATTTAAAATTTTTTACACTTTCTCCATTATGGGGTACTAATGCTACACAATTTAGCAAAATTTTAAAGTTGTAGCACTTCTAGTAGTCAAATAATATTTTCTAATTGTTTAAATTTAAATTCATGTTTGGTAAAATTGAAATGTTTTTTTGTGCTAGTTTACTACTTTGTACATAACTTGAAAATTTCAGCTCCATAGCTCATCCCGTAATGTCTAAACAGTTATCTATTTGTGTGCCTAAACATTAGTATCCTCCTATATGTTATATTTTATATGTTATATATATGTTATATCCTCCTCTGTAAGAGTCGTCGATATATAATGATATATATATATATATATATATATTAACTTAAGGAAATGAAAAGGTAGTGATGAGGGTGGCAACAAGGTGTTATATGTAAGAAGCATATATTTATAATGATGTATATGTAAAAATGTACTGGAATCAAAGTTGTAGGAAATTTAATTTTCTACAACCTTTGTTTGAAACATTTTCCCATTGTTTAAGAGATATCTTATATTTTTAGCTGCCACCACCATGCCTACCGATGACTATTGTTAATAATTGACGCTTAGTTACGTCTTAGTAACGCTCGTTTTTCTTTTCTTAATTGTTCGAGCTTTGTGGTATAACCAATACCAGAAGGCTATGGTTTGAGTTTATTTCTGTTGTTTGTAAAGTCTAAATCTTTCTCAAAGTTTCTTAAAATATTTGTTATCATGTAACCTATTTGGAATTTTTAGAAATAATAAAGGTATGGAGAAAGTCATGTGGTGGCAACTACAGATTTTTGAATTTGCTTAAAAGTGACCAACTAACTTTTAAGATATAGTTAACAATGTTGCTATTGTTTATTCGGCATAATAAGATATTGGGAAATATTAAAAAATTTAGCCGGCATGGATTTCTGTTTTTCATTTTCAGTTTCAAATTGAGTTGGAAAAGAAAAACCTCATTTTCGCCGGATGGTAACTCTTATTTTCTCCTGATTTCACACAATCCCTATTATAAAATATCAAGGATAATTTGAGTAACCAATTATCCATAAAAATTTATTAAAAATTATAATTCAAAACAATTTATTTTAAAGGGAGAAGCGGAACTTAAATACCAAAGAGCCCGCGACGGCTGGAGGAACGATAGATTTAGGGAACACTCAAGATCTATTTGCCTATATATTACATTAAAAAGTGAGTTATGGAGGAGTCAAAAAATGATTTAATGATTTTCGCGGGGGGGAGGCGAAACTTTGAAGTTTCGCTACTAGTTCAATACGCTTTAATATAATGTGGACGGGCATTTTAATCGATAAACGGGCCCCACTGCAATTTGACCGTAACCAACATCTTACAGGCTACAAGGCTGCAGTCACCTTCTTTTTAGAGCTCAGTATTAGCGAGTTGCCACTGATGACGGCCGCATTGTAACCGAAATGCGCATTTGGTTTAAGGAGAATTTCAATTTACGGGTTTAATTTTACCCACAGGACGAGACAATTCTTTGAATAAACCTCAGTAGTTAAAGATAAATAAGAAGTCCAAACCAGGACTAATGCAGGCTGGTTTCCCAACGTTGACGTCCCGAATTGATTACTAATATTGACAGAAAATTTTTCAGTATGTGTTAGTCATTCCAAGGAATTCTAATACCATAAATACCATTTGTAATTCATAATTTATCAATGATAGAGAGAAATTGGAAAACAAATAAACAGAGCATTATCAGGTTTAAAATACTAAAAGCAATGTCAGGATCTCTTTCTGGCATTATATTTTGCATGTATTTTTTTTAAGTAAACGAATGTAATAAATGTTACTATTTATATGCTAATATGTAATATGAAATGTAGTCAAGTGGAAAAGAAAATAACCCCTTTTGTTCATTCGTCTATGCTCAAGCCGAGTTTCCATGGCATCGTCTCCATGGCAACAATCCGATAAAATGCGATTTAAAACGCAAAAACGCTATGTTGTAGTGTAAATTCAAGAAAATACGATCAATTACCAAAATTCTGCGATAAGGATTAGAATTTACATTCTTTTCCCCATAGAACAGTGCAAACCTCTCTCCGATATCACAATTTTAAGATATTTTAGTATTAAAGAACACATCTCTGCACGATGAATTTGAGATTTCATATATAAAACAAATAGGGAAAAACGTTCTTGGAATCAAACCCGGGTCTATCTTCAGCCAAATAAAATATAGGCCGGAGGTGGGCCCTGGCAGCACGAGCCTCATACCAGGTTTCATGAAAATCGGTCCATTGATGCTCAAGTTGTTAGTAGGTAGTGGACACACAGACAGGCATGATCATTTCATAAAGTTATGTTTCCTTTGAAAACCTGCCTAAAAATACCAAAGCTAAAAACTGAAATAAAAAAGATAAGAAACTGGAAACGAATCGATAAGAATTGCGCCACAGGAATGTCATAGTCGGTGACCCGTGGAGACATTCTCGTTGCATGCGAGAAGATTCCACCATATTTCTAAGACAATTCACTATATCTTCCTTTATAACCAAACAATCGTCGTTCTTTCCCTCCCCCAACCTCTCTCTTTCACGCTCTCACTTCCTCAACCCTCGCTTCCCCGTTCGCAGTCACGTTTTCTCTCTCTTTTTTTTCTCCCTTTCCCCACTTTTTGGCTCGAGACCTCCTTACCCTCTCTCCCTCCCTCTCCGCCAACTCCTCTTTATTTATTCTTTCCTCCCATCACTACTGCGCGTCTCATTCTCCGACACTTCGCGGCGGAATCTTCTAGAATGCACGCGAACGTACGCACCTCGTCTTCGGCGACATAACCGTTCTCTTAACTACCTTGAATAACAAAACAACGCGGCTCTTATAAAGCGCGGTGCTATTGCTGTCCGGTATTGATGTCGCCACATCGCGAGGCGCGCGCAGTAATGCCTGGCGATAATAAGTTTGGTTCACGGCCATTTCTCTCTCTCTCTTTTGTTTTGAAAATGATTTCGAGTTTCCGTGGGGAATAATACGATCGAATGTGTTGACGACTGTTTCAATGCGGCATCTTCTTTATCACGCAGTCTTCTTTGCAATAAACTGTATATTTCACTTTGGCGTCTGTCTGTCCGTCCGTCTGTGCACTTGCTTAAATTGAAGCTTGGAGTATAAATGTCTCTACTGCTGCCGTTTGGTTTTCTTTAGATTTGAGTTTTGAAAAATATATAGGTTCGGATAAGGGCCCATTAACTTTTTTATTGTCTCCGAAGGTATAAAAGATGGAAAGCTGGAATTTTAAGCGTATATTTCCACATTGATGCGACTTAATAAACGAGACCGTAATGACCGAATATGTGGCAATATAAAAACGCACTAATTTATCCAGCTTCATGGATAATACCCAAACTTTTAATATCATATTATTAGCGCGGCCCGCTCTGGCGCCAATTCTGGATTGGTTCTGTCAATCGCACGTTTCTATATCAAATGGGCTGGCGAATAATACGAGGAACTCGAGAAGGAATCATAAAGCTCATAATGCGGCTGAAATAAAACTGACAAAATATCCAGCATGTTTAACCAATAATAGTAGCGGTGAATTACCACTGATGGTGGCCGTTTTATAGCCGAAATGTGAAATGGGTTTACAAATTGAAAGCAATATTTTGAGAAACGTTTTTTGCCACCAAGACAAATATGAATAATTCGGCCATCAAATTTCTTATGCTGCATAATGATAAATAAATAAAACTACATCGCATTGCGTTAGACTATATTATACTGCATTTTATTTTTCTTCTGTAAACTAAAACAGATATTGCTTCAGAATTTCTACAACCAAACGCGGAGTGGGTTAATAAATAAGTGGATAAGGGATGGAATAAGAGTATTTGCCGCTAAATTTTCCGCGATCTCAACCAATCGCATTGATCAATTTTCTGCATTTATCTATTTTCTCCGTGTATCGATTTGATATATTTATCGATAGTTTTGATTGATCTATTTTACCGATTTGTCGATTATTCTCTATCGATTTCTCAATTTTCGATGCGATTTATCTATTTACAATTGCATTCATATAACTTCTGTTAATTATACGCAGCGACCGGTCTAAGTTTACGTCCCGGCTTTGTAGAGAGGTGGGGTTGGGAGGGAGACGGGATAATAAGAAAGACAGAAAGAGGAAAGGATAGATAAGAGAGAGGGCGAGGGAGGTGAGGCGACCGTTAAGTCCGGTGGAAGAGATGCCCTTCCAACGCGACTTCCTCCCTTTGGAGGTCACACGGGTCACGGTCAACACACGGAGACGGACGTCTGTCCCACTTACCTATCCGACTGAAAAATTCCCCTCCGAAGAGAGGGAGGTAGACAGAAAGAGAGAGAGAGGAGAAAGAGACGGAATGAGAGAGATGGAGAGTTGGCGAAGGGGAGTAGTGTGGAGTACGGGGGTTGGGGGTCGTCAGGGAAAGGAACGGAAAGGTGAAAGAGGAGAAGGAAGGAGTTGGTCGCCTAAGAATCATTGTTGGAAAGTGTTATGAAAGTGGGCGGAGCTGCGCGAATGGAATTTCGGTTACGCATGGCACGCCGCCCAATGCTTACTCCGCAGGTCGCCAGTACGGAAAAATTTGGCGACGGCATTGTATGCTGCTTCGCATAATGCAGACGCTATTGAAATATCTTGTTGATAAACAAAATTGTGAGTGGTTCATTAAGAGGAACTTGCTGGTTTAATCATATATGTCGCGATACGGACTGCGCCGCGAATTACTGCCAATGTGTACATATCGTCGCGGATCGATGGCCTATTAAGCGTAAAAGACGCTTTGAACGGTGTTCGAAAAATGTTAATGTCGTTGGAAAAGATCGTAAATAGCTTGCGGTATTTCTTTTTTGAAAGATACCCTATTAAAATAAGAATAATATTTAAAATGGCATCCGTTATGAGAGCGCCTAGTGTAAAAAATATAAAAAAGTAAAAGGCAAAATTCTTTTGCTGCCTTATTCCACCTGAAAGGGAAGATCAAAATATAAAGGTGATTTTATTTTGGCTACCTTTTTCCCATGCTATGAAAAACATCAAAAGTATATTTTACGAAGTGAATCGATTTGCCGCGAGCCTATGACGGAGGCGGTCTATCTTGACGAAATTATTTAAATCTTTGTTGGTTAAACTGGGATGAGAAAACAAGATTGGAAAGTAGAATTTCCGACCCCGTTGAAAGTTTTCCCTTGAAACGTCCTAGAAAGTGGAAAAAACCTAGACTCCGCAATAATTAGACCGATGCGTAAATGCGTAGTTGCTACGGAAATAAAAATTGGCCGCAAAAGCTCCATATGTGTGTTTCTGTATGGCTCAAAAAAAGTGCTCTGAATCGTAATTCTAGGTACAATGCAGAGATAGATATATTAGCTTATAAAATTATGCAAACAATAAGTAAATGATAACACACTGCCATGATTACAATTTTGCTGGTTTTCTGGATAGATACTACATTATTTGAAGAGAAAATTTTGAGCGTCACACTAAGGTTCTCTAGCTATCTGTTTATGGCAACGATATCGAATTATTGCTTTCATACCTTTTATCGGAATCAAATATTTTTATCTACATTAATATTACCCATTCATTTGATCTTTCGTTAATTTTTAATCAGTAGGTTATGATATTCATAAGCGAAAGCTCTGATTTAAGTAGGTATGCTAACCTCTTAAGAGTGGCATTGAATAAAAGCAGAAAACGTTATTCTTGAAAAAGCCTATGTGGGATATGGCGATTTGAAAGTCAATCTGCCGAAAGAATTCCTTAAAAATTTTCTTTATATTAAAATTCAGAATTTGCAGATAAATATATTTGGATATAGCAGTTTTAATGATTCACAACATGGAAATGGTCGGTTTTTTTACTATCTTCGAGTACTGAAGAATAAATATTATTTAAAAATTCAGAAAACCCTCGTTGACGGAAAATGCTCGTCTATACAAAGTGTATCTTATTTCTCTACGAAAACTAATGTATATAAACCCGTCAAAATCCTCCTATTAAAACATAATAATGCTAAAAGTTTAGTTAATATAGTCGACATATTTATTACAAAACTATTCGTTAAAAATTTAAGAGATTAACGAGATTTTACTGAATAGTCAATGTATATATTTTTTTACATTACTTCAATAAATCTTTGATGAACGTCCTTCAACTGCTATATCGTCAATGCGTTTGCAACACCTAATAAACATAATTTTCGGACATTATAATACTTTCACGGAAGTTAATACGAAATTATTTAACAAGAAAGGAATACGAGGAACATGTGGCACATTTAGTTTTGGACCAAAAATATCTTGCAGGAAGTAATGGGGAGGTCAAGTTCATCGAAAGCACGCAGAAATGTGAAACGTGCCACAGTCAAAGGGGCACGTTGGTGAGTCGTAGAATATTCAATTGATGACGCAGTCGGCCTAAGGTAAGGTGTTAGCAAGAACCAAACATAAGCTCTAAAATGGTAAACTGCGCCGAATATTGAGTGGCTCTAGTAGAATCTGGAAAGAATTACGTCGACTTTCTAACGGTCCTATTTCTAATCCTACTAAAATTTTCTGACATTTTGGGAACGACTCTCTCTTTCAGATGAATACAAATCTATCAGTAATATTTCCTAAAATTTCATCATGCAAAAATTAATTTTTATTTATTGATTAATCATGTACATTAATATTTCAATCTATAATTTATCAGTTATAAGGTTATAAAAGAGAAATTCAACTAAATTTTTCCGTATAGAAGCGAACCGTTTGTGTTTTCGTTAAGGATCAATGATGGCGCAATAATTTCGTTGCGTATTTTTTAAACGCATCGGAACATTTATTTAAACCATCTTTATTTTTTGTGGAGGTATAGGCCCAATTATAACAAGATGGAAAAGTATACCCCATAAATGGAACACAGAGATTTCAAAGGCGTTCTTTATAGGAAAATACGTAAAAAACGGTATCGAAAGATTCTTGAATTTTCATATCCGAAACTAAAGTCGTAACTATGTGTTCTCGCAGACTGTTTCGCAACAAATGTTGTCCTCTATCCGAATAATTTTTAAATATAATTTACGGACCATATAAGAGCTAGGAAGAGAAAAATATGACATTTAATTGTTGCTTGGCGATAGACCCGATCGATGTATACAAAATATGCAATGTATTGTTCGGGATTTTCTCGAATTTTTATCTCCGAAACTATAACTCGTAATTATATGGTCTCGCGAACTTCTATGTGGTAAATAAAGTCCTCTATCCGAATAAGTTTTTAAATATATACCATACAGATCATTTAAGAGCTAGGGAGAGAAATTTATGGTTTTTGATTGCTGCTTGACGGATGCCATTTAACGAGATACGAGTATGTTTATTAAAGTAATTATTTAAAGTGTAAATTCTAATTGACGGATGTAGTTCGAAATCACAATTGGGCGAAAATTTTTAATAAGGATCATTCCTACCTAATTTAATTAAAATCCGTCTAACGGTTTAGGAGATGAAAGTTACGACAGACGGACGGACGGACGAGACATGTCCATAAAGCGTTCTGCTAATACCGCTTTGCTAGTAAAGAACATCTAAAAATAAATAAATGTTCAATAATTGATGCGTATCACTCCTGAAGCCATTGCAAAAGGGATAACCTCTGTGAGAATTGAATTTGTGAACATCCATTTAACCTTAGGTCGGCCGAAGTTTTTCTGTATATTTGATGAAATTCTTACGTAATATCATATTCATCGCTCGAACCGAAAGATACAATTTGATCTTTTTCCCAGATACGACAAGACAAGCCGATAGAGATTTTAAGCATTAAGTATCATCATCATCATAGGTAGTCTGTCCGTAGACAGGGCGGTGATTATTCATGGTTAACCTGGTTCTCCATATACTCCTATTTTCCGCTGTCCTCTTCATAACTCTCTTTCCCTTTCAAATCGTCTATCAGCTGAAACCTTTTCCTACTTCTTTCCTCTTTTCCATCTAGTTTTCCTTCTAACACGTCTTTAATCATACTCGCGCTTCTCAGGTAACGTCCAACCCCATTTAGTATATATATACTAGTAAAAGGTGCTTGCATACTGCAAGCATTTCATCTCACCTTGAAAAAATATTATTTTTCAGAGAGATATTTCATTTTTAAATTTGTAGCACATTTAGAAGTGAAATAACATTTATCTAATTGTTTAAAATTAATTAATTTTTAACGGCCGCAATAACAATTTTGTGGATACACTGAAATGTGTTTTCGTTTATATAGACTAATCTCTAAATAACTTAAAAATTTCAGCTCCCTATCTCGCCCCGTAGTATCTAAACATTTACTTATTTGTTTAAAAGAATTTTTTTTTAACAGCCAAACAAATTAAAATATCAAAATTTGTATAATCCCTATTTCGTTTTATTACAAATTCTACCTATAAAAAAATTTCAGCTCCGTAGCACATCCGGAAATACATATACCTTGCAAATTTGTTTAAACAATTTCGACTTTTTAGCGGCCGCATTGTTGAACTCCTTCAAGATTTTAGTTTTTTCTAGTCGGTTTTGCACATAATACAGAAAAAATTTCGAGTCTGCCGCTTTTCTGGAAATGCCTAAGTATCCTCCTATATATATGTTATGTTATATGTTACTCAGATGTATAATAACGGGAAGTCACCTTTCTTCCTAAAATTTTTAAACTGACCATATTCAGCTATTCATTGCACTACCTCTCAGATACCCATTGCTCGTAGGCAAGAGGGAATCAGCAGATCGTAAAAAAATGTTACTCCTCCTCTGTAAGGAACGTCTATATATAATGATATCATATATATATATATATATATATATATATATATATATATATATGTGTTCCTCCTATGTAAGAAGTCTATATATAATAGACATTTAGGTATATATATACATTAAGTATATACATACCTAAATGTGTGTGCATCGTAATGACATTCCCTACCAAACGCCATTAGCGGCTTTCAGGGTATTTATACTTATCGTAAGTAACATTGGATTATTTAATTCCTAAGTAACATTTTATAGTCACGGTATTACTTAATGATGTTATATATACCAGGAAAGACAGGAGACTGATTAGGAATCTATATGAGAATCAAGTTGTAAAGGTCAGGTTTGATAATGTGGACACCTGCGGAATAAATATCGGTAGAGGAGTAAGACAAGGCTGCTGCCTATCGCCAACCCTATTCAATATATATGGAGAAAGTCTAATGCAAGAAGCTTTAGAAGGCACAGGGGATTTCAAAATAGGAGGAAGGATTATAAGAACAGTAAAATACGCAGATGATCAAGTACTTCTAGCAAGAAAGGAAGAGGAGCTACAAAAAATGATAAATAGACTAGTGATAACAGGTAGAAAATACGGTATGGAAATAAATACAGAAAAATCCAAGGTCATTCGAATATCGGGTAAAGAAGAGAATCTGAACATAACTATTGGGGGAAAGCCATTAGAACAAGTTTCAGAATATAAATACCTTGGAAGTATCATAACACGAGAGGCAAAATGTACGGATGAGATCAAAACTAGAATAGGAAAAGCAAAAGCGGCTTTCAGGAGAAAGAAACAACTACTTACAGGGAATATAAGGGAAGATATCCGCAAGAAGTTGATAAAATGCTACGTATGGAGTATAGCATTGTATGGGGCAGAAACATGGACGCTAAGGAAAAATGACATCAAATACTTGGAAAGCTTTGAAATGTGGACTTGGAGGAGAATGCTGAAGATAAAATGGACAGATAGGATGAAAAACGATGAAGTGCTACGAAGAATAGGAGAGAAGCGAATGATTATACAGACTATCAGAAAGAGGAAGGCTAACTGGGTTGGACATTACCTGAGGAGAGAGAGTATGATTAAAGACGTGTTAGAAGGAAAACTAGATGGGAAAAGGGAAAGAGGTAGGAAAAGGTTTCAGCTGATAGACGATTTGAAAGGGAAAGAGAGTTATCAAGAAATAAAGAGGACAGCGGAAAATAGGAATATATGGAGAACCAGGTTTAACCAAGAATAATCACGGACCTGTCTACGGACAGACTACCTATGATGATGATGATATACCAGGCGTCGGCAACCTTTTATGCATGGCGGGCCACATACGTAGTTGTGAATGCTTCGGAGGGCCGCATTGGAAGTCACAAGAGCTTCGGTAGGCCGGTTGACTGTTGATATCAGACGTTACCTAGAGATTCTGTGGTCTCATATTATTGAAAATCGTGTCCAAATGATTTACTAGCGTTAGAACTACGCCAGAGACCGTTTTGATACTATAATTTCATTGATAAAATACAAAATTATCGATTTTAAATTTTACCGACCACTATTTCATCATATCTTCGCGGGCCGTATGAAGCGCTCTCGGGAGCCGTATATTGCTGATCTATACTACATTGGCGCTTCTTACTTATGATATGTCATCATATATAAAGAGGAGGATACTAATTTTTAGGCAATTCCAGATGTTTATTTATTTAATAAGTTCAAAAAGAGCACTCAGGCCTATTACATTGAACATTACAACCAATAAATAATAAATGCATATAAAAATATATAAAAACAGTCAAATAATACAATAAGGAACTCAATGAAATACATCAGTATCATCTTGCATCAGAGTTTGGTTATATAAGTTTGGGAGGTGGAAAATTAAGGAGCGTTTTGTGGTTGAGAGCCGAGGAGTGCGGCAGTGGAATACATCATGTAATCTGGTACTTCTAGAGGGAATACGGAGGGGGTAACTGGAGAGAAGTTCGGGAGTTCTATATTTTCCATTTACAATGTTACGGAAAAACTTTCGGTCAATTGCCTGTCTACGATCGGTCAAAGGTAGTAAACCAAGAGTGTGGAGGATGTGGGAAGAGGACGCATTATGAAAAGAAGGAACTCGCTGGCGGATAATGTGATGGAAGAAATTTAGGTGATTGAGATTTGATTGGGAAGCTGAGGACCAAATGGCTGAGCAATATTCTAAGATTGGGAGAACACAACTGACAAAGAATGTGCGTAGAGAGAAAACATCCGTAATTTCGGCGAAACGATAGATGAGGCCCAGCATAGACATGGCACGAGAAGTGACTTTCCTAATATGGGTAACAAATAATAACTTCTGGTCAAAGATTACACCAAGATCCTTTTGTGTTGTAACTAAGGGGATTGTAATGTCAAGAATTTTGTAATAGTTTATAATTGGTTGCTTACGTAAGGTGAAGGTAAGAGTGGTGCATTTGGAGAGATTGATTCTAAGACGCCAGGTTTTAGTCCAGTCTGAGATGCGGACTAGGGCAGCTTGGAGAATAGCAAAATCGGCGGGGGAATTGATCTGTTCGAATAATTTGCAGTCAACTGCAAAGAGTAGTATCCCGCAGAGTAGTGCAATTACATCCACTAAGTCGTCTATGAAAAGGATGAAGAGAAGGGGGCCTAAGACACTACCTTGAGGCACACCGGAAGTGACAGGAGCGAGAGAAGATAGGTAGCCGTCCATAACTACACGCTGACTTCTGTTTGACAGGAAAGAAGAAATGAGGGAGAGAAAGTGTTAAAGACTTGAAATTTGGCATGATTATAGGGTTTTGGTCACAACCAAACAGAAAAATCTGAAATTGGAAAAATTCATATTTTAAGAGGCTATTTTTGCCCCATAAGAAAAGCACGTAAATCGATGCAGAGGTTCATATATTTTCTTTTTATGCTATGATTAGGCATTTACAGATAAGCTAGAGACGTGAAATAGTCTATGTGGGTAGGACTATGTGCATAACTGACTAGAAAAATCGAAAACCTCAAAAAAGTTCAACAATGCGGCCTTTAAAAATTTGCAATTTGGCTTATATTTACACCAAATTTTGTGAAAATATGTTGCATAGAGGCAAAGATATAACATTACAAATAAATAAATTTAATCCTCTATGTTGGCAGCACTGCTTTATAAATTCAATTGAAACTTTCGTTTCTGAAACTAATATGTTTAACTTATATTCACAACAAATTTTGTACAAATCTGTTACATAAATGCAAAGATATAACATTACAAATAAAATAATTTAATCCTCTATGTTGGCATCACTGCTGTACAAATTCAATTCAAACTTCGTGTTTTGAAACAAATTCATTATATTTATACGTATACCAAATTTTGTGAAAATGTGTTTGGTAGAAGCAGAGAGAAATCATGCGTACAGACAGACAGACATGGTGCATAACAGACAATAAGAGAAAAACATTAAACACCAACTTTATCCACGACCACTAGAATATTCCAAATCAAATGCAAAAACATAATATTTTATGCTCTATATGTCATAAAATAATTTTTAGGCATAAAAAATTGCAATTATCTAATGAAAATAGTTAATGCACACTTACGGCCAATAGGAATAATCACCTTACGTCGCGAATGTGTTAAACATATATTAAAGGTTTATGTAATTATAAATGTGTTACGAAGCTGAAATTTTTTTAAAAGGTAGAATTCGTAAACTAACCGAATAAGGACTATAGAAATTTTGATATATTAATCAATTTGGCTGTTAAAAATTCTTAAAATTTAAAAAATAGATAAATGTATTATAGTTGCTACGGGGCAAACTAGGGAGATGAAAATTTTTAGTAAGTTAGAACTTGGTGTTCGAGCACTCTTTAACGTTTGAAAATATCCATAAAATTGTTATTGCAGCAGTTAAAATTTTTTAAAATTAAAAAAATCAGATAAATATTTTTGCACTTCTAGATGTGATACAACTTTACAATTTGGCAGAAATGTATGGCATTAGTAACAAACAATGGAAAAAGTATAAGTAACACCTATTCTTAAAATTGCAAATTTTTGGGATTGCTTTTATTCCAATATTGTTCCATAAGGTAGGAACGAAAATCGGTGCTGAGGTGCAAACTTTTGAATTGAAAAATTTCTCATAGTAAAATATTTCTCTGAAAAATTAATTTATTTTTAAAGGTAAGATGAAATTCTTGCAGAATGCAAGCACCAACTGCTTGTATGATTATGTTCTTCCTCATATATGTGTATACTATTAATTAGCTTCACGTAAAAAAATCTGCTTTGTAATTTTGCCAGTGATTGCAAACTTGATTAATTCAGCCATTCTTCTGGAAATACGTCAAGCGTCATATTAATCAAGGATATTAATTTATACGTTTATCCTCTTCCCCCCCAGAGCAACCCTATTCATAAGAGAAGAATTTTCTCTATAGAAGTGAAGTTACTTCCCTTTTCCCGCCTGCAGAAAGATACCAAGTTTCCAGAAAACAGGAACGATAGAATGTGTTCGGAGTTCACAAGACCCTCTGGTCATTGAGGCATGAATCAATCTCTTGAATGTATATGGTAGCATAGTCTGTCTTTTCAAAGGAGCAGGCGTTGGAGGCCCGCCGTGGGAATTCATTATTATTTTGTACATGTACTCGCGTAATTGATTTATCGTTTCATTTGTATTTTCTCTAAGCGATTTCCTTGGTGAGAGACAGTGTGCGGAATGCTTCATCGGAATTTTTAATAGCTACATTTCTTGGTATCATAAGTAAATATCTCCGCTTTACGTAGAAATTCCCTCCTATTCATTGAAACAAAAAACTTCATATTATAAGGGAAAAAATAATTGAATATATTTAAATGATCGTGCATTTACATTACCTACTTAATTTATTGTTATTTTTATTAGTAAAAGCACGTTGTATTTTCTTAGATGAATGAATGTTAAAAATACCATTTACGGAAATGAGCCAAAATTCCTACGAAAGAATTCGAGTTGGTATCTTTAACATCAAGGGAGAATATTCAGCTTAAACCTTTATCAACTCCAGAAAAAGTGAGTAATGCCTATTTAATAGAAATTAAGCATAAATATCGGTTTACCTGTTACTCGGATTACAAACAATAGGTTTGTGAATTTGCAAAATTATTCAATTTTCTAAAAAATAACAAAACTTTCCAAAAGGCCATCGTGAACTGCACCATAAGAAAAGTCGCTTCATAATGGTACATGCACGAAAATTACTCGAACAAACCATACGCGAGCAACAATAACACATGCAATCCTATGTACTGATTGTAATTAGTTTGAAATTGAATATTGTTAAATATTTTTTAATATATTTTAATTTTTCTAATATAATTTATGAGCACTTTATTTGTAAAATTGGAATTTTAGAATTATATATCATGTTTTTCTTGCCACCTGGCCGGCTAGCCAAATTGCATTTTTTTTTAAATAAATAAATAAATTATAAATTTGCTTGGCATGTCTACATTTTTAAATAAATGTTCGACTCCGTTCATAAAATCGTCTCGCGATGCCCGATGGAAATTTTCAAATGACGCGTAACGCCTCATTACAAAGCCGAAAAATTCTTCAAATTACTGACCGATAGGTCTTCTTAGCTCGAGGCGATGAATCTGTTTAGAATTTACAGTCGCGGCAAAAATTTACGGGCTGTTCAACACGTTTTCGAAGAAACGTACAGCTTCCGTTCCTCGGTCTGATTAATTTTCCCACCAATGAAAAATCGCCGAAAACCGTTATCTTGATAACACGTCGATTTTTTGTGATTATTCGACTGAGCGTATCCCGAAACCACACGAGAACGAGACTTCGTCTTTTTTCTTCAAAAGAATCCGATTTTGGCTTCCTTGATGTTTAACTAATTAAAATGCCCGTTCTTTGTGCGTGGTCCGGGTCCGATTCTTCTGGTATTTTCCGCCGTTTTTCTCATTTCTCCTTCTTGGTTCTTCTCTCCGCACCCCTCCCCCTCCTTCCGTTCCACCCCCACCTCCTACGGAGCCCCCGGCGGCCGCGGAATCCACTTAACGTCAACCCACTCGTACCCATTCTCGCCTCCCCCTTCCCTTCCCGTCGAGAGAGAAACAAGAGAGGAGGCCGCCTCCACTTGTTTTACATCGCCCATGTCCTCGATTCCACGTTCTGCACGTGCGTAGTCGTTTCGATGCTTTTTTTCCATTATTTCGACAAATGACTGCTCGATATGTACGTCTTGTCTGTGGTGTTGTTTCTGAACGTTGTTTCTTTCTTATACATTGACCACATTTTCTACATGTGACTGATATGCTTAATCCTACTGTGGACATGTCAAACTCAAAGGGGCACCAGCGCCGCATTAAAGCAATAGATGTTATTGAAAGCCCGCACCAGGATTCAAGTTTTTTAATGATGGCCAGAGTTGGAAAAATACGCTTTTCTCTAGTGGATTGGTCGTCTTTTATTGCAAAAAATTACAAACCGCATTATAATATACCTTAATAACTAAAAAGAGACCTTGTCTCCTTTTAACAAATATAAAGTACTAGCTGGAGTACCCGGCGTTGCCCGGGACCATTTTAGGCGACCGTCAAGTGTATAAAATACTGGGAGTATACTCCAATCATCGCTCAAGTTTTTATCTATCAGCATTGCTTCAGAAGCTTAATGTTTTGCAATTCACGGTGTTGCAAAGTGCGCTCGGACCCCTTCCCCAGTAAAAGTATTTTCTAATTTTACGAAAATGTAATT
The DNA here is from genome assembly GCA_028673005.1 of Tanypteryx hageni. Taxonomy (NCBI): domain Eukaryota; kingdom Metazoa; phylum Arthropoda; class Insecta; order Odonata; family Petaluridae; genus Tanypteryx; species Tanypteryx hageni. The sequence continues at coordinate 58,211,352 of CM054117.1, forward strand.
TATTAAATACACTTGAGTAATAGTATTTAGTCAGCGGGTTGGATCAAGACATTTCCATACTAATTTTACGATTTTTAAAATGATTTTTTTCTTTTCTCAGTAAAACGGATAGAGCACTTTCAGCTAAATACCAGTTCTCGGTGGTTAATTTGCCCATTTTTCAATTCTATTGATCTATTTTGACTTTCGTAATAGCTCTGCAATGTAACAGAAGGGCGCAAATATAAATCGCTTAGTTAACAAAGAGTGAGAGTAGGCAGCGAAATTTATATTAACTAGTGGTACCCGCAAAAACGTTTGCGAAGTCAGTCACAAAAATCTGCATGTTTAAAAGTCATCTTAGAGAGGTTAAATAATCATAAACAGCAATTATTTTCAAAGTTTTATAAATGCTTTAAAATTGTTTCTATTTACTGAAATATGTACATTATTCATATACAATTAATTCGATCATTTATTTAATGTTTTACTCATAAATTATTACCAACAAATTTGTTTGTACTTCACACTGTGTTATTTTTCATTTATTAAAAATAGCCCATATTCTCCTTATAAAATTAGACAACTGACATTTTGAATGTGGTTTGTTTTTATAATTTATATGTGCAATTTTAATTGCTTCTCACTTACGTAAAGGTAATAATATTCCAGTATTGAAATAAAGAAAGGAGATTTTTTCTTTTGGTCGATCGTTAAAAACGCTCGCAGTCCACATGTAATATTCTTTCGTCTATTTGAAAGCTTAATAGACGCTAATTGAATCGGAGGCAACAATGCGGGTCGCCTTGGCAGTACCCGGAAAGAGTACGAAAAAGCCATAAAATTTCAAAACGAAATGCGTATTTCTGACAAATTCTTTCGTGTAACATCTAAACATTGCAATAATAAGATATTTGGTAGTTTTAGCCGTCGAAAAAGCAAAAACGGAGAAAATTGGTCCATATTTACGTATTTTAATGAAAAAAGGAAAGAAATCTTGCATCATGAGAAATCGAAAATCCCGTGTAAACTTATGGGAAAATATAATCATCTCCTGAAGTCAAACCTGGGACACTTCTGTAAACTAAAAGTTTTTCCGAGGTCTCCTAGTTGGCAGAAACAAAATGATAAAAGGGGCGACGGACAGACGGACGGACAGACATTGAGTAATTATATATATAATATCCTTCTGAAAACGCAAATCTCTCCGCGATTTACAGCACACCGATCCGCAATCGTAAATAAACAAGAGAAGAGCAGAAAGAGAGGAAAAAATCGCCATAGAACGGGATCACATTCAAAGCTTCTACTTCCCTCCCGGCAACCCACGCGCCGTGTCTGTTCGTATTGGGTGGTGGGGGAGGGCAAGTAACTCTCTGATTGGCGAATGAGTCAGCGGAGGTCCTCGACCCCGTTAGGCGTGGCGAGGAGAGGATCGTGACGGCGGCGATTATGACGAACAAAAGAAAAACGCGACTGGTCTTGGCCTGCGGTGCGGCCACCGCCCTTAACCCCTTTGACGTTCCCCTCGAGATCACTAGCCAAGGCTCCCTTTACCTACCTCCGTACCCAAAGGGTGCGGCGTACCTCGGGGATCTTGCCAGCAAATCAGCGAGTCCTGATCTGAATGAAACGGAAAATAAAATGGCAAAAGAATATGTTCGCGTTTGAAATCGTGCCCGTGTTTTTATTTGCGAACGAGGGTCGGAGGAAGGAGAAAAAAACGACTGGAACTCGTTCCGAATTCTGTTTCTCACGTCAACTTTGCGAACTTTTTTTTGGCTTCGCGGAGGAGCGGTCGGCAAAAAATTTAATTGAAAATTTTTCGCGCGAGGAGTTTTCCTTTCCTTTCTCGAGGAGGTCTTTAATAGAAAAAAAGTTCATTTCGTGGTTTTTGTTTCTTTTAAAGGCATTCGGAACGTGTTTTCTAATCCGTAACGACGATGTCGCGTTTTATCGCCGCCTTTGTGTTTTAAGTGGTTGGCTCCAGAAACAATTCTCTTACATCCGCTAAATGTAACGGAGGGATCCGTTAGTTTTTTATTAAAAGAAACTTATGACAACGGCGATAAATTTTTCTGTTATTTTCGCAAATATTTGCATTTAAAACTTAATTAATGCGCTCGTTTAACTTGAAAAGCTTGCATGATTAATTATTCCTGTATTCTAAGTGAAAAAAATTATCTCATAAAATAATTTTAACGTAATCTTCGATTAGCGGCCAATCATAGCAAAATATCGGACTTTTAACGCAACGTACTCTTTAAATTAAAATGTAAAATGCTTTTAAACATATCCAAAGGTTAGAAAAGAATAAACATAATAATAATAAAGACGTTAATAAGCGATTTGGCGTACGGACATATATAAACTATAACTTTTATAGAAATCTCAAAATGAAATAAAGTTTTAGCCTACTAAGTCCACGTAAAATATTTATGTATTAGAGATAAAAATAAATGAAAAATCGCTACAATTAATTTCCAACTGTAAGTGATTTAATCGTAAGTTCGTTTAAAATCTTGCAATCGGAATAAAAAAGGAAGTGCTTGGTTTAACTCTTAAAATAATAATTCGATAGCACTTCATTTTTAGGCGTCGTAGAGCAGAATTAAAAAAAAAAACAATTTATTGCATTATTTGCATTTTTATAGAAAGTCTATATCAGTGGTTCTCAGACTAAAAGTTCGTCGTGGCCGCAGATGCGGCAACCTGCCATGTTGTGGTGGCCGCATTGTTAAATTTGGACCTAAGTGATGGATGTTATTCTAAGTAAGTCACTTGCGAAATTTAACGAGATAAAATTACAATGCACTGAAATGTTTATGAATTTTTTCATTGATATTTTCACATCGTCTTTCAATACATCATAATGGCAAAAATATATAAACATCACAATAGCTAATCATATGCGTAACAATACGAAAAAATCTGATGTGGCCACCACATGACTTTCTCCATACCTGTAATTTTTCTAAAAATTCCAAATAGGTTACATAATAATAAATATTTTAAGAAACTGCGAGAAAATTTTAGACTTTACAAAGAACAAAGCACTATAGCCTTCTGATATTGGATATAGCCACAAAGCTCGAACAATTAAGAAAAGAAAAAGGAGCGTTACTAAGACGTAATTCAGCGTCAATTGTTAACAATTGTCGTCGGTAGTATAAGATATCGCTTAAACAATGCATTATAATACATAATATAATATAATATAATATAATATAATATAATATAATATAATATAATATAATATAATATAATATAATATAATATAATATAATATAATATAATATAATATAATATAATATAATATAATATAATATAATATAATATAATATAATATAATATAATATAATATAATATAATATAATATAATATAATATAACATAACATAGTACAGTACAGTACAACACAACACAACACCACAGCACAACACAACACAACACAACACAATACAATACAATACAATATAATATAATATAATATAATATAATATAATATAATATAATATAATATAATATAATATAATATAATATAATATAATATAATATAATATAATATAATATAATATAATATAATATAATATAATATAATGTTTCAAACAAAGGATGTAGAAAATTAAATTTCCTACAACATTTATTCCGGTACATTTTTACATTAATCGAATATTAAAGCAAGTACTTAAAAATAACGGATGTGACAAGAGTAAACACCCACTTCCAATTGACCAATTTTTACCAAAAACTAATCAGTACTTTTGACTTATATAAAAATGTTAAATATAAAATTTCGCGATGACCTGATTAATAGTTTTTGAGTTAGAGCACCCACAACAAAGCTATCTCACACACACAGATATCATCGAGAAAATGGTCAAAACGTGTTCAGGGGACCTCAAAACGTGTATTTCCGTTGAAATCTCGAATCGATTTTTTTCATGAAAAGAATAGTTTCCCCTATACTACATATGTAGAAAGAAGTAAAAAACAAATATACTTAAAAATTATACTAACTTGTTAAAAGGAAAATTGCCTACACTTCTTTCTTCCAAAGCAAGTCGCATAACTACCTCTAAGTTTCGATCAGTTAGTTTGATTCGAAACCCACTTTTTACGAAATGCTACAAAATGTAATTTTGCTGGTGACCCCATTAAAATTTTCTGGTGGCCGCAATTGAGAATCACTGGTCTAGATTATGATAAAAACGCGATCATTTTTTTCTATTACTTATTTTTGTCATACGAGCACCTCTATTTCAACGTTGTATATCTGAGGCCTATTTTTAACTAAGTTACAAAATCATTTAAAAAGGACTGAAGATATTAGTTTCTATTAAAAAGTATTAAAAATGGAATACTTGAGTGTTGTTACTCAGCCAGGGCTGCCATATTACCACAAATAAAAATAAAAATTTCCATAACTTTGAATTTTTAAAATGCCGTGAGATAACAACGAATTTGATAACCTGGGTAGCCGCCTAACTGGAACCAAAACTTAACTTCGATCTCCTGAGAGGCGTGCCTAATTTATTCTGCCCTTTTTGCTTGCACTCCTGCTTGTTAGTTAACCTAATTTAGAAAGAAACTTTCATTCCGAGATTCACCAATTTCTACAGTTTTAGCATACGATCGCCTATATATGTTCAAATATCACAGCCCTCAAAGCCATCTGAAAGATCCAGTAAAACAAAATGAACGGACAATTGTAAATTATAATAAAAAATAAACTGAAGCGTCCTAAGAACGTCGCACGCTTTGTTTGTCGCACCGCTTGATATCGCAGGCAATGAAAGTGCTTCTTTTTTCAGATAGACATGAAGTCGCATTACTGAGGCCGGAAATGGCACACCGATCTTTACGCACCCACTATTTTATCCGCATCGCGACGGTGAGGTCAATCCGAACAATTTTTTTTATTTTTACGGGCAGATGTCCAACCAATCGCATTCACGGTCACGGTGTGGAAATATTCTTACCGAAAGGGAAGAGCAAACCCGTCTTCGACTCACGCACACGCGATTGCGTCAATGAGGTAGTTGTCAAACTGATCTCGTACTCCTAAACGAAGTAAGGGATTCCCGAAACGTCGCTTAAGGTCAATTGCATCGAGGTAGATGTCCAGGTAGAACGTCCTCCGCCGCTGGGGCACGAATGAAAACCTGATGACCCTAAAAATATTCTCTCTCTCCCTATTTCTTCCCATAGTAAACAAGTGTATAAAATACTCTTACTTTATGTAACGCTCGACTTTTAAAGGTGAGATGTATCAATGCACAGTGGTTTGACTATGGTGGTTACGGTAGAATTCATCTACATTATACCCTGTAAGTCACCTTTTTGGTGGATGGCAGGGGGTGCAGTGCACCAAGGGTCCATAGTTTTCCTACATTATCTTTTCCTATTATGGTCTCTTATCGTCCTAGGGAAAAACGATCCTCTATATCGCTCCGTTCTACAGTCGATCTCGCGAATCTTATCCTCACTGTCCTGCCTTCCGAGATACGTCGGGCTTCTGATAAGTCCTACTACCTCATTCGCTAGTCCCTCCGACATAAATTTTTCCAGTAGTTTAATTCTAGCCTGCAGCCTACGTTCCTCTAACGATATCCATTTCAGATTTTCTATTAATGATGTTACGATTTGTTTACTATCGTAATTCCTCTTTACAAACCTAGCTGCCCTGCGCTGAACCTTTTCTATCTCGTTAGTGAGTCCCTTTTCGTAGGGATCCCACACAGCTGAAGCATATTCGACCTGCGGTCGAACCAAGGATAAATAACATAATTCTTTCACTTTTTCGGAGCTATTTTGAACTATTCTCCCTATAAAGGCCAGCTTTTTGTTAGCGGCACCTATCAATCTGCGAATGTGGGTGTCCCACGAGAGATCACGATGGATCGTGACTCCGAGATATTTAATCGAGTCTGAAACTGGAATCTCTACTCCGTCCAACGAATAATTATTATCCAACGAGATACTCTTGGTTCTCTGGGTTCTTTCACCTAACCCTAATTACTGCTCCGCGCATAAAAAATCCGGTTTCCTATTTTATTCTCTAATAAAAATATACGCGCCGTTTAATGCGAAGAGTATCACGATGAGTCTTTGATGGTTAAGGTAATGATATTTAAACTAAACATGATTTTTCCATTTATGGAAGTACTGTCTGACTTAATCTGAACCTTTAAATTTTATAATCGAAGTAGCATATGAATTATGAAAGCAAATGCCGAGTTCATGTCCTTGTTTTTAAATAACGCAAGTTTAGGATGAACTAAGAAGTACTTAACAATATCATTATATATGCGCATAAGAAGACACGCGAGCAAGTAATTACTAAATCGTGAACAAAATAAATAATTTATGTAGGGGACATATGAAGAGCATTTAGGCTACAAAGCAGCTGTCATTAGTGGTGATTCATCGACTGTAGAGTCTAAAAAATTAAGAATCTTTTATCGGCGAACCATTAGTTTTCATAGTTTGTCAATTTAATTTTATCTATAAGGTGATTTCGATAATTTTACTCGAATTAATACAATTTTATCTTAATCGACATTTTTAATCGTCAGAAAATTTCCAACGCCAATCGGCAAAGAGCGACCCTCCAATAATATTCTGCGGGAGAACGAAAGTAATTTAAATTGAAATTTTAGTTGCCTATTAAACTCATCCTATTCGATTGGTAAGATGATTTTGACAATTCTCGAATGAAGCATTGCCAATCCGACCGGCAGTTAAGGGGCGCCAGTTAGCATTTTTAAGCACCGCATTCTATACAGAATTCGAGAGAATTCGATTCAACATGTCTCATCAATTAACACGTGTACTCTTACAAACATTTGCGATCGTCGCGAGAGCTTCGACCAAATTTAAATTCCATAAAAAAAAACAAGAAAACCAATCTTTTCCTCTCTCAGCCCCTCCAATCACCTCTTTCCATCGGCTCTCCTTTTCTCTCTCCTCTCTCCCCTTTCCTATCCTTTCTCTGACTTCCCCTTCCTCTCAGCAATCCACTTCTCACGAGGTCTTGCGCCTCATATGGGGTTCAAAAAACCTTTAGCAGCTGGGAATGCCATTGCGTGCCAAAATCTGACGAAGGACACAACTATCGGACCGACAGCTTCTCAATTTATAATACCCCGTTCCATCTCTTCCTCCTCCTCTCTCTCTTCTTCATCTTAACCATGTCTTCTCATCTTTTCACGTCCCCCGCCACTACACACTTATTATTCTGGTTCTCCCTCTCAACCTCATTATGTCTTTCCTTTAGTTTCCTCTTCCTCCTTTAAAGATGTCTAATCCTCTCCTCCTCTACTCTCTCTCTCTCTCAATTCTCTTCTCTTTCTGCTCATTCTAAGTCCCTGACCTCTCGCTATATGCTTAAATCTCTAACTCATCTAAGGCAGGAATGGGAAAATATTTTACGAGCTGGGCCGTATTAGCAGTTAAGAATACTTCGGCGTGCCGTTTAATAGTTCACTCATTTGAAAGAATACGAGTGATTTTATTGAACTAAATAAATAATCAATAATTTTTTAGGGTCCTAACTGGAAACCTGAAAATGTGCAATTTACCCTACCCGCGGGTATCCGCAGCAAAAGTTGCGGGTCGGATAAGGATGAAGTCTGGGGTGCGGGTCGGGCACGGATGTAAAAAGAAACCTACCCGTGCAGGTCTCTACTACTACTACTAGTAGTCACAACCTCGAAAGAAATTTTTTATGGTTATACAACCATCCCTCGCTTTGCACGGTTTCGCTTTACACGGTTTCGCTTTACACGTTTTCAGTTCAGAAAGGGTTTCTTTTCAGAGAACTTCCTAGAATTACACGGCCGTCAATTTCACTTCAGCACGGTATAGTAACGGTCTCCATGCATTAAATATCCATAAAATGTTTCATTTTGACTCGGAAATTGTAATAAAGAATAAAGGAATCAATTCTAAGCAAGATATGACTAATCTGTTGGACGTTGAACTCAAGACGGCACTCAAATATAATCTCACGTATTCCTATGGGAAAACCCTCCCACTTTGGGTGGTTTTGCTTCACACGGTCTTTTCCAGGAACGCACGTGCCGTGAAAAGCGAGGGATGGGTGTACTTTTAAGAAATGGGCATGACGTTAGCCGCGAGAAATTTCACGGTTCGCTTTCATAATGGCTTCGCGGGCCACATAAATGCTCTCCGGGACTCATGAGGCCCGCAGGTCCTAATTATCTCACCCATGATCTAAGGCCCATTGCCATTCCGAAAACTTCAAAACCTCGGTCGGCTGCTCAAGTATTACATCTCCCATTCATCTCTATAAGCGTGTTTGTTGATTTATTCCAAGGAAAAAGCTAAAACCAATTACAGTGAGCGCCAATTATAACATTCTGGCACCGGTCCTTTTATTGGAAGGTAGATGGTCTGCTCACCTTGTTACATAGACAAATGTTACCTTTTCTCCCAAATCTCAATCGACTGGCTTTGAATTTTAATACTAAAATTTATCATTATGATTATATTTTCATTTCTATTTGAAAAATAAGAAACTACAGTAGTTTTATTGTGGTTTAACCTTTCCCTTGCGTTGTGCTTTAAGCGTTTACCTATATTCTCAAGTATTTGTCAATTTTTGAGGGCCACAAATTGTTCACTTATTCGGCATATTTTAATTTATATTACTTCGATTAAGTATAGAATATACATCTTTTTAATTGCTGGGAAGGGATGTAACGTTCCTCAAAAATGGCTGTGGGAATTTAATAAAATAACCCACGAGTTAAAACACCGCGTAAAATACTTGGAAGAGACGAGGAAGGAATTGACAAGGAGAGAGGAAGCCCAGAGGAGGGAGGAGGAGGAGGAATGTTGTGGAGGGGAAGAGTGTGGAAAAACCTTGCCCGCGGACACCTGCCGACACGCCCGCAATGGCGAGAAACAAGGGATAACGATGATGATTACGAAGGAGCTTGTTCTCCTTATATAACACCAAAAAACTCACTATTTTCTCTTCGGTAGTCGGTAGTACCCACACGAATTGCTTCTTTTCCGTAGTAGAGGAATCGAGAGCGTGGATATAACTTCGTCAGGTGACTTTTTTGAGCGGAAAGTAAAGAGAATCAGTGTTGTGAGAGTTAAAAGCATAAATGATGTGTGGCTTGAATTTCTTTGTGCAGAAATAGTCAACTTATATTTGTCGAGAAAAAGCCATTACAGGTAAAAAATGTTACATTCGTATGAGATATTTTTAGCATTGTTTGCAGATCGTCATAAGTACTTTTCCCAATTTCTATAAAATAGGATGCCATATTATTAATTAAATTTCTTGCGCATAAAAGTCGTGATAGTGCCGAAAAGTAATGCTTATCTACGATTCAGAATTTTATTTTCGTAAGTTTTGGAGAATTTTTTTAAATTTTGACAGTTTTCTATGCTGTGCAATTACATATTGGTATATTTGATTCATATAGGTTATACGACACTTTCCCAACAACAGAAGTTATTTAATACGACAGAAAATTTTGAAGAAAAAATTACGAGTTACGTCATCTTAGATATCATAGTAGGAAATATTCCAAATATTCTAGTTCAGAGATGTTTGTGGAATAAACATCTGCAATAATTTATTTATGAAAGACGCAAAAACCCTTAATAAATAATATTTGAAGTGCTCAACTTTTTCTGAAAATAATGAATTATGATAGTCATAGTGGAATATGAGATCGGATTCTAAGTACGTATGGTGACTCACGTGTTTCAGGCGTTTATATCTCGGGACAAAAAAATGTCAAAGCAACTATAATGATAAAATAACGTTTAAGTGAAGGATATGTGTGGTGAAACAGAATTTATCTTAGTCAGTGATAACATTCCTGATGTTGTTATGACCGCTACATCCGAAAATCTTGTATTTAAAATGTCCATAAAGCTATTTTGAGTAGCAAGATTCACTTTATATCAATCATTTAATTTTACGGTCATGTTCATGGCTTTCCTGCAAATAAATAGTAAAAAAATGTAAATTATAGCAAGATAACCGATAAAATATTTTTAAAATTATTCAAATAACATATTATTGCAATTACGATTAATCACGAGAAGCTTTTTCACAATTAAGCTGTGGTGTCCCAGTGGTTAAGGAGTTGGACTTGGGCATTGCCCGCGCAGTTTCGAATCCTGTCCGCAGCGAATTTTTTCTCCCCAACCGTCTTGCAGTCACTAAATTGTCTTTATCCTTCCGTCTCCCCAGTCTTTATAACGCTTTGCTTAAGCTCTCTCCTGACGTCGATATCTTTCCCAACAGGTTTTCTCTAACTAAATAACTTATCCCCTATATCCACTTAGCGGCCTGCTGAATTGTTTTTGTTATTTTGTGTTTCATCGTGTTGTTTATATTATTCTATTTATAGTTTTAATGGATACCCTTGCTGACGTTGTTATAACGTTCACTGTAAAAGGCCTGAGTGCTGTTTGTGAACATCTTCAATAAATAAATTTCATTTCTAGAAATAATTATAGGGTTGAACTTATGACTGAGATCAAAATGGAAAAAACTTTCCAACCTTATTTTGTATAGTCAAGAAACATATTTAGTTTTTGAACAATAAATCTCTAATTTTAGTTGCATTGTTCTATCCCAAAAAGAAATATATATTTTATGAAACGGTCTGCCAAAATATGCATTAAAATAAACACAGAAATGACTTTGTGTATCCGCATCGGTTAACTCGCACCTAAAAGTCTGCGTATGAGGTATCAACTGATACCAATGCATCCATAGTTTGTTTCGTGCGATTCACGTGCAGAGTTGGAAATCTTATTTTCGATCCGTTCAAGCGTCTTCCGCCTTTCAGCGAGCCCTAGGTTAAAACTTAGCTAACCGCTTATCTCTCCTTCCATCGCTAGCCTCTGTATCGCCAATCAGATGATATACACATCTCCATTCTCCACCCACCCTTCCCCACTTCCTCCTACCTTCTCACTCTTTTTATCTCTTTCTCTCTCTCTCGACTCTTACCTAATACTTGCTCCTAGGACACCTCCCTCTACCATTCTCTCATTTCCTTATAAGAACCTGCCCCAACAACTTCTACAGCCTATTCTCTTTATGCTATCTCCGTAAAGCTCTTCCAATCTCCCTCCTCACACGATATTCAACACATCGCCTCCTATTCCGTCCGGTCGATATCCTTCGTGCTTCCTGGAACGTCACGAATGTATTTTTTAAATATATTCTCCTTTCACGTTCTTCGTGCTTTTTTTTGGTCCGGCCATAACATAAAACACTAAAAATTTTGATCGATATTTTTTTATTCTACCACGTTGTCTCTCCGTATGCCATCCGATTCATTGACGATCGACTGCTCCGAGGTACTCGGAGCACTCGGGATGTTCCTCTCCACCGAGGTAAATGTCGGATACGCCTTTTACCTGCTTCGTTGTAAAATTCCATAGTTCGACTCCATTAAAGTTCTGTTGTTATTTTTTATATTAAAAACCGACGCATAAGTTTTCTTCTCCCTCGGACAGGAAAAAATTCTAGATAATATAATTTATTAGGCGATCCGAAACTTTTATGGGTACAAATTTTTCGATAGTGTAAAAATGAATAAAAGCATTTTCCATTGCAGTATTAACGGATTAATTCACGAAGTCCGGATTAATTTAGTGACAACCTTTCATTAAGTTAAATTCGTTGTAATAGGCCTACTAGTGGTTGATATAGGATTACATTTATAATGAAATTAAATAGAATGTTTAGCATCAAATTGATCTGTACTGAGCCGATAAATCTTCGTTTACTCAATACATACTAGGAAAATGCACCTAACAAGTGTTTCTCCAGAGTTTGACTTCAGGAGTTCGATTTTTATTAACCCGAGCATGATACCATCGATGAATATAAAACTATATTTCGCTTGCACGTTGAAAATTTCTAAAAGCTCACGGAATTCTGAATATTCAAATCTTATGGTTTTCATTGCTACCTCGAAAGGCATATTTATGCCACGTAATAACAACCGAACGAACAAAATTCATAGATGGATCCAGAGGTTTCTCTGTTGTTTTAGAAAGGGTTGGGGAGAGAAATAATGTAGATCCCTCAATGAACAAAATACGTAAAAGAGGGAGGAGGGATAAAGAAACACGGAGTCGTTCATCCTGTTTGCGCCCAAAGTAAGAGAGAGGGTGAAGGGGAGAGGGAGAAAGGAGGCTGGGAATGGGAGTGTACAGCCATGCGTTCTGTGAGAGAAGAACCAAGGCAAGATTCACTCGAGGCTAATGATATCACCGAATTGCCCTGAATATTTTGCGGCTACAAAATATTCTGGTTTGCGTTCGAGATTTTTAAATTAAATTTAATATAAATGTTTTAAATGATATACTTTGCATAAATAAATAGCACTGCAATATATATATATATATATACGAGTAGTCGGTTCTTGCGTACTGCAAGCGCTTCAAAAAATCACCATACACCAAGATCTAAAATCGTAAATAAACCAACGCAATCTCCAGGGCAACAACACATCAGTCACGTGGAGCCTATATGTATTAAATAATAAATTCAAATTCCATGAGTAATAGCAGTATAATTATAATTTTCCATGAAATTAAGGCAACTATCCGTAATTTACAAATTCTCTGGCAATCGGCTCGTGTCCAAGTTTTCGTATTTCAAGTTTAGTGACTCAGATCGCGCTGCATGACCAATAAGAATAATCATCATTAAGACTATACCCTATACATTAAATTTATGGAAAAATTATAATATTTTCTGTTAAGATTATGGCATCATCATCCATGCCTTGAGCGCGTATTTGGATTAAAAAAACTGTCGAGTCATACTTATGAGAAACCTTAATCCAACTCTTGGTTTATGCAATGGAACTCAAAGGTTCTGGAAATTCATCCTTCAAATAAATTAATCAAAGCTGAAATACTTGGTGGAACATTCAATGGAAATATTGTTTTGATTCCTAGAATTATTTTGATGTCTTTGGATTCGGGTCTTCCTTTTACACTCAAACGAAGACAATTCCCCCTTAGACCAGCCTTTGCAATAACAATAAATAAAAATCAAGGCCAAACTCTCACAAATGTTTTGATTTATTTGAAAGAATACGTCTTCTCTTACGGCCAATTGCGTTGCAATGCCACGTGTTACTAATCGACAAAACCTCAAGATATTCTGTAAACAATCTAATAATTCATGTAAAATCAAAAATATTGTCTATAAAGAGATATTCAATAATCAGTAATCAATTTTTGTAACTTAATAAAGAATAAAGATTAAAAATTTTAAAAAATCATTTCTTCCAACCAGAACATGCGGTATTGCCCTTGTATAGTAAGCTAATTTTGTTGGTAACGCAATCTGAAGAATCTGATTGACTGCCGAAAAGTCAACTATACCAGTATCTTGAGGAAGTTTAACCTTATTTCCCTTGAAAAAATGCGATAAATAAATAAGAAGTTAAATCTGTTTAATTTTAATATTTTAATCGCTATTTAATTTCAACAAATGATAAAATATATCAATTAATATGCCGCACCACAATCAAAATTTAGCATACATTTTATAACATGGTAACTATGTACAACAAAAAATAAATAAGCATATAGGGTTTGGATTCAAATGGATTGCTGTTTCAAGTTCTTCGTTATTACATTTTATCGCATGGTAACTAATAGGAACACACAATTATGTAAATTTTATATTTATTGCTTACTTTTTAAAGTTGGTTTCATTAATTATTATTTCAATTTTAACTTAATACTTAATTCACGCATACACGCCATATTTGAAAAATTCATGCATAGCTACCTAACTATTGCCAACGTAAATAGTCTTATTGGTTACTGAACTAAATAATATCTGTTACAATTACAAAATGCATTTAATTCCTTACGCATGCATGGCAGATGGATTATCTACAGCGACGAAAAGAACATAAACGTAAATATCACGGCTACTGAACTCAAGTGAGGTATGTTTTAAATAATTTTCGATTGTTTGGTTGATTAAAACTGATTAGAAAATAAATCACTTAATAGAAATTGAATATTTACCTGGGATCGTTTCCGATATATCGTTTTGCAGTATTTAGTCTTTAAAGTACGTGATATATTTATTGATGCACCAACTAATGGGAGAGAAGAAATTTTTAATAATAATAATTCTTAGTGTGGTATTTGCTTTATATAGGAGGATGCGTAAGGAATGCGTGAAATGAATGCTTTAATAGGAGAGGGAGATAAGGAGAGAGACAGAGGGAGAGAGAGAGAGACAAAATTAAATGTTACAAAGATAAATAATTTTTGGCGTATAAGAACTGTATAGCGTAATGTATTTCTTTGTTAAACAATTTTTATTCGCCCAAAACTATTTTAACAATCTGGAACACACAATTATGCGAATTTTATATTTATTGCTTACTTTTTAATACATATAAAAGTTGGTTTCATTAATTATTACTTCAATTTTAAATTAACACTTAATTCACGCATACCCGTCATATATGACGGGCAATTACGCTAGTCTATAATAATATAGCTACTTGTGCCTCACTCACTCACTGACACAAAACTCTTAGGTACTTCTAGAAGGGCTAGTATCTGAAATTTGGCATGTAGGTAGGTCAAGTGGCACAACCGACGAGAAAAATAAAAAATCACAATAGTTAGTATTTAAGGGGTCTTTTTAACTCCAATGTGCCCTTTTAATACCCCATAAGAAAAGCTTGTTTTACATCCCCCTGTGCAAGGGCAGCAGCTTGCACAGTACCTCGTAGGTGGTGATCATGTGGATCTGAACAGCTACAGATGGGTAATCACTCTGTGAAACTGCGATGAGGAAAGCAAGGGGAAACTACCTCATTATATTTCCCATGATAGGCTGAAAAGCTGAAATACCTCTATGGATCTTTCTGGGGTAAAATATTCCGGAGGTAAAATAGTCCCCCAATCGGATCTCCGGGTGGGGACTACCCTAGGGGATGCACAGAGGAAATTTAACATTAATAGGAAAGCAAGTGGTGAGAAATTAAGAATAGGCACATGGAATGTTAGGACTATGAATTCAGGGGGTAAACTAGAGAACATAAAAAGGGAAATGAGAAGGAATAATGTAGGTATAGTAGGTCTTAGTGAAGTTCGGTGGGAAGGAGAAGGCGAGATAAATTCAGACGAATTTAAGATTATTTACTCAGGAGGGGAGAAAAAGGAAAGGGGAGTGGGGATTATAATGAGAAAAGAGATAGCTGAAAGAATTAGCAAGGTAGTGACAGTTAATGATAGATTAATAGCCGTAAAACTTCAGATGGAGCCAGTGGAAATGTTTATAATTCAAGTGTATATGCCAACGACTAATGCTGGCGACGACGAAGTAGATGAAATCTATGAACAGATTATGGAGATATTGGAGGAGGAGGGAAAAGGAAGGATCACCACCATAGTAATGGGAGATTGGAACAGTGTAGTCGGAGAGGGACAGGAAGATAACATAGTGGGAAAATATGGACTAGGGAAGAGAAATGAAAGAGGGGATAAACTTGTGGAATTCTGCCATAGAAATAGATTAATTGTAACTAATACATGGTTTAAGCATCACCAGCGGAGACTTTACACATGGAGAAGCCCAGGAGACCAGAGACGATACCAGATAGATTACATACTAGTCAATGAAAGATTTAGAAATAGCATTAAAAATGTGAAAACACTACCAGGGGCAGATATCGATTCTGACCACAACCTTTTAGTGGCAAATATACAATGTAGACTGAAGAGCATTAAGAGAAACATAAGAGTTAACCAGAAATGGAACTTAGAGGAACTCCTTAAAAACAAGGAGGCTATCATGACTGAGCTGGAGGAAAGGTTGGGGGAGAGAGATGAAGAAAATAGGAAGAATGTAGATGAGGAGTGGAGATACATCCATAGCAACATTAAAGATGTAATGGAAAAGAAGGTAGGAAAGATAACGGGTGAAAAAAACAAAAAACCCTGGATCACAGCAGCCATGCTGCAAAAAAATGGAAGAGCGGAGAAAGTGGAAGAACATAAACACTGAAGAAGGCCAAAGAAAGTACAAGGAGTTAAATAATGCTTTAAGAAGGGAAACAGATAAAGCCAGAGAACAGTGGATAAATGAGAAATGCGAGGAGATTGTCGAATGTGAAAGAATTTGTAGAACAGACCTCATGTATAGCAAAGCAAGGGAACTATTCAAGAAAAAAGCAAGAAAGATAGGACGTAAAGGAATCATGAACAAAAGTGGTAAAATAGTATCGGAGCCAGACAATGTAAAGAATGTCTGGAAAGAATACATTGAGGTTCTGTGTGACAAAGAAGGAAAGCCAAGAAATATTGAATTAAATGAAGAAGAGAATGTGGAAGAAGATCAGCTAGGACCAAGTATTCTCGAGTCTGAAGTTAAAAGAGCAATTGATGACATGAAAAGAAGAAAGGCAGTTGGGAGTGATGATATACCCGTGGACGTTCTTAAGGTTTTGGGGTCTAAAGCAGTTAAGCAACTCACAAAATTTTTTAACCAAGTATATGATACTGGCGTATGGCCTGAAGATTTTTTAGATGTTGTGATGGTACCACTGGAGAAAAAGAACAATGCAAAATGTTGTAAGGATTACAGAACTATTAGTTTAATTTCTCATACAGCTAAAGTTCTAACCAGAATAATAACCAAAAGAATTGAATGTAAAATAGAAAAGGAGCTGCAAGATAATCAGTTTGGTTTTAGAAGAGGAAGGGGGACTAGAGATGCTATAGGATGTATGAGGATGATGATAGAAAGAGCGCTAGAAGTCAATAAAGATATGTATTTTTGTTTTGTAGATTGGGAGAAAGCTTTTGACCGAGTGAAATGGGATAAGATGCTGGGTATTTTAAACAAAATAGGAATAGATTGGAAAGATAAAAGACTGCTTAAAAACCTTTACTTTGATCAAAAGATTAGAGTCAGGGTTGAAGGAGAAGAAACAGAAAGTACTTCAATAGGGAGGGAGTGAGGCAGGGTTGTCCTATTTCACCAGCGATATTTAATATGTATGCAGAAACAATAACAGAAGAAGCGTTGATGGAAGAGAAAGGATTTAAGATAGGAGGTGAAAGTATTACCACCATTAAATACGCAGATGATCAGGGCTTAATAGCAGAAGGCGAGAAAGAGCTTCAGAGGATGACAGACAGACTAGTTGAGGTTGGCCAACAATATGGAATGAAGATCAATACAGAAAAAACGAAAGTCATGGTGGTTTCAAAGGAACATAAAGAATTAAATATAATGGTAAATGGCCAAAAATTGGAACAAGTAAGTAGTTTCAAATATCTCGGCAGTATTTTAGCACAGGATGGAAGTAGTACACAGGACATCAGAAGTAGGATTGCAATGGCAAAAGCAGCATTTAACGAGAAGAAGGAGCTTCTCACAAGCAAGAAAATAAATCTAGAAACAAGGAAGAAATTAGCAAAATGCTACATATGGAGCATAGCTCTTTATGGTGCAGAGACGTGGACGATAAGGAGAAAGGAGGAAAAATATTTAGAAAGTTTTGAGATGTGGGTATGGAGAAGAATGATGAAAGTGAAATGGACAGAGAGGAAGAGAAACGAAGAAGTATTAGAAATGGTGGGAGAAGATAGGATGCTAATAAAAACAATCAGGAAAAGAAAAGCAAATTGGATAGGGCACATATTGAGAAGACAGTGTTTACAAAGGACGATCTTAGAAGGAAAAATTAGTGGAAAAAGAGGAAGAGGGAGAAAAAGAATAGGAATATTAGATAATATAAAGCAGGGATATACTACTTATAGAGGTATAAAAGAGGCTTCTAGGGAGAGAGAGAAATGGAGGCAGCGATTCAGTTAAAACCTGTCTTCGGACAGAAGCATGATGATGATGAAGAAAAGCTTGGGATTCAGTACAAGTCTTTCTAAAAATGCATTTTTAAATTACTTGAAATTGAAATACAAACTCCAAAAAAGAACATTTGTCTACTGAAAGAACGGCGTTCTTAATTTTTGGAAGCAGAATTCTAATACGTACCGAATTAGCATAAATATCTGCTTTTAATCGGAAAAAGTGTGAATTTTTTCCTCTTTTCAACAATAAAATTAAATATTGTGGCAACGACCTCAATGATTTTAAAGGCATCTAATATTATACGTTACGATTGGAGCAATTAAATGCTTTTAATGGGAATTAATGCCGTCATAACGAATTACAGTTGAACTTCCATAACTCGAATCTCAAGGAAAAGTAATAATTATTCGAGTAATAGAAAATTCAAGTTATGGAAATATATTTTTAAATATTTGTATATATACAGTGGAACTTCTACAACTCGAATATCAAAGGAAAGCAAAAATTATTCGAGTTATAGAAAATTCGAGTTACGGAAATATTTTTTTAATTTTTCTTTAATCGAATTAACATAAAGTTTATTTCCATAAGCACATAACTCTAATTTTCAATATCATGCATATTATGAAAACATCATCATCATCATGAGGTGTTCTGCCTCTAGGCAGGTCCCTGGCACCAGCGTTGTCTCCACTCATTTCTGTTCCTTGCCATTTCTTTCATTTCCTGATACCCTCCCCTTTCTTTCAGATCGTCAAACATTTTTATTCTTCTACGTCCCCTTTTCCTTTCCCCTTCTACTGATCCTTCCAACACCATCAATAGTAAACCTTCTCCTCTCAAGATATGCCCTAACCAGTTACTTTTCCTCCTCTGAATTGTTTCAAGTAATCTTCTCTTCTCATTCACCCTTGTTAGTATTGCTTCATTCCTTATCCTATCCGTCCACTTAACCTTCTCCATCCGCCTCCACACCCACATTTCAAATGCCTCTAGTCTTTCTTTCTCTCTTTTCTTTAGCGTCCATGTTTCACACCCATAAAGCAATACACTCCAAACATAGCACTTCACAAGACGTTTCTTCAGATTTAAATCCATTTTACCACATAGTACCCGTTTTTTCTTATTAAATGTTTCTTTTGCCATTGCTATTCTTGTTCTTATTTCTTTTTCACTTCTCCAGTCTTCAGTTAGCATGCTTCCCAAATATCTATACTGTTTTACTTGCTCTACTCTTCCATCCTTTATTGACACATTCATAATCTCTCTATCCCCTATTCTCATCACCTTTGTTTTCTTTATGTTCATTTTCATTCCATATTCCATCATCCTGTCTTCTAGCTTTGTAACCATTTCCTGAATATGCCTCGTTTCATCTGCCAAAATTACCATGTCATCAGCAAACCTTATACAATTTATTATTCTACCCCCAATACTAATTCCTTTATCATTCCCTATTCCATTGTCAATCATTTCTTCAGCATATATATTGAACAGGGTTGGCGATAAGCAGCAACCTTGCCTTACTCCTCTTCCTAAATCATACCATTCGGTCTGTGCATCTTTTATCCTCATAGCTGCTTTCTGTTTCATATACAGCTCTTTAATTAACCTTCTATCTTTCCAGTCTACTTTTTTTGCTTTTAGTATTTCCATCAGTTTTTCCCAGTTCACTCGGTCGAATGCCTTCTCCATATCTATGAAGCACAGACTAATTCCTTTACCCCTTTCTATATATCTCTCTCCACTCATTCTTATCAATCCTATTGCATCTCTTGTACCTCTACTCTTTCTAAATCCAAACTGTTCCTCTGCAACATTTTCTTCCATTTTGCTAATTAGTCTCTTGTTCATAACCCTAAGTAGAACCTTTGCTGCATGTGTAATTAAACTGATTGTTCTGTGTTCACTGCATTTTCTTGTTCCTTGCTTTTTCGGAATTGGAATCATAATTGTTTTGACGAAATCCTCTGGCCACATCCCCTTGTCATAGATTGCATTACACAACTTCACTATTTCTTCCAGTCCTTCCTCATTAAGACACTTAAATAATTCTATCGGTATCTCATCTACCCCCATTGCCTTCCCATTCTTCATATCCTTTATTGCTTGTAGCACCTCTATTTTCAATATCGAAACCCCTGTTTCGTCATTATTTATTTCATCCTGCTCTTCAATACGGAGATCCTTTGGTTTTTCATTTGATTTGTACAACTCCTCCATGTATTCTCTCCATCTATTAAGGACCTCCTCTTCCTTATATAGAACTTTATCTTCTTTACTTGTAATCTCTTTCACACATGCACTTGTTCTCCGTCTATCCCACGTTACATTTTTTACTTTCTTATACATCAAGTCATACATTCCTTTTCTCTCTAGATCTTCTATATCTGAGCATTCCTCCTCTAGCCATTTCTCCCTTGCTTTTTGGGTTTCTCTTCTTAGTTCATTATTCAGTTTCCTGTATTTCCTTTTTCCATCTTCATCAGTCCTGCTTTTGTATTGCCTTCTTTCTTCCATCTTTTCTATCATTTCCTTTGTCACCCATGGCTTTTTTATTCTTTTTCCTTTGAAAAACCCAATAGCCTGTTCTGCTGTTTTCCTTATAGCCTTCTTTATCCTATTCCATGCTTCATCCACATTTTCCTCCGACACGTTTTCTCTTTTGATTGCCTGAGCTAATTTTTCTCCTATTCTTTCTTTTCCTACTGTGGCTATATTCTCTAAATCCCATTTCCTAACTATCTTAGCCTTCTTAACCTTCTTCAAGGCTAGTTTTATTTCGGCCATGAGGAGCACATGATCACTGTCAATGTCTGCTCCTGGAAGTCCATATGCCTTTTTTACTCCATTTCTATATCTTTCTTCCACTAGAATATAATCTATTTGATATCTGGCTCCATCTCCTGGTGATTTCCACGTGTATAGCCTTCTCTTATGATTTTCAAACCAAGTATTTGATATAAACATCCTCTTCTCTTTACAGAACTCAACAAGTCTTTCACCTCTTTCATTTCTTTTCCCTAGTCCAAATTTTCCTACTACTTGGTCTTCTCTTCCCTCTCCTACCACAGCGTTCCAATCGCCCATCACTATCTTGCAACAGTTTTTACCTTCCTCCTCCATAATATTTTCTATCTTCTCGTATATTTCTTCAACAGCCTCATCTTCATGTTGGCTGGTCGGCATATAAACTTGTATCAACAGTAGATCTTTCGGGTGCATTCCTATTCTAAGACCAATTGCTCTATCATTTACAAATATCACCCTCTGTACACAATTTGCTATTTCCTTATTCAAAATTACCCCTACTCCATTCGTTCCTCTAGTACCTCCTGAATAGTACACTGTGATGTCATCACTTTTTATTTCCCCTCTTCCTTCCCATCTCATTTCACTTAAGCCAATCATATCCATTCTATTTATTTTCATCTCTTTCTTTAAATTTTCCAACTTCCCTGCTCGTAGGAGTGTTCTAACATTCCACGTGCCAATTCTCAACTTCTTTCCAGCATCCTTCCTTCCTTGTGTTAAACGGAACCTCTCGTGTTGTCCCCCCCGGAGATCCGAAAACATAATCACCAATAATTTCTTCCGATAATATGTAAGATTTTACTCTATGCAAAACACTAATTACATCACGCATCATAGATAACTGCAATTCTCACGTAGAACTGGAAGCACAAACATGACGATTAAATTTGGGTTATCGACTGTAGGAAGGAGCGAATAGGTTTGTTTTTCTACAGGGCTGTAAGGGATCACATTAGGAAAAGCAACCCTGATAGCAGTGACGGTAAAACGTGAAAAGTATTTTAATGTTGAGTTTCGTAGTTTTTCGAGAAATTTTAACTCTTTTCAATTGTTAAATACAATGGCATCATACCTATATCTCAATATTTTTTATCCAAATACGCGCTCAAGGCATGGATGATGATGCCATAATCTTAACAGAAAATATTATAATTTTTCCATAAATTTAATGTATGTATAGGGTATAGTCTTAATGATGATTATTCTAATTGCTCAGGCAATGCGATCTGAGTCACTAAACTTGAAATACGAAAACTTGGACACGAGCCGATTGCCAGAGAATTTGGAAATTACGGATGGTTGCCTTAATTTCATGTAAAATTATAATTATACTGCTATTACTTATGAAATTTATTATTTAATACGTATAGGCTCCAAGTGACTGAAGTGTTGTTGCCCTGGAGATCGCGTTGGTTTATTTACGATTTTAGATCTTGGTGTATGGTGATTTTTGAAGCGCTTGCAGTATGCAAGAACCGACTACTCGTATATATATATATATATATAAATAAATAAATATATATAATTCTAACGAAGGGATCATCCCGAAAAGTCCAATCTACATGTGTAAATGTATTCTCTGAAACCTCAGCGGCTCTCCTATTGATAAATGCCCACTGGGCTTCTTTCCCTCAACAAATAGTTGCCGTTGATATACATACATACAAACAAACATAAGTAGTTGGGTGGGTATACAAAAACAATATATTTACAAAAAAATAAGACGATATCCGTAATACAACTTTCTATATGCTCAAGCAATACTTAAACCAATTCTAGTAACACCACTAATTGATCCCTAAAAATACCTTTCACTTTTCAAATCGCTTAATTAATTATTCTTTTCCTTCCTTTCTTAAAAAATTTCTTCGTTCAGCCTTTTAAAGTCTCTTTCCAAGAAGCACCTGATCCAGTTTGCCCCTTTCCTCTATTTCATCATACGTATTATCTCTCATATTCTAACTCCAATCCAATCGGACACTTAAGCGTGCTTACTCACACGTCTATCACATTTTACCCATGAATGTTTTTATTTTTTACGTGTTCTTTACCAGCGAAGCGATAGTAGCGGAACGCCTTATAGGCACGTCTCGTTATCCGTCGCGACTTTCATCTCTTGAACCGCTTGATGGATTTTATTAAACTAAGTATGAGTAATCCTCATTAAAATTTACCAGCGTACTATGATTTTGACCTGCATCCGTTATTTGGAACTTCCACTTTACATAAGGACTTAAGTAGACTAATACTCGTATCTCGATAAATGGCATCCGTCAAGCAACAATTAAATACCATGTATTTTTTATCCCTAGCTCTTTTATGATTTGTAAGGTATGGATTAAAAATGTTTTCGGACAGAGGCCAGCATTTACACGACACAATTACGACGTATAGTTTTGGGGATATAAATTCGAAAAAACAATCCCAAGCATAACAACTCATTTTGTTTCTATCGGCAAACAACAATTTAAAAAACCATACTTTTCTCACCCAAGCTCTTATAATAATAATAAAGAATGTCTCTGAAATCTCTGTGTATTCCATTTATGGAGGATACTTTTTCTTCTTGTTACATTTTCTCGCGTTCGGTCCTCAGGGCGATGAAGTCTTCCGCCTCCGCAGAGCTCCAATTTAGATTTCATTCTGTCTCCGGTTTCTATCGCCCCTTTCTTTCGACCGTGGTCGTTGCCATTTCAGTTTTTCACTCTCTCATCTCCGAGTTACGTCACGGAATTTGTTTGGACTCCCGACACATCCGCCCCTCTTCCTATCACCCGTAGGGATTCTTAGAGGGACGCGCGAGAATAAATCGAACGGCGGAAGAATCGAAGCCGTTGGAGTGGAAATGAAGAAAAAAAACAAACGAAAAAATAACTACGATTCGTAAAAAAACGTAACTCGATTCGAAAGGAAACTATTCACACATCCGTGAGAGGATGGAACATTTTATGCTTCCAGGTAACGATTGTCACTCGGACGCCCGCAGCATGGTAACCACTCGAGTAGCCAGTTGCCTACTAGTCAGGAAGCCAACCATTCTATTTCTCTCTCTCTCTCTCTATCTCACACATTATTTTGGGAACTGATTTTATGAGCGCAACCCATCAATAACGCTCGCCGTAAATGGCATTACGCGGCTAACGCCCAATAAGGCTCCGATTATCTCTCTCGGGAAAACTCGTTCCTCGGAGGCTAGAGACGAGAGAGACGCATAAGATAGGATAGTCTATGTTAAACGCGAGGCGTTTCCATTCGCATCTACATTTTCAATCTCCATCTCTCCTTCTCCCCCTCCCTTCGCACCTTCCGATCCCGCTCTTCCCCCGACCCTTTCCCTCATCTTCTCCATCCTTCACAGCCCAACGTATACTTTTTTCCACACTTCTCTCTCTCTCTCCCTTTTCCTATCCTTTTCTCCTATCTCTTCTTCCGCTTCCACCTCCGATCGCTCCCTACTCAATTTTTCTCCCTCGCTCCCTGTATTCCGATCGCCACTCCCTCTCTCATTCCTCTCAAGACTCCGCCACTCCCTTATCTAGCCTCAGTCCTATACACTCGGCCATCCTATAGCACGGGGAATGTGTTCTAAAAAGGTGCCGCGTTATGTGAATCCGCTATTTGAAGCTGGCTTTACACCAGTAAGAAGTAATTGTTATACAAACAATTTGTTATAAATAACTTTTACGTTACCTATATAAGAAATTATTCTTTTGCTCATATATTAGTACAAATCTAGAGTTATCTAGCCTTAGTTCTATTTACTCAGTCATCCTATAACACGGGAGATGCGTTCGGAAAAGGTACCGCGTTATGTGAATCCGTCATTTGAAGCTGGCTTTACATAGTAAGAAGTAATTGTTATAAAATACAGTTTTTTATAAATAACTTTTGTTACTTATTATTTATAAGAAATTACTCTTTTGACCGTAGAATGGTACAAATCTAGAGTTGGCAGCTTAACCCTAGCATATTTTGAAATCCTAATGGAAAAAATCTTATAAGCAAAATTTCAGCTTTGCTACACATAGTAGCTGTTTCTTCGCAAAGGTGATCAAAGATTTTTTATGAATAAATTATGGTCACCTTTTAATGCTAAGTCATTTATATATATAGTAGGCAAGTTAATATAAACGTTATTAAAAGAGGGGGGAGAAGGTTTGCGTTCCATACCCCTTTCCGACATCCTCCCCGTCCCCAAAATTCCCAAACCTCTCTTTGATATGCTCAAATAGAGTGTTCAAGAATAAGTACTTTAATGCCAAAATAAAGTAATTGGTCATTGTAGCCAAAAAAAGTTTTAGAACTCAGTATTGGTGAATAACCACTGACGATGGCTCCCTTGTAGCCGAAATGTTCATTTGGGTTTATCGTAACATTGGTGTGGTTACTGGAGACACCTAAGATATGTTCTTGTTTTTGATTTTTTACACTGGATTGCATATTGCTGAATTTGTTTTCAGATATAAGATGAGCTATATAATTCTCTAGTGAACCAAATAGAGTGTAGATATCGTTTATCTAAGCTTATAAACGATGTACTAGGGCTCTCCTACACTTTTCCTTCACAAATCGCAATCTGAAATCCCCGATCGAATCATAATCATCCGCGTTGCGTGATTTTTTGGCAGTAAAACAAACAAACCATTTTGTAGCAAATTCGCATTAGTACAACACGTGTTGCATGGAAACAGGACAAAATGTTTCCGGACATAATGTGCCCAAACGAAAGGTAGGACAAAATGTCCCCACGTACCAGAATAAGCCATTTTGTCCTGAGCCGTTTTGTCCGGAAACATTTTGTCCTACACCAGTTACATGAGGACCACGCGTACTCCGTTTATGTCCTTCCTCGGTCTCTTATTCTCCCATCTCTCTCTCTCTCTCTCTCTCTCCACACGTCTTTCTCAGCATCCCTAAAGACTCGAAGACCGCCTCCTTATATCCATCGATGAATAATTTATGAATTAATTTATCCGAAAAACAAAAGAATGGAAAAATATTATCATCTCGAAAATTTGCCTGTATGGGTCAATCCTTGGCGTAATTACCCCGTTTTGATTTCACCTCACCTTAGAAAGGTTCTGAGAAAGAATGGATCGATCGATTCCGAGAGACGCAGTGAGCCAAAGAGGAATCTCTTTCCCATCTTACGACTATCCTTCGCTCGTCTTCCCTTCTTTTAAGCCGCTCTCTCTTCTTATTCCCTCTTTCGTCCGTCCAACCCAACCCTTTCCTCGAAAACCACATCTGGTCCCGTGAAACAGGTGCCTGCCCTCGGGCAGTCCTGCCCTAACTCCTTATTAGGTTCGGAGTTAGGTTGATGAGGAACTTAGATGTGTCGGAGTGTCAATGAAAATAGGAAAAAAGGGCTGGAGGGCTCTTGAATAGGACGCGAGAAAGGGTTGGGTGGAAGAGCGGAGGTGAAGAAATAGGCGGAGAGAAGGGAGAAAGGGGTGAGGCGAAAGGAGAGAAAGTTTAAAAATGGAAAGAGAAAGGAACCGAGAGACAGAAACGTGAAGTAATTTAAATGCTATACGCCCATAAAATGCGCGTAAAACGTGTTAATGCGTTTTATCGCGTCGAATAGTTTTAATGTGATAACGCGTCTGAATATGTTAATATAAAAAAATGATAATACGTTTTGATATGCTGATGCATTTTAATATGTTAAAAGGTTATAATATGTTAATAATAAAATCTGAATTGCTGAGAAGTTCTGGATAAAATTTTACGAGATCATTTTACCAAGAAAAACCCACACGGTAAAAGAACCTCTCCTAAGAAATTATGAAGGAAACTAATAAATTAAAACAGAATTACTTTTTTTTAATTGAAATTTGAAAATCATTTTTAATTATTGAAGCGAATGTAAAAACCGAAGCAACAGCGTAGAAGACAGATCAAAGATAGACCACTGATATCGCCCATATTTTTAAACTTTTTTATCTGGCATAACAAATAGTGTTTTTTTATTCGAGGAAAGAAGCCAACAGCAGGCAAAAAAACTACCTACCATAAAATGAATATAATGCCGAACCTAGACAACTCGGAGCCCTGAGGAAGAGTTAGAGTTACAGAAACTTCGAGTTATCGAAAATCGATTTTATAGGGATTCAATTTAACGTATGTGAAAACGAACGGGAAAATATCAATTAAGGCAAATAGAAAATTCGCGCTGAAGACTCTCGAGTTACCGAGGTTTGAATGTGATTACGGCGTAAAAATTATAAATCTTACAAGAAGATATATATATATATATATATATATATATATATATATATATATATATATATATATATATATATATATATATATATATATGTACTGCATAAATATTAGCATTCAAGACGAAAGTATAGAGAGAACAGAAACAGTGGAATAGCGGAATGCACTCCTTAAAGCGTTCGAGACGAAAATAATACAACTTCACAGCCAGTTTCGTTGTTAAGTAGAGTTGGGATATAAACCGAGAAGAAGGCGAGGAAAAATTAGATTCAGAATTTTGTGGATACATAATTCGTCCGGTCTAGTTTTGCAACATTTTTATGGAAAGATCGTTGGGTGATAATCTCGCATGTTAGTGATGTTTTCTCCCATTATCTTAACGAGTTGTTTAAGGCATTTTTCGCTCCCTTAATCACGTAGGAATACTACACTCCAAGACAACAGCAGGTACATTTAATGCAGAGGTTTCCAAAGTGTGCTCCATGTTCCGCGAACTAGCTTCATGCGGTCCGCGACAATTTTTATTGTACATCTACATGATAACCCGCAAATCACATTTTTGGTGGATGGCAGGAGGTGCAGCGCACCAAAATTCCCTAGTTTTCCTACATTACCTTTTCTTATTATGTTCTTCTATCCTCTATAATGCTCCGTCCTACAATCGATCTCGCGAAGCTTATCCTCGCTGTCCTGCCATCCGAGATACGTCGGGCTTCTGATAAGACCTACTACCTCATTCGCTAGTCCCTCCGACATATATTTTTCCAGCAGTTTAAATCTAACCTGCAGCCTACGTTCCTCTAACGATGTCCATTTTAGATTTTCTATTAATGACGTTACGCTTTGTTTACTATCGTAATTTCCCTTTACGAATCTGGTTGCTCTGGGCTGCACCTTTTCTATCTCGTTAGTGAGTCCCTTTTCGTAAGGATCCCACACAGCTGACGGATATTCGATCTGCGGTCGAACCAAGGATAAATAACATAATTCCTTCATTTTATTGAGCTACATCGAACTATTCTCTCTATAAAGGCCAACTTTTTGTTAGCAGCACCTTTCACTCGGCGAATGGTGGTGTCTCACAGGAAATCGCGATGGACTGTGATTCCTAGATCTCCAACCGAATCTGAAATTAGAATCTTTACTCAGTCAAACGATAAATTAACATCTAGCGTGCTATTTTTGGTTCTACAGAAATTGATGACGCAGTTTTTCTTTTGACTGATTTATACCTGCTATTCCTTACGCCACGCACTATATATTTTACATATGCATAACACAATGATGCCCAAACTACGACCCGCTGGCCACATACGGCCCTTCCAAAATCTTCTTCTTTAACGATTAAAGGACACAATGTAACAAAATTAAAATAGAAGATTATTAAAACAATATATTATGTCTTCCCCCCTCTATTCCCATAATAGATAAATACATTAAAAACAACTCAGGCAATATTAATCAACAACTAAACCCTTTAGTCTCCTTAAAACATTTTTCAACTTTATTTTTGAATGGGTGTGACCCGCGAAGAGGGCTAAAGTGGCCTATTCGGCCCGCGATCAGCGACGGAAAGAGTTGTGTGGCCCTCGAGCCCTCGGGCGCCACTGATTTAGTTTGATCTCAGTCTGACTCCTGAATCAACGTTAAGGAGTTCAAAGATGAATGATAGCGGCAAAAGCGTTCGAATCCTGCAGTGGGAATCACGTAATTTCATTCTTAATCGTCGATATGTAAAATTTTGTGGTGTTTTTGAGAAACTTAAAAAATAATAAATAGTTTGCATTTAAATGATAGACTTAAGCTGCAAATTACGCGTGATTTATATGGTATCTCTGATTCATTCACTATCACTGCAATGGGATCGGAACAGAAGGGGTCGGTTAAGAATGACCGTGAACAGTTTATGGAATGATCATCCTCCGTGAAATTAAAAAATTCATATTTTTGCGCGCACTTGCTATTGGAAATCTATGTGAGAAACAATCCTACCAATAAGCTTAGGCTTGAGTATTTGGAATTGATGAATTGATCGATTGCAATCTCAGAAGGACTGTTAACTTCAACCTTTTCGTGGATGTTTACAGTTGATTTTTCTGTGATTCTGACGGGTGGTTCAATCTCCAAAAGTTCTATTCTATGATAAATAATAAGTGATATACCTATATGAAAATAAATCTATTTTACTCACTCTGAAATTGTTTGTCTTAGAAAATTATTTTAGCCCCCATAAATAAATAAATTTCGATTTAATTTCATCAATGGTCAATCATTTTTTCAATAAAAAAAACTTAATATCAATAATGATAAAATGAAATGATAACTGCCTAATATTTAACAAATTTCATATCTGGCCCTAATAATAAAATACAAAATCATTGGTAAGTAGTCCTATATGCCAAGTTCGACAAACTAGCCGCCTTCGAGGCGTGTGCAACACTATATGGGCATTTTAGTGATCAAATCTGTTCGTTTTTTCGGCTCTCTGCCTCCTTTTACATAAAAATTGTTCAAAATTTAATGAACATGTTATTCTCTATAAAAAGATGCAAGCATTTTATTATCGGAAAAGCCATAATTCAACACGTTTTCTTAACACAAGAACTCAATAAACAGCCATAAAGACAGTCTTGAGTTTTTCTGCCGAATCTCTCTTTAGAAAACTGAACACTATTAATTTACTTTCTTAACAAAAAAGTAGCGTATTCCTCCAAACAACAGGAACGACAATCATTTATATGAATTATTTGTTGAGAAGATGAAATTTACTTTTCAAGAAGAGGATATAAGGAAGAACGAACGATGATGCGCCTAGGACAACCTACGCGAAAACACACGTGAAGATGACAAATGCATCTTCTTAAAAGACATTTTTTTTAAACTGTGGCGATAAAATTTTACACTGCAAGAAGATAGCTATATCGTTTGGTGCAAGCCATAAGCTTAGCATTCACAGGAAGAGTGGTTAGAAATAGTTCCGAAATTTTCGAAAAACATTTCACCTACCGTAGTTGTTGGCCGCAGGTTGAGTATGCTTCTATATAATAATTGGGACCTACATGAGAAAGGCCATTCACTCGATTTCAAAAAAGTGCAGGAAGATTTCTGAAGCAAATTTACGGCCCTAAATATGGCAGTGCCTTATTGTTAATGAATTTGAATTGGTGTCTCAAGAGGACAGCCGACTAATAGCCAGGTTGAAATTTCTAGAGATATACAGACCAGAAAGATTAGCTGAGAAAGAAATCGGTATAACTGAAGCACTTGCATATGTAGGACATAATCACAACGTTAAAAACGTGAGACTGATTGATTTTAGGCTTTCATAGGTAGAATAGTACGGAACACTACGTAAAAAGTACATGAAACATATTACTTATCATTGATTAGACCACAAGTGGCATACGCCTCTTGCATATGGGATCCGTACGAGAAGGGGCATACAATTCAATTAGAAAGAGTGCATCGCAGAGCAGCCAGATTCGTAAAACAAAAGTACGAACATAAGGAAAGCGTCACCTTATTATTGAGGGATTTGAGCTGGGTACCACTGGAGATCGTAGATTGAACTCAAGGTTGCGGTTTCTGGAGAAATATAGATCGGAATGTCTAAAAGACGAGGTTGTAGGAATAATTGAAGCACCGACGTATATGGGTAGAAACGACCGTGACGATAAGATACGTGAGATCGATTGTAGGACGGAGCGTTATCTAGGCTCGTTCCTTCCGAGGACAATACGAGATCACAATAGAAAATTTCAACCTGCAATAGACAATTTTTAGGTAGGTTTTGGTGCATTGTACCCCCTGCCGCCCACCAATTAGGTGAATTGCATGTAGATATAGGACGGAGAGATATTCAGGATATTTTTTCTTAGAACTATTAGGGATCACAACGGGATACTCAAGCCTGCAAGTGAATCTTTTTAGGGAATCTACTGCACTGCATCCATTGCCACCCACATATCTGGCGAATTGCAGGGTATTATGTAGATCAGTTGTCGGCAACGTATGACCCGCGAGTCAATGAGTGACACGTCATCACGATTTGGGTGACCCACAAAGGTGAAGATTTTTAGGAAGGTTTATGTTTTTAAAATAAAAGAGTAATTCAATTGATAAAAACAGTTAATATAAACATCCAGGTTTGACTTATCTTTTCATTCGAAATTTTTAATCGATCCATCTCGTTCCAAAAGTCATTAATTGGCCCATCAAGAAAGATTGCCGACCACTGATGTAGATATAGCTGCTGAACTTGTGTTGCATATCGTAAGAATTACACGAGGAGAGGATTTCAATCCGGTGGCCGATTTCAGATAAGGAACGCGAACGCCTGAAACCGAGTAGATGGAAGCAATTTTAAAGAGGCTCTCTGCACTTCTGGCAAGTTAAACACTTCGCCGATGGCGGATAAAAACGTTTCCTCCGACTACGTAGATAAACTCACTCGAACGTACATAACGCGACCGATTCCCTCCGAAACGAACAAAAACATTTTTGGAAGAATACCGTAATCCATTGCGGATTCCAGGCGCGTAAAACATTTTCGAAGGTTTGGAACGCCAAAATGTACGGTTGTTCGGATCGCAGCGGAAATCACGAGCATGTCCCCTCCCGCCTTATGCCTACGCGCCGTCGCTCCTGAATTTTCTGGGAGAGATAATAAAAAGGGTGGAAACGAAATACAAAGTTTTTAGCCAAGGCTCGCTCAGACTCAGACGGATGTACGGTATGGTGGGAGCAGAGTGCGGATGAGGGAGAGAGAAAGAGATGGAGGGATAGGAGTGGGAGAGAGCGTGCGTGCTTTGTGCAACTCTTCTAAAAGGGGAGATGAGGGGTTTCGTTGTTTTTCTCACTACGGCCTTCGCATAACACGGCTGCAAGAAGAGCACGTGGAGAAGAGGGGGTAAAAGGCGGTGTCCGGGTGGCGATCCCTCGGGGGCTCTTGTTATGCGCATCCCTTTCACCCCCCCTCCCCAGTAACTCCGCCCACACCGGCCTTATTGTGACGATTGCGTCTGAAACCCGAGTTTCAAGGGACGACCTTGAAAAGACCGTCTATTTCTCCCCATCCAGATGCCCGGTGTCTCCCAAACGAAGCGGCGGCACCAGGTGCAGTGGGTCAATCACGAAGGGTATGGGTGGGGGTGGTTGGGAGCGGAAGGAAGGTGCGTTGCGGGGATGAAGAATGGAAGGGGTGGGTGGAAAGGAGGGTTGAGGGCGAGTGGCCAAAAAGGTAGAGAGAGAGGGTGAAGTGGGAGGGAAGGGATTGCCAAAATACCCCTTCGCCCTTTTCCCCCTCCCAGACGCGGGGCAAAAAGGGAAAATTTTCCGATGACCTCTTACGCAATGTCGGTTTACGAATCTCGAAAAATGCCAAATGTTTCAAAAGAATTTTCTGATTTATTGTGTAGATTGCGGATCAGTTTACGTGCCAATTTTCTCAGACCTGAGAGGATATATATTATTAACTTTTACCTTTAACAAGAATAAAAACCAAGGATAAAAGTTATATCGTATGAGCGCTTTTAACTGTACAGTCCGCGTTTTAATTGCGTCCTGACGCAAAAGTCGTAGGATTAAAATATTTTCAATATGCTATGAATAATAAAATTAACTAACGATCGAAATTCTTTTATTTCTCGTGGAAATATTTCGTAACGTTCTTCCCAGGGGCGTCGAGAGCTACCGCGGGCCCCGGTGCAAAGTGACAGGCCCACATTGTGTGTATATGTGTTTGGGTGTGCGTGTGTGTCCGCATGTAGATATGAAGGTTAAAAAGCAATAAGTCATTTATGAAAAAATTGACTATATTTATTGAAAAAATAACGTGTAAATCTTAAATAGCCAAAACAATTTAATGAATATAACAAAAATAAAACAAATATAAAGAGTACACGAGTAAATACGGTATTTAAATTATAGGTATTTATTAATAAAAATATTTTTGCTTAAATAAATATAACTAAGGATATAAATAAATAGCTATCGATTACTTAGCTTTATTGTTAATCCCAATTAAACGTCTTTAAAATATGTCCATATAATTTGTTCTGGTTGCACTAAAATATTGAATACATACATACTACATATGTATTTATACCGTATAAGGAAATGAAAGAAATGGCAAGGAACAGAAATGAGTGGAGACAACGCTGGTGCCAGGGACCTGCCTAGAGGCAGAACACCTCATGATGATGATGACCGTATAAATAACCGTGATAAATGGAGGTTACCACCAGGAATACTAGGAAACTACTGAGATTTCCATTTCCAGCCATTATAATTTTTGTTAACGTCTTTCCCCGCATATCCACTTTGTCAACAATACAAGTATACAACATACCAGTATACTCGGCCGGACCCCTTGACGAATTGCGGGCCCGGGTACTGTAGACCTCTTCCCCCCCTCTCGTCGGGCCTGGTTCTTCCAATAAGGTCATAGAAGGCATTTGCAATATAATTTCAAAACATATGATACATTCATTAACGGCGGCAATATATTGAAGGCACACAAGGCCAATTGAAATTAGATAAGCAGGAGCAACATTGATAAGCACAGATGGAGACGATCACTGAAGGTTACCGAAAGTTTGCGCTCAGTATTGGAAAGTAGTTATTCTTCCTAACCATCTAGATACTGACAACTCTGCCATCCAATCCTTAAAATTTCTGCTTCAACTTGCGGTTTCCAAGTCTAATAAACAAGATATTTAGCAAAATTCATGTCATATTCTGTATAGAAATCATGTAAATCACCCTCCATTGCAGAATCACTCATATGTTTAACAAGCTAAATAAAGAGAGACAATAAAGCTAACTTTTGGAAAGAGTAGAGGTTCTAATGTTGCCATAATTTTCCAATAAATGAAGTTTCCGTCAGGAAAACTCGATGGTTTTGGGCCAAACTACAATTATTTCAATGATAATATTAGGAATACATTTACAAAGAGACACATCCCTTCCTTTGCACGGTTTCGCTTGATACGTTTGACGGTTTTTACTTTAGTTGGTTCCCTCGAATTGCACAGCGATCAATTTCACTTCAGCAGGGTTTCGTAACGGTCTCCAAGCATTGCAAATAATCAAAGGATTCAGTTCGGCTCGATGGTTATGACAAAAAATAAGCAAGCCATTATGAATAAAATATAAGTAAATTGTTGAGTTCAAGGCGGCCCTCAAACATAAGCTCATGTATTCCTACGGGGAAATCAATTCCACTTTGCACGGTTTCGCTTTACACGTTTTTTTTCCGGGATCTCATACTTCGTGCAAAACGAGGGATGGTTGTACTGAACAAATCTTTGTTTCCGCCAATGAAGCAAACATGCTCTTTCTGATGTCTGATGGCTCACTAAGAGAAGAATCCTGAGTTCCTAGAAAATCACCATTCATGACAAGACTGCAGTGGCATTCAGATTGACGTCTCCGCGATTGCGAGACATGTTTATTTTCTGTCTCTGTCATTTCGAAAAACTCAAAAGTCGTTCTGGCGTCTGCCACAGTTTAGAGAAGGCGTCGGACGTCAAAAAATACGCTCATTTCAATCCACCCTCCGTCACGAAATCACGTCTGGGACGCGCGTTTCGTGCTCCGATAACACATGCCCGAATGCTTGATTCATTATTTGCAACACGCGCGCTAATTTCATTCATTCCTAACATGGTAGAAGGAAGAATATTTTTCATCTAGGAAGCGTTTATGATTTATTCGAACACTCATTGTATACGAAGGTACATAGGCCACACCTTACCCGTATACGATAATTTAGCCAAGATAAATATTTTTCGATTTGATATTTTCTCAAATCTCTCATGCAAGTATATAGATGAAACAGATAATCCGGTTTGGGACTTATTATAATTTTCATAGAGGAATAATAGCAGATTTTTTCAAACAGGAATGAGTATAAAACTAAAATAATTTTATAGCATAGCTATAGTATAGCATGTTTTATCATTATGTATATATTTGGGACTACACATTAAAAATGGATTAATAAGTAGATGAATGTCATGTTAAGCCTATTAGGAAAAATATTCATATTTAACAGCAAACTTAAATGTGAATTTAGAAAAACCGCGTGGTTAACAGACGTGGTTTATTTATTCCGGCAAAGATACTCTACGACATAACAAAGATGGCTTAAGATGAAGAAGGAGATGAGAATGGTCTTAATCTGGTCAAGTAAATGTATCGGGCAACGGAATCAATGAGCCGCCTAAGAATATATTTTTCAATACCGCTTTATAACAAACATATTTCTCCATTGTATTCGACAGTGTTGTACACATTCATAGGGAAATATGCGGTAACAGCATCATGCTGACTAATGTGTGTGGTTTCGTTCACATTTACGGGTCAGGCGCTATCGCCTTTAAGAGGACGAGGCATTTGGGTTAAACGAGGGTTGGCGTCCTTAGCGAGAGTAGAAGTATGTCAACATTACTGAATAATACGAAGCTGGTTTTATTCGATACGACACTATTTAACTGAAATTATATGCTGAAAAACTGACGATGAATGATTACATGAGTTAGATGTAAAATATCTCTTATCTGTAGGAGAACCAATGCGTGCCTTTGCTTGAAATTTAAATGCAATAACTACTTTAGTTGGCGCTGGATAAAATCGTTTAAATTTTATGTCTACTTTATATCTGGGATGCTGGTTGCCGGAAATAGACAACGCGCGAAGTTTTGCAAAGAATATACAATTGATAAAAGGATAATATGCTGTTAATCAGAGCAGGGGAAAATTTGAATTCTCCATAAAATTCGCAGTTCACGAACCAAAAATTACAGTAAGTTGTCAGTGGCGGATTAAGACTCTTTGGAACCTCTGGCGGTAAAAAATCTGAGGCCCTATAAGGACATTAAAAACGTAAAATTTTTAACTAAATATTATTGAATAAACTTTTTAAACAAAAAATTATAATAAACAGTATATATAAATTACATAAAAATGAACAGAATAGAAAATGCATAAAAACATGCTAATAGGGCCCCGGGACTTACGAGAGTGGTCCAACCCCTTTAAATCCGCCACTACACGTTGTTCCTTAACGATGAGCTGGTTTTGGATTTTGGTTAACTTTAACTTCACCACTACTCAAGGAAAAACTTCCACTAAATATATTGATATTGAACAGCATATGTTTTGCCACGAATCGTGCGGAGATATGTATCTTTTGAACGTGGTTGTTTTGGCAGTTTATTTCAGAATAAAACAAGTTTCGCTCATATCTCGTGGTAATTATAGGTTTGGAATCGAATAACAGATGCAAAAACTTTACACAAATCCCTGCAAACTTCCTGCACAATCTACCATAATTTCGAACTAAGCCAAAAGTTAAATATAGAAGTGTCGAAAGGAAAGAGGTATTTCATTTTTCTGCAATGGTGGCTATAATTTGAAATGCTTGTCGCAATTCCCACGCAGATTCCCTCACGACAAGACCTAACCACAGTAACTGAAATAGACATTATTACCGTTACGACTTTAACGGCAGAACGATTTTAAAACAACGAATCCTTTTAAAATAACTGCAGTTTACGCGCGGTCGTGGGATCGCGGAGCGAGATTGATCGTCGATTGTCTTGTCACGTATAAATTCCGCGAGAGAGAGAAAGAGAGAGAGAAAGAGGGACGGACAGACAGACAGCCAGACAGAGACGAAGAGGTCACCTGCAACTATGTTTTTATTTAATTTCTTGCTCAGAAGCGGAAACTTCTCAACCTCGGATTTTTAACAGTTTTTAAAATACATTTTCCGCGGAATCTGAGCATAAAATAAAAGAGTTCTTGGTATAAAGGCGTCTGATAAATATTGCATGCTTCCGAGTTGATTCATTCGTTTCGAAGTGCTCCATACTTTCCCTCGCCGTGAACTTGGGTGTCCCTCATGTATTTATGCAACATGGCCACGGACGTGTATGTGTGCGTGTGGAGGTCAAAGAGAAGGGGAAATAGGCGGGAAGGGGGAGACAGGCTAGAGGAGAAGAAAGAGGGAAAGGGAAAGATGGAGGGATGAAAGGAAGAGGGAGGTATTGGTTGGTAAAGAGAGGGGAAAAACGAGAGGGAGGATTTAAGAGAGAGAGAGGGAAGGGAATGAGAGGTAAAGGAAGGCGGGAGAGAAATGAAGAGGGTGTGGTGGGAAGAGGGACATACAGGAAGGGAAGAGGAAGAAGAAGCAGGTAAGAAAATGAAAGGAAGGAGAAAATAGAAATGATCCATTGGAAATGGGACTTCAAGATCAAAAAACCGTAGAGGATGGCCATGAAGGCGGATGTTTGAACCAATTCCGCGTCTGCTTCGAAGGTTCTTGGTGTGCTGTGCGCGGTAATTTCCTGTCATCCACCAATCCGGGAATTTCAGGATTACACATCGATGTAAATAAATATGACACAGGACTTTGGCCGGATACGGAAGGAAATGAAAGATAGATACCCATGTGAATGACTTAGTTTTGGTTAATTTTGAGTTAATAAGCCTCCTATTGCATTTAAATAAATTCCTCATATAGTGAAAATAACCAGTCATATCGATGGTCTAGAATTTAATTGTTCTAACTTATTGCCTGGAACTACGAAAATATACAGAGGTAGAACAACGTTGTAGGGATTTTTGCGGCTGTTGAAGGAGTTGGAACTAAGTAATCAGTGTGTATATATAAAAATACTCAAGCCAACCTTATTGCTTAGTATAAGTGTATTTAAAAAATTCAGTTGCATTTCAATCCTGAACCAGCGATATAATATTAAAATTACAAGTTGGAATAGTTTGATAGATGAAAGTAAGCAGCTTTACCATTATCTAATTGAAGTAATAATACACCATGTAGTACACATTTATTTAAAATAAGCAGCACTTGAGGACTATCTCGATAAATGATATGTGAAGCCTCTGCGTTTCAATACTACGGTAGCAATATATATATATATATATATATATATATATATATATATATATATATATATATATATATATATATATATGGATGGCAACAAGGTGTTGGGATGAGGAAACCCAGTGAACACTCACCAATCGGACGACTTCAGGTTGGCGAAGCCCCGGGGATGTCGAAGCGACACACGTAAAAGAACACTAAAACACAGAAATATCACAAAGTTCTCTCTCTGTAACTGATGAAGGAATAACTCCGAAAGCTTCTACGTTTGTGATGTTTCTGTGTTTTAGTGTTCTTTTACGTGTGCCGCTTCGACATCCCCGGGGCCTTGCCAACCTGAAGTCGTCCGATTGGTGAGTGTTCACTGGGTTTCCTCATCCCAACACCTTGTTGCCATCCATATATCCATTTTACCTTTCCTTTTCCGTAAGCTGTTATATATATATATATATATATATATATATATATATATATATATATATGTATACACACACACACACACTAGTAGAAGGTGCTTGCATTCTGCAAGCATTTCATCTAACCTTGAAAAAACATTAATTAATTCTTCAGAGATATTTCATTATTAGGAATTTTTTTAATTCAAAAGATTTCACCTCTGCACCGATTTTCTTTCTTTCCTTATGGAAAAATATTGGAGTAAAACAATCCCTAAAATTTGCAATTTCAAGAATATTATACTTTTTCCATTGTGGGGTACTAATGCCACACATTTCTGCCAAATTTTAAAGTTATAGCACATCTATAAGTGAAATAATATTTATATAATTGTTTAAATTTTAAATATTGTTAACGACCGCAAAAACAACTTAATGGAGATATTCAAATGTTTATTTGTGCATTTGCACTAAGCTCTAAATGATTTAAAAATTTTAGCTCCCTAGCTCGCCCACTAGTACCTGAACATTTATCTATTGTTTAAAATTTTAAGAATTTTTAACAGCCAAACAAATTAAAATATCAAAATTTCTATAATATCTATTTCGTTTTTTTACAAGTTTTACCTTTAAAAAAATTCAGTTTCATTGCACATACATACATAAATCTTAAAAATTTGTTTAAACATTTGCGATTTTTTAGCGGCCGCATTATTGAACTTTTTTAATATCTTCATTTTTTCTATATAGAATTTTCTACAAAATGTTTTCAAAAGCTCGTACCTACGATAAATAGTTTTTGAGATAAAAATTATTAAACTTTAATGTACAAATGGGATAAAAACAACCCGTAAAAATTAACAATTTTGAAATTATCGATTTTTTCAGTTGGTTGTGAGTAAAATTCTATAATCGTGCAAACTTCCAGCTCCCTATTCCTTTTAGATTGGTCTACACACTGGAATACCTTTCCTCCATGCTAACTTATGGGAGATTTTCCGGAGCATCTGGAGTCGACACTGTTAGCAAAACGATACCAATTCCTGATAGGGATTGCAGTCATCTAGAAACACTCAAAATATCATTTCTCTAACTTATTGACAAGTGCCCGAAATTAAATCATAAAAATGGCGCAATGCTTTTCTCATGGGAGAAAACGCAACATTTGGAATTTCTGGAGACGAATCCAGGTCACTTTAAGAGGTCTCACTTTTCCAGAATGTTTATCTATGATTTCTACAAACGCTGAAACTTTCAGCTCACTAGCTTTTGTATTTTGGGTTGGAAATCAGTATCCTCATGATATCTATTATATATAGAGAGGAGGATTAACCCAAACCTTCTGCTTTCCCAAACTTCCGATTCCCCTCATTCTCTCCCTCCCTCCAACTTGTTCCCCCAACGGCCCTCATGTATGACTATGACCACCAGGTCCGACTGCGGCTACCTCTATTACCCGGCCCATCGGACCACTACTTTTCACAAATCCTTTCAGGTTGTGGGGTCCCAACTATGGAATTCAATTCCCGACGATGTGAAACGCTCCAGTTCCTTGAGTTGTTTTAAATCAAAAATGTATAGTTTACTAATACTTAATAGGAAATTGTAAAGAATGTTCATGCATATTTCATATTTATGTACTGTGGTATTAGTGTGTATTTCATGTATATATATATATATGTATATATATATATGTATATATATATATATATATGTATATATATATATATACACACACACATATGTCTGTGATGAATTTTTTATTGTATGTAAGATTACGAGACTATTTTCGGATTGTTGTACTCCAAACGCTCTTAGGGGACATGTGCCAGAGCAGAATAAACAAATCAAATCCAATCCTCTCTTTTCCTCTTTCTTTTCTCTGTCTCCTTCCTTCTCTCGTTCACTCTTTCTTTTCCCCATACTCCCGCCTTCCTTCGTTTTCCCAATAGGGTCCTATATAACTTTATGAGTACGGCAACAATGCTGGTTGTTCTTGGCAGCAAAATATTTTATTTAAGAAGAACTTAAAATTTTCGTCTTCAAAACAATTTTCTGGGTCAATTCGAATCGTATTTGAAAATATACGGTATAAAAATAAATCTGCGCTCTTTTGCACGTACTATGGTTCAAGTTTATAATTCCTACGACAATTATAAATAATTTTAAAAAACAAACAAAAGATGTCTTACATTCATTTACGTGTTATGCTTTCAAAGCGGACATGATGGCAACAATACTCCAATACTAATCTTATGAGAATTTCTCGAAAAAAATATTTTTTTGGGGCTCTTGAACTTAGAAACTTCCAGTTTTCACAATTTTTCCTCCGCTTGTAAGTCATGAATAATCAGTCTGAATTTTTTTCAGCATTCTAGCTCATATTATATTATATATATATCATATGAGCTATAATGCTGAAAAAATTCATATATATATATAATCGTAATTACGGTGTACAATATGAAATTTTGAAAACAGCTGAACATGCAGAAAAATTAATGAAATCATAACAAATGAATTCGAATTTAATATAGGTATTTTATATGTTTGATTATAAGTTTTAGCGACCATCGAACAGTGAAAGGAGATGCGTAAAATTAAGAAATAGTTAGATTACTTAATTCTGTTTCCTGCGGTGGGGAGGCATCGCACGCGATACGAATGTAGACAAACGCGAAAAAAAACGATACCTATTTTCCGCAGACGGATCATACGCCAGCGAAAACATTTTAATCATAATAAGCACTTTTTTGCTTGCTTGCGTAATGTTTTATTTAATGGGACGTCACGTATTGCGTAGTTCTAGAAATATATTTCGTGCGGATGTTTCCCGTCTCGACTTTTCAATGCCGTGACCACCTTCTTACTGACTTCCGGAAGGCTTTAAGTTAGATACGCTTGTTGACAACTATTTAAAGCACCTGCCGATTTAACCTGATCGACGCTGCGGCATCTTAGTTTTATATAAATACTGTTTAGATGTGATCATAAAATGTTTTTGACAAAAATGCCAAAACATCAAACGAAAAGGAAACATAATTTTAATTAACTAACGCTACAATCTACATCTACATTTTACTCTGCGATTCTCCAAAGTGGCGGTTTGCTGTGAACAATATTTGTGACATAAATTAAACAATCCTTATACTGTGTCACAATTCTCCAATGAGCGTCAAATATCCTGATAGGTTATCCGTATATTACGTTGTTATCGGAATTACTCATTGCATTTTCGCAACTGGAGCACTTTCGTTCTGTAATTTCAGCTTTAGTAAATATGTAAAAATAATCGATCAGGTTTGAAAAAGATCCAGTGCAAATAGATTTTACTACTAACGCAAAATCTAGGCAACGAGATGACTGAGGGAATGACACAGTTTCGCAGAGCACTTGAGGTATCGACTGAATGGAAAACAGAACTACATAAAACTCAAAACGTGTTCGCGGAATGTTCTATAGAAAGAGGTCGGTTTTTTGCTTATAAATCGCCTATCCATTATTCTCTTTACGTAGGCTGAAAATATACGAAGACTCTATTTCTTCACCACATACACTTTGTTCGCGACTCGATATTTTTTCTCTTTGGAGAACATTTACATTCATTTGCCTGCGCTCATTTTTATGCTCGAGCCCAGAGCTACTCTTAATTTTCGATTTTATTTGCTTGCAACAAGTTCATCTTTACTTTATTGCCTATTGCCTAACATGCCTACAATCTTGACGAAAATCTTTATTAATCTATTTCTGCGTAGTTAAGGTTTTATCGAAGGGAAAGGTATTTAATTTATGTAAGCTATATATATATATATATATATATATATATATATATATAAGATTCTAGGGATCCTTTTTCCCTGATACAATAAGGGAGCATAACAAGAGAATATTCTCCCCCTGCCACACACCAATTGGGTTGGCTTGCGTGGTATTTATTTAGATTCAGATCCTCGGAATAGTGTCTGTTCTGTTTGATCTTTCATTAGTCCCTTATTCCAAAATTTTGGATGCATTACTTTCACACCCTATCTTCATGACATTGAAAGCTGTGTTTATCATTATAACGCGTGAAATCTCTCTGAATGCTAAGTTCGTTTGAAATCCTTTCTGTTTTCAACCCTTTAAATACGTGCACCTAACGCTTGGCGCCAATTTGCGTTAATTCTACTTTTACATTTTATAGAATTTTTATGGCCAATGATGCTTGGAAAACCGTAAATTCTGCGATCAAAAATTATCACAATAGTTCAAAACTTTCCGCAAGAGGAGATGACTTCCTCGACATTCAAAACTTGAAATATTTCTAGCCTTGTATGACTACGATGGAAAGAATCTATCGTAGATTCCTATGCGATAGGCATAAGTTTACATTGGAATTATTCCCTTGCAAGCCGTCAATAACATTTGGCAGGGGGTGTCACTGCACTAAACATAAACTCAAGCTAAAGTCTCTATTGACCCTTCTTATCACGTCTGATAAGAATGATTCGAAGAATTTCTCGGCACTAGCGGCTATTTCGTTGTATTTTCTGATACGCTCTGATCTAGCCCTACCGGTGGATTCAACTATGCCGCGCACGTCCTCAACAAAATCGGACTATTAAAATTTTCGAATAGTTAACGCTTTTATTCAATTCTTCTACTCTTCATTATTCGCCATTTCATGTATTTTAAAATCTCTGATACGCTTGCGTCGTTTCGATGCTCTCCCTTTACAAATCTATCGCTCTACGCTGGGCCATTTTGAGTTCTCTAGTTAGGCCCTCGTCATAAGGTTCCGAGACGGCGCAGTCGGAATATGTGAGAAATTTGAAATCAGAAGACAAATTCTGCGGTAACCGAAAATAGAAACCGGGCCTTTCATTTGTCATCTAAGTATCGTGACAAACTATCTCTACTGTCTGAATCTGAATGAATTCCCTGCAAACCATCGAAATTGGTGTGTGGCTGGGGGAGAATATCACCGAACTACCATGTTATTCTCCTGTCTTAGGGAAAAAGGATCTCATGTATCTATCCGTCCTACAATCAATGTCCAAGAATATGCTCTCCGATTTCAAAATTCTCTCTCATTCCTGTATCACAAATTTGACTCTTATATAGGCTTACCATATATTCAGGAGACAAAACCGGGACAAAACGATTTCTGTAGATGAAAAACCGGGACGTGTCTTGTTATTTT
The DNA here is from genome assembly GCA_028673005.1 of Tanypteryx hageni. NCBI lineage: Eukaryota > Metazoa > Arthropoda > Insecta > Odonata > Petaluridae > Tanypteryx > Tanypteryx hageni. The sequence continues at coordinate 58,254,733 of CM054117.1, forward strand.
TGTTTGTTTCATGCACTTTACATGTAATATAAACGAACTCTGCATAGCTTAAACGTACATTCTATTGCTATTAAATAATTTTATCAATTTGCCAAATACGACATTATAATAGTTAGGTTTACCATATTTTCAAACAGCCTAACCGGGTCATTGGGTGATGAGGAGTAGAAGGGAGGGAGGGTAACCAAAAACACACAAAGAAAAACCATAAATGTTTTTAATGTAACAATACTAAATCTAAAGTTTAATATTTTCACAAAAAAGAAATTATTTGACACTAGGAAACCCTTTATTTATTCAGGAACATTTTTTTCATAACTGTCCCTGACTTCGGCTCATATTAATTTTCCGGGACAGAGGAAAAAACCGACCGGGACAATCCCGGTCAAACCAGTACGTATGGTCAGCCTACTCATATTTAACCTGCGACAAATTGAATATTTGTCGAATGTATGGGTCCCGCTCGAATATACGTAATATTCGTCTTTTTTAGATTTTTCACAATTAAAATCTTTTCCCGCCAGCATGGGCCGCGTCGTCCACTTTTTTTTAAACTCTCCCTTCAATTGTTTCGTCTCAGCACCTTTTTGGTTGGTGCCATGCGGGAACAAAGTTATCCCTGTTTTAAAAGCACGCGGAGAGAGAGAGTGAGGAGCCGACCCCCGCTGCACCGCGACGCGGGAACCCGTCTCGACGGACGTAGTGGCGCGCCGAATCGTATCCCTTACTTTTTTTGGCCAGGAGAGGTGGCGCCGCCGTGGGACGCCAGTTTACCATCTAAAAATCGCTGCGATCCTTAGCAAAACCCTTGTTTGAAAAACTTTCGTTGTCACACGAGGCCTAAGGTATGACAACTAGCTTCCATGCTGCGGATTTGCCATAACAACAGAAAGCCCTTCGATCCCGAGGAGTCGGTCATTTGAAATTTTACCAACTAAACGCAATTCAAGCGGAACTAAAAGTCTATCAGGCTCAAACAAAGGGATTAAAAAAATAGAGACAATTTAGGGATAAATTCCCAAACGTTTTGAAAAGTACGAACAAATGTACGAACATAAGGAAAGCGTCACCTTATTGAGGGATTTGAACTGGGTACCACTGGAGATCGTAGATTGAACTCAAGACTGCGGCTTCTGGAGAAATATAGATCGGAATGTCTAAAAGACGAGGTTGTAGGAATAATTGAAGCACCAACGCATATAGGTAGAAACGACCGTGAAGATAAGATACGAGAGATCGATTGTAGGACGGAGCGTTATCTAGGCTCATTCTTTCCGAGGGCAATACGAGATCACGTTAGAAAATTTCAACTCACGATAGACAATCTTTAGATAGGTTTTGGTGCATTGCACCCCCTACCACCCACCAATTAGGTGAATTGCAGGGTAACATGTAGATGTAGATATTTATTTTGGTAAGGATATTTGTTTTCGTAACTATATATTCTCAACGAAATATAGACAGCATCATATTTACCAAGATCGTTCATGAAAAAATCTCATGAAATTTTCTTCTCATCGCATTACTTGTTCCATGATTGCTGTAGAAACTGCTGCGATTAGACATACTTCCAGGAGCGTAGTTAAGATTTTGGGGCCCCTATGCAAGTAAAATTTTTGGGCCCTTGTAAAAATTCGTTATAAAATTATTTTTATATTTTAGTATTAGTTTAGTATTTTAGTTTTTGATTTTTTAAAATTAAAATTCTGAAAATTTATCTAACAACTCATTAGTTTTCATTTGGCATGTTTCGGAGTTTTCAACTGAAAGAATTGATAAATACTTAAATGCACTTCTGGATACAAGTGCGTAGGTAGCTTTTTATTAACTTGAATATTGAAAAAGATCTTTCATTTCATGAAACATTTACTGGCAATGTCAAAGATACCATCAAAGCTGCACGAACATGGCAATAGATCAGGGCTACGCAACCTGGTGCTTGCGAGTACCACGGTGCTGTTTATCAGTCTTATCTTGCACTTCTACGATGCTAAAATCGTATTTCCTAGTACGATTAATTTGATCTGTGCGCCTATTTTCTTTCTGACCTTACGAAAGGACATTTTCAATCACTTTGACACACATTTGATTTTATTTATGATCATTCCTGATTATAGATAGATAAGATATGGTGGTGCTCGATGGGTGCTCTAGAACGTAACTCGGAGCTCGCTACATCGAAAAGGTTTCAGATCCCTGCTGTAGACTGATGTCTGTCTGTATTGAATCATTATTAGATCCAAAAGTTCCTTGAGTGTCCATTAAATTTTGAATTTCATCTTTCAAAACAGTGTTTGTTGTTGGCGAGAGAAGTTTGTCACAAAGGCCATAGTCTGCAAATTTATTACAAATTTTATGACTTTTCTTTTAATTCTTGATCATTCAATTTTGTGGTAGTTTTCTAAACATAATTTCTGGCCCCCTCACGCAATTTTCTCCCCTGAATACTTCATTTCTTTTATCATTCTACAAAAATTCCATATTGCTCAACAATAACTCCCACGCAACACCAAAATAAAAGATTTTATACCTTCATAGTTCACACTCTCTACGTTAAGCACCATATTGTAATAAAAATTCATATTTCCTTCCACCTAAAATATCCCATATCTCTCTTTTTCAGAAAATCATACATAATTTTGAATATTAAGAAACACTTGTAGTTTTCCACTATAGGTTAAACCTGAATCCTCGCTGATATTGATAAGAAAAATTAGCAATGATTAATAATTTTCTCAATGAGGAGGTAACCCTTGTTTATAACAACATTCTTGCCTACGTAGATAATGAAATTATTTCACCTTCAAATTAATGAGAATCTGATAAATTTTTGCCTCCCTATCTGTCACGTTATGAATAAGATGTGGAGTTAAAAAGAATATTTTTGCTTACCAGTGATGAGGTTGAGATTCATTATTTTTCCCCCAACGAAATATTCTCCGGAGACAAATGCGCGTTCGCCGGTGCCAGGTGCGAAGAGGCGCCGTTTGGTGGTGTGCGCCGCCCAGAAGGCGGATCGGAAAACCTTTTGGGTGCAGACGGACGGATTTTGGCAGCTGTGGGCGACACAAACCGTAGAAATGTTATTTACTATAGATGGGGCGACGCAAGTGATGCAACATAGTACAGGTAAACATACATAAGTTTTGACAGCGCTTGTGGGCATAGAACTTTTACATAACAGAGACAACGACGAAAGACTTTATTTCTGGCAAGTTAGGCATGACCCATTTACTCCATCTCTACACAGTTATAAACGCTGAATTTAGTTCACGGTTAATGCATATTATTGAAAAGTTACAATAACGTCAAGCGAGGAAGTTAAATTAAGGTAAAATCACATTACGTAGAGGAAAAATGCTCCTGTGTGTCGTCTTATTAAAATAAAGACTGCAGATACTCATCAAAGAATATAAGAAGGCTAGAAATTACAAATAGTGACAAAGAAGTCAGATATTAAATATAGTGCATATATACATCTTATGTGTATGGACAAAATCCTTTTGCTTTAATCGTAGGGAAGACAAAACAAATTATACTTATTGAAAATGATGCTTACAGAATTTGAAATTATTCGGATACAAATGAGATAAATGCACGCTTCAGGTAAAAAATTGAGCCATAGAGGTCTAAATTGATATAGTATATATACATATATATATATATATATATATATATATATATAATTATATTTAAATAAAAACATCTCTTAAACAGACGTTTCTGATGTTCGCAGAACTAAAAATGTTCCTCCAGAGATAAAATTTCCTGAACAGTAACTGTAACAATACGTCGTATTCGGAGGTCAAATATTATGGATGAAACCGCAACAGCCATTACGGAACTCTTCAATGTGCGAAACGACCAAAATATCGATTGTATTGGACGCTGCGGAAAAGCGCGGGAAACGAATTGTGACGATTAGCCGAAGTAACGAAGACATCGATAAGTACATTGGTATCCATTGATTGGAAGTACGGACGGATTTTTTGTGGCAGCTCCAAAAAAATAAGTGAAAAGTCTCGCCGAAAACATTCGCTAATGACTACCGTTAACGAGAGTTTTAGAAAGTTTCAGAAGCAACACAGGAAGCAAACAAGCCTCGACATTCGCCTTGCGTGGTCCTTGTTATTGCGAGTAACATCGTGAACAAGTTTACCTCATTAGGATTTTAATTCGCGATTTGTCTTTAATTTTATACTATTTTTTGTTTACACAAACGTTAACGAGCTGCTTAGATATTCCTCCAATTAAAAAAACAGTATTGACGAATAAATACATATTCCAGTATAATTTAAATAAAAAAGAATACCTACTGTATATTTCCACAAGACAAATTTTATTGCGACCAGTTTCGCCTGTTACACCTGACAATGCTGTAACAGGCGAAACCAGTCGCAATAAAATTTGTCTAGTGGAAATATACAATAATGTTTTTCATCTACATTATGGAATATTTCCTCAAAGTAGAGCCTTCCCAAGTGGAATTTGTTATTCCAGTATAATTAATATTTCAAACAATACTTTTCGATGGGATTACGAGAGCTGAAACCGATTCCATCTGGGATTGATTTCCCAAAATAACATATCAACAAAATATAAAAATAAGAAAACCAGATGGTCATCAATGCCCGCAGATACAAATTTACAATTTACGGTTACCATGCACCCTGAGATTCGTCAAATGTGACTTACTAGCAGGTGATTTTAACCATTTAGTTTCTCAAGAAAAGTGATTCCTTTAATAAAACATATGCTCTATACTAGTGGTGTGCAACTTTTTTAATCGCGGGCCACATAGGCACGGATAAATTTGCTAAGTGCCATGCAATTTATTAAAAACATACTATCAATATATAGAAAATTCAAGTATTAATGGTAGGTTGAATTTCCATTCTAAAATCATTCCTTTTACCTTTCGATAATTATCTTTTTCCCTAATGATTCGACAGTTAGGTACGCCGATGGGTCAATAAAATTCAAAAGTGAAAATTGTTTAGTCTCCGCGGGCCACCTGAAATCGAGTCGCGGGACACAGGTTGTGCACCTCTGCTCTATACTTATTCTTTGATCATATCGTCCTGACATCGTGATATAAAATTTGGTTAAAAGTTTATGACAAAGTGAGAGAGCCAAAATTTCAAAACGTTTATGTGAAACAGGGTTATCTTTGGCTTTCGCGAACTTATATGTGGCGAAAATTTTGGCGGAATTACATCACCCTCCCGCTTGCATATAACTTCATTAAAGGAAGATCCTGGGTCAGATTTTAGCCATTTCTCCCTTTCATTTTGAAAAGTTTACGTTTACGTTCCCGCGTCCGGAACTCCCGGCGGGTCGCTTTTCGTACATCCCCCTAGCCCTCTAAAAAGGCATCTCACTCTGCTTAGATCCACTACAACCATTTCCCGGCTTCTCCGGCGAAGCGAAGAGAATAACCCAGCAGGAGAGGAAGGAGATATTGAAGTGGGTAGTGGTTCTCTGTAGCCACGGTAAAAGAGGCACTGGCGGGGAGGAGAGTGTGCAGGAAGAAGGCCTAGGAAGGGGGGCGTGGAGGTGGAGTGGCTGGGAGAGTGTGAGGGTGGCGGATGATACCTACCTGGTTTGTGAGGCGCCCGCCCCTCCTCTTCCCTCCGGTCCCGTTCTCTCCCCCTCCGGGGCCACCGTGCACCTCACACCAACCACCGTCGGACACTCCCGGCCCCGCGCACTACCAAGTCACGCGCTTTTTGTTACCGCCGGCCACGAGGTGTCTATGCGAAGACTATTAAGAACTCTTCGACGGATGCGGAAAGCTCAAGATAGTCATGTTTATCCCCTCTCTCTCTCTCTCTCTCGCCCCCCCTTATAATCCACTAAATCTGTATTCAGAGCCCGCGGTGTGACCTCCGCCGCGACCCGTTCGAAAAGTAAAACTTATGTCCCTTTCGACCACGTGACCGAATAGATGTTCGAGGAAGACCCAAGTCCGGGTGAGACTTCTGTAGGACACGATGGCCGGAGAGCGAGAGTGATACCGGATTCTTCGGAAGGCGAAAGTTTTTATCCTCTCTGAGGGGTAATGGAGGGAGGAGTGGACGCCGGTGAGAGAGGAGCGACCGCTTACGATGGAGAAGACCACGCTTGTGCCACGGAAAGTGTTGTGGCCCAGCCCCTCTTATCCCTTCCCCCCCTCTCCATCCCTCGATTCCAACCCCCTCCCACACCCCTTTCCCTCCTCTCTCTCTCTTCACTTCTTCCATCACCTTTCCTTATCTGTTAAAATACCTGGAGACAATCCCCCTCCTTCGCCTATCCTACGAATGGGTTGCAGTTATATACTCCACTTATCCACACCCACATCCCTCGACGTCACTAATCGCGTTCTGCGGTTGACTATTGGACTTCCCTCCTAACCTCCCCCAAAACCTCCCCCCATCCCTCCCCCCCCCACCTTCGTCCCATTCAAATGTTCGACTTCCCCCGTTTCAACCCCGATGGGGTTCTGCTCTGACCTCTCTCACTTGCACTTTCGTTGCGAAGCCTCTGGATGGGTGGGAGGGGGGTATATCCGGCCTCGGATATTCCACTTACTTTTTCGATCTCTCAAACCAGAGGAAGAAGAACATTATTCCGTCCTTGTAAAAAAAATTGGTACCTCTTTAGATAGACGAAATGTTTTGAAACCGCGTCCGAAGGGGTTGATGTTTGGAACGCGCTCGATGGTTGGTGGAGTTGGAGAAGTACGTCCGAATTCCGTTGCCTCGGCAGACCGCGAAGGGTCGTCCGTGATTCGCTTGAAAATAATAATAACGTACGGGGACTTCCAGAGGAACCGGAAATTATGAGCTAGAATTACGAGTTAATTAACGGTTTTTTTTTAATTCGAGGCGGGTTGTGCTTTGAATTCAATCGAGCGGAAAAAAAGTTTATAAACCGTTCGTCTCCTCGGGAAAAAACAAAAGAAGCTCTATTTCGCCGTTGGGCAAGACGCGAATAAATATGAAATACAGCCAGACCCCGATTTAGCGACTCTCTATATAGTACCCATGATTAGTCATTAACAGGACTCCCGTCTTATGATTACATAGAGCAAGCATATACCTCGCCACCCTCACTTTAGCCCCAATATCAGTGATGGACAAACGGTGACGCTAAATCGATGTCTGACTGAAGTATGAACGCCTACGAATCGGATAGAATTCGCTTCCTCATTCCTTAGAAGGCTGATATTTTGACGCAATACATAGATTAGAATAAATTTAATTTATTAAATTAACGTTAACACCCCCGATAAAAAATTGTCTCGGATATTGAAATTTCCACGGAAACAAGAAAAATTAACAGAAATAAAAAATATTCAACCACTTCTCGAGTTTGGCAAAACATAAACGAGAGAGGAAAACAATCAGAATTAGACAAATATTTCCGTCGCTCGTAAATCTCAGTGAAAGTATTTCTATTCGTCGTGAAACTAACGGTATGTTGTGGACCGCGTGAAGAAGTTACGTAATCCTGAAGCCTCAGGAGCTTTGCAGTGCCATGTGACACAATAGGAAATAATAATAATATATTTCATCTACGGGGGGTATAAGAATCATGGACTATATGAATTATGTGCTGAACTTCGTTAACACGGCTTCATGTTTTTAAAAGGTTTACAAAAATCTTCCTTTGCTCGCATTCGCAATTAGGTCAGGAGGGTTGAATAACAAACTGTTTTTCTTTTATCAATCATTAAAAGAATCAAATTTTCGTATATAAAAAATAAATCACATCCACATTGAACGTGATCTCAATATCTGTTACCGTGCCAGTCCTTGTTTTATACCAGGGATTCTCAACCTTTTTTATTTTCGTACAACCAAGTCAAAAACGAAAATGTTCACGTGCCACCTCTATAGGGAAAACCATGCTTTTATTTTTTCTGCGTACCACATTGCACCGGCTCGCGTACCGCAGGTTGAGAAACCCTGTTTTACACCATATATTGGGGATTGTCTGAAAGCAGCTACAGGTGGAGAAATTCCGAAAAATTGTAAAACAATCGAGATTTCCGTAAATCTGAGGCAAATTAGATTCGAGGATTTTGACTGAATGAAGACGAGAGTAAGTTTTCATCAAATTAATGGCTAAGCCATACACAGATATATATATATATATATATATATATATATATATATATAAGGCAATATTTCAAATGAATGAGTCGTGTGCGCTCACAAATAATCTCTTCCAAATGATCTCATTTTCATTAAATGCTCCTTGTAGAATACATGCTGGAAGGTTAAAAAAATATAAAGAAAAGAGTAATGTTTAAAATGACGAAGGTTGACGAAAAGATGGAAATCTTTCACTAATTGATACATTTAAAAATAAACTAAAACAAACGAATTTTTCGTGGAAGATATTTAGTTTAGGTTTGTCAGTGTTATGAGTTAATTCCACAAAGTGGAGGCTCAATTTATTAATTAATTTTTGTTACTTGCCGAACTTGAATTTGATCTATCAATAAATAAGGCGAATAAAATAAAAATATCATATACGTCGTTCAATTTTTCAATACGCACAATTCCATATAAAATAATCCGAATAAGCTAAAAAAACAATCGTGTGATTTCATTATTTTGAAGATAATACAGCCACTTGCCGGGCGGATATTCTACCACTGAACTATCATAGCAGAACAATTTTCTCGTTTCTTAACGCGGATGTTTTCTTGGTTGGGACGGAACTAGCCAAGCAAGTATCAAAGTGCCCCAACGGGTGTCCTCGAAGAGAGATACCGAAGAAAACTCCTCCCTCTCAAATAGTGAGATTGCCAAGCAAGAAATTGATGGAATAAAGCGATCTAAAGATCCTATGCAGACAGGCATAAGCTGTAATGTTGGGAAGAATTTTGATACGACAAAAAAGTCTGCTATGACCGGGAATCGAACCCGGGTCTTCCACTTGCCGGACGGATATTCTACCACTGAACTATCATAGCAGAACAATTTTCTCGTTCCTTAACTCGGATGTTTTCTTGGTTGGGACGGAACTAGCTATAACTATAGTTAAATAATTTTATGAGGTTGTTGCGCTTACTATATAGAGTTTAACGAAATTATATTCCTTTTCTGGTTCCTTACTATTTTCTACAAAACGGCATAATTTTTATCTGAAACCATTCCTAAATAACACACCAAGAGACCAAATTGTTTCAAATTACGCGGCTCCATTTCTCAAGGTCGAGCCCAATTTACGCATAATTAACGCAAGCGCGCATCGGAACGAATTTTGAAACGCGGAGGTTTTTCCGCCATCGAATTCAAAGTCAAATCGGATGCGTATAGATGAAATGAATTCGACGAATCCAATTTTTTAAAAAGAGGTATAAAGTGCTCTTGATAGTATAATTGCCCGTATTCTCCGCTATAATTGATCACTTATACATTCAACACTTGAATTGATAATTGGAGTTGTAATTTCATAGGGGAGTTTCGTGGTAGAATTCAAGGCAAAAGCGTTAATATAAAAACACACGTACGAAGCAGATAAATCAACAATCTTCCAGTTGATGCTCTTCTGCATAGAGTATTCACTGTATGCGTTCATGTGTTCGTAACCAAAAATACTGAAGAGTTACTCTCAGTATCGTGCACTGTTAGGAGCATGGTAAAAAAACTCCATATCGTCGGCGAATCTAGGCCAAAGGATTTTCGACTGATACGTACAGAAGGGCACGGAAAGTGAGAATAAAATGAGCATTTTTCGCTAGTTCGTCTTAATCTTCCACGCGGCTTGGGATCTCTTCGAGGAGGGCTCTCGAACTGGTTCATCCTGGAATGACTATAGGAGCGGTACATCTGCATGGTACCCTGCAATTCACAAATCTGGTGGGTGGCAGGGCTGCAATGCACCGAGGCCTGCCTAAAAATGTTTTTCTTGCAGATTTAACTGTTTTGATCTCGTATTGTTCTTGGAGAGGATGAGTATCAATAACGCTCCGTCCAACAATCGACCTATGAGAATATTCGGCTCTAATTGGAGAATTGTGACACAAAATAAGAATAATTTTTAAATTTGTGCTACATATATTGCTCAAAGCAAACAGTCACTTTGCGAATCGTGGAGTAAAACGAAGATGTAGATAGATCTACATCTACATGTTACCCTGCAATTCACCAAACTGGTGGGAGGCAGGGGATGCAATGCGCCGAGGCCTACCTAACAGTTATTACTCGAGAATTTCTGGTGTGCACTACACTGCCGAGGCTGCGGAGGCGGTAGAGCGTAGGGTGTTCGAGCATACTAGGGCTTTTTTATGTTAGATTTAAGGAATTGTAATTATTCACCAAGCGTTGAGATGCACGCCAATAGTAGTAATACGTCCGACGGTCATACCACTATAAACGCGATGTTAATTAACAGTAGAATACATTCTAAGCGTAGAAATAGTCGACGTAATAGGGAGGACAAGGAGGCAGTAAATAATAATAATAATTCAGTAGCGCTCGAGGCATCGTTACGTAGTAATAGCGATAAACTAAAAATCATCACGGTTAACTGTCGCAGCATTCGCAGGAAGGTCGAACTTGAACATCTTATTCGTAGTCTTCGTGCTGACGTAGTGATAGGTACAGAAAGTTGGCTAACGGCGGACATAGCCAGTCAGGAGATCTTTCCTCGTGACTATAGCATTTTTAGAAAAGATCGATGTAGCCGGTCGGGAGGTGGAGTCTTTATAGCAGTTAGAAATAAATACGAAAGTTACCCAATACAGATTAATGACGACGAAGTCGAAAGTGTTTGGTGTAGTGTGAAAGGGAGCGACTGTAAAACTGTAAATATATGCGCCTTTTATAGACCACCAAATGCGAGCGTGGAAACTATTTATTATCTAGATAAACAAGTGGCGACGCTAAGTTCGATTAATAAAGATAAAGCCATTATAATCGGGGCGATTTCAATCTTCCGTCAATTGATTGGAGGTATAATTGCTTTTATCCCGGTGGTAGAGAGCGTGAATCTTGCGAGGCTTTACTTGAAACTTTCGGCAAACACTCATTGTATCAGTTAGTGAGATTTCCCACGAGATTTAATAACATATTAGATTTATTGGCTACTAATCTTCCTGAGCGTATGAATAGGGCATCTGTTGCTGAGGGAATAAGCGATCACAGGGCAGTGTACGTGGAGTTTCAGCTAAACATTGAGAAACAGGTTAAGGCTAAAAGAAAGCTTTATGTATTCGCCAAAACCGATTTCACTAGATTTAGGTATTTTCTGCGAAATAAATATACTAATTTCTGCGAGGTAACAGATATTGCAGACGCGGAAGAATCCTGGTGCATGTACAGAGATATGATGCGAGGATGTACAGATAAATTTATTCCAAGCAAACTGAAGCGTGAAAATGCAGAACCTAGATGGTACAACCAGGAAATTAGGAGCGCTCTCCGACGGCAAAGAAAACTCCATTCTCGCGTAAATAACACATCCTCAACAGCTACGGTCGAACAGATTGCAACGTTAAGGCAGCAATACAAGGAGGCGCGCTCCATAACCAGAGTGTCAATGCGTAATGCGTTTAACAATTACAAAAAGAAGGTTTTACAGGATAACTTGAAAGAGAACCCGAAAGCATTTTGGTCTTATGTCAGAGAAGTCCAAGGTAGAGGCCCACTATTGCGTCACTGAGATCGGAAACGGGAAATGTAGTTCACGATAGTGCGGAGAAAGCAAACCTTTAAAATCAACACTTTCAGAAAGCTTTTACTCCTAATGACGATGAATGTGAAACCACTATTCCTATGCATCAGGGCGACTTGATGGAAGATTTGATATTTTCCGAAAATGGTATCGCGCTCCAACTTCATTCAGTTAAGCCAAGTAAATCTCCTGAGCCAGAGGAAATACCCGCTTGAGTATTGAAAGAGTTAGCTTACGAAATCGCGCCATATTTAAAAATTATATTCGAGAAATCCATTACCGAAGGTGTAGTTCCTGAAGATTGGAAGATGGCACACGTTACGCCCATCCATAAGGGCGGCGACAAAGAGAACCCCGAAAATTATAGGCCAATTTCCCTAACTTCATTATCATGCAAGATACTTGAGCACATAATCTTTAGTTCTGTAATGCGCTATTTAGATAGCCACTCATTGCTTAGCGGATGCCAGCACTGATTCCGGAGAGGTAGATCATGTGAAACGCAGCTCGGCTTGTTCGTGGATGATTTGTTGCGATGCGGAGAGAAAAATACTAATTGACTTCAGAAAGGCGTTTGATCAAGTATCTCATAAGATATTAATTGCGAAGTTAGGACAATATGGTATCAATCCGAAAGTTGTCAGTTGGGTGAGAGATTTCCTCTCGAATAGAGAACAGATAGTTGTCATCGATGGGAAATACTCGTCCCCCGTTAAAATTGCGTCGGGTGTTCCTCAGGGAAGTGTATTGGGCCCTCTACTTTTCTTAATCTATGTGAATGATATCTGCTCGGTAGGTTTCGAGTATAAAATAGATGGAATAAATATTCAACCAGCCGAGAATGTAAAATATTTAGGAGTAACCATTTGTCGAGATCTTTCATCGGACATGCACATTCGTCGAGTTATAGGCACGGCCAACAAGAAACTGGCTTTCATAGGTAGAATAGTATGGATCACTACAGAAAAAGTACGCGAAACATGTTACTTATCACTGGTTAGACCACAAGTGGAATACGCCTCATGTATATGGGTTCCGTACGAGAAGGGACATATAATTTAATTAGAAAGAGTGCAGCGCAGAGGAGCCAGATTCGTAAAACAAAAGTACGATCATAAGGAAAGCGTCACCTCATTATTGAGGGATTTGAACAGGGTACCACTGGAGGATCGTAGATTGCACTCAAGGTTGCGGTTTCTGAAGAAATATAGATCGGAATGTCTAAAAGACGAGGTTGTAGGAATAATTGAAGCACCAACGTATATAGGTAGAAACGACTGTGACGATAAGATACGTGAGATCGATTGTAGGACGGAGCGTTATCTAGGCTCGTTCTTCCCGAGGACAATACGAGATCACAATAAATTTTCAACCTGCGATAGACAATCTTTAGGTAGGTTATGGTGCATTGCACCCCCTGCCACCCACCAATTAGGTGAATTACAGAGTAACATGTAGATGTGTCTTTCCTGTTATGGTCTCGTATTGTTCCCAGAAAGAATGTGCCGTTTACGAGGTAAGTCACTATTGCCATATTCGGAATAATAAAGACAATAATTGTTGGGTATGTTTTGTTTGTTTAAAAATACTTTTAAATATCTTTGTCGGTTTGACAGTTCTTCTGAAGTAGTATAATGGAGGACATGCTTTATTTAATTTTAAATAAAAAAGTCTAACATACAGCAAAACCTTAATCCAAATGGTTTCTTGGCTAGAAATCGGAGGCTTATAATGGAACATCAATTTTTGAATAGTTGTTTGAGTAGCAATCTCAAAAAGTTCATCGGCAGTTGTCAGATGAAAAACTACCTCTTTAATACCGATAGCTTAATGCTTATGAATGGTGATGGCGAATGCTTTGTATCCAGCATGCGCATATGGTTTACAAGCATTTATATTGATATTGTAGAGAAATTCTTATATAACTTAATTAAAGCCACAGTGTGAACTATATAATTCTTTTTAGGAAAACTTCATTGTCATTTCTAAATTTGCGTCTAATTAGGGTTCTTCTTATGAGCCAATCTCGACCTCAACTTCAAATGAGGAAGTAATACAAACTTTGGTAAGGATTCACTAAAAAAAATAACATTGTCCTCCCGGAGTCATACTGTAAATTGTAAATCCGATACTTCCGCTTTTATTAACCACAAATTTGTACATTTAGGTCATGCCTCAAAAAAGTTTCACTTAAACTTGAGAAGATAATCTTCATTGCTGTGTAAGCCTGTCCAAGGTTTCGGGAAATCTTTGTAACTTTTTCACTTGCGAAGTATGAAGAGAAAGTATTGTGATCGTGAAAAAAATTCGACTCCTAGATATTTTGATGCCCCAGTGCGCAGAATCGTGGCATTTGCAATTCTCTCTTTCTGTATTGTCTAGTTTGCGCGGATCTAGGGGTTAAACGTTTTAACCGAAGAAATCACGCTTTTATATTTAGCAGGGGTGGACAAACCGCGGCTCTCGAGCCGCATGCGGCTCTTTAAACTCACTTTTAAATTTACACCCAGAGGCGCGACAACGTTTTTCACTACAGAACACATTGTCGTAGTGTTACTTGAAACGCCTTAGAGATGACTAAGAGACATGTATTATATCTGAATTGCATCGGGTACAGATAATTTTGTACTGTTTGTAAATTTATGAGCACAGTATGTGTCATGTGGCTCTCAAACTTCTGAAGATTATCGAGTGAGGCTCCGAGGATGAGAGACTTTGGCCACCGCTGATATAGAATAGAAACCTCGTTGAGATGTACCAAATCACGCAAAAATAGATGGCATTTCATTATTTTCGATTTTCATAAAATGTCGATTTGCTCAAAAATGTCTGAATGAATTTTGATTAAAATACATCCAATTATGCAGCTTTATACCAAGAAAAATTATACGCAATCAAAACGAAAAAACAGTAATAGTGCCGACTGACATAATATATTGGCCCAACTACCGTCAAACTCTCCCCGTTCTTTTGGCGTCACAAAACGATCCTAGTGCTCACACTATCTCTTCACTCCTTCAGCTTCCACTTAGTTTATGAAATTAAGTGCAATAGAGTATAATGATATAATAAACGCACCGTTGTTGACCTTTGTAAGGAAATAAAACAAGCAAAACCTCTCATATATCAAACCAATGATATAGTTATTTAAAATGAAAGAAAAATCCCTAGTCAAGTTTGCTGAATATGTAAGCTTCATATTATCTCGTACATATTTTAGTCAATATAAAATAACGTTCAATGAATGAGTAGTTGTGAATAATATAAAAAAATCTGGAAAACTTGCCACTCGTTTCTAGGCAAGCGAAAATCCGAACATATTACAGTATGGAGATAGGCATGAAAAATGTAAAATTTTGGTGTAAGGAAATGTTCAGCGTAGGGTAGCCAGATTTCAAAACAAATACATACATACAGTAATTCGTCACGTCATAATTTAAATGTGGTGACGCTGGAGAAAAGACAAAATGTTAGGTCCAAACTTTCAGAGAAACTTTAGAAGATGATATCACCTGAGGTTTTCCTATCTGAAGTTAAATGATACCCTACAAGTCATCTCAATTGTTGTGTGGCGGGGGATGAATGGCACCGATCTATCATGTTACTCTCCTGTTATGCTGTCTTATTGTTATAGGAAACAAGTAGGGATGTACACGTGTTTTCCGTGGCACAGAAGTGCTTTTCGTCAAATTCGTCTTAGTATAATCGTATACTAATATATTTGCTTTGAAATCAGAAAATTATTTTACCTTATATTGTGGCAACCCTGCTTTTTAGATCCTTTTTAAACATGCTCATATCGTTTTGCCATTCTATACTAGCCTTACAAACGAAATTTCTTTGAAATCCGTTCAGCCAATACCTTCGAAATTAATAGTTACAGAAAAATTCTAACTTTGATATTGTGGTAGCCCTGTTTAGTCTACCCGGTTGAAATATAATAATTCTGTTGTTTATTTATATGAAGATATGTACATCATATTTGGTTAAAATCCATGCTGTCAGTTCTCTAGAAATTGTGTAAAAGAAATGTTATTTACTTTTTATTGTGTTAGCCCTGCTCTTTAGCTCCGATTTAAACATCTCGATTTCATTATGGTATGTTGTATAAATCTTATATACAAAATTTAATTGAAATCCGTTCAGCCAATTCCTTCCAACTCCATAATAAGTGAAATAATTTAATTTGTAATTGTGGCACCCATGTTCGGCTGATTCCGTTTAAATATGCTACTATGATTTTCTATATATGTCCACATTATAAATATTAAATTTGGTCAAAATTGATGTGGAAAATTCAACACAAATACTTGTAAAAAGAAAGTTTTTTTAATACTAGTATTGTGGCAGCCCTGGTTTTGATATCTGTGTTAATCATCTGGATTTTTTTATGTTGCTCACCTCCTTCATACAAAATTTTGTTGAAATCGGTTCATCCAATTCCTTCCAAATTTATAATTACCGAAAAGACTAATTTTGCAATTTTGGCACCCCTGCCAAGTCGATTCGGTCGAAATATGTCATTTTGGTCATTAATTGATGTGAAAATTCTATGTATCAAATTTGGTTGAAATCGGTTAAGCCAATTCTTCCCTGATATATGCGTACGGACGGACATCACGAAGATAATAGTGCTTTTCAGCATTGACGAAAAACACTAAAAAGGGATATGTTATAAATGGGAGGGCATGATCACAAAGGCATAAAATCGATCGTATGACAGAGGTTAATTTTCCTTGGGGCTAATAGGGAATATCGCAAAAGTAGAATCAGATCTATAAGTGAAAACTATTAGAGATTATCGATGCAATTGTCACACTCCAATATGACGAATTCCCTTTATAAGTCCTCGGTCCCTCTTGGCCCATCTGCCGAATACTGTATTTTCTACATCTACATTATACCCTGCAAGTCACCTTTTTGGTGGACGGCAGGGGGTGCAGTGCACCAAGGGTCCATAGTTTTCCTACGTTATCTTTTCCTATTATGGTCTCTTATCGTCCTAGGGAAAAACGACCCTCTATATCGCTCCGTTCTACAGTCGATCTCGCGAATCTTATCCTCACTGTCCTGCCTTCCGATATACGTCGGGCTTCTGATAAGTCCTACTACCTCATTTGCTAGTCCCTCCGACATAAATTTTTCCAGTAGTTTAATTCTAGCCTGCAGCCTACGTTCCTCTAACGATGTCCATTTCAGATTTTCTATTAATGATGTTACGATTTGTTTACTATCGTAATTTCTCTTTACAAATCTGGCTGCCCTGCGCTGAACCTTTTCTATCTCGTTAGTGAGTCCCTTTTCGTAGGGATCCCACACAGCTGAAGCATATTCGACCTGCGGTCGAACCAAGGATAAATAAATAAATTCTTACTTTTTTCGGAGCTATTTCGAACTATTCTCCCTATAAAGGCCAGCTTTTTGTTAGCGGCACATATCAATCGGCGATTGTGGGTGTCCCACGAGAGATCACGATGACTCCGATATATTTAATCGAGTCTGAAACTGGAATCTCTACTCCGTCCAACGAATATTTATTATCCAACGAGTTACTCTTGGTTCTCCAGAAGTTGATGACGCAGCTTTTCTTTTGGTTGATCTCTAACTGCCATTCCTTACACCATGCATTTTAAAAATGAATTAATTATTTCATGCTTTTATTATTAACAAATGAGTTCCATTCGTGTGACAAGTGCAGAAAAATAGTTAAAAACATATTTTCATATTATTATTTTTATTGTTTTTTTTTATTTTGGTGTGCCCCTTCAAATATTTTTACAATCATCCAACAGCACAAGCTGCCTCTCCCCCACAGAGTTGGGATGCTAGTTACGTCCCTGCTGCTTCGCGCTATTACGAATCCGCTTAAAACGGGGTCGCACAAAGCGACGTGAGACTGTACATAATTTTTCAGGATTACATCCCTAATAATACGAAATAAGAACCGCGGATTTAAATTTTCATTAAGCGAAACTTGGGCGACCAAAATATTCATTCCCGCCTTAGTGTCCGCGTGGGTCATGCACGCCCGAAGTCAGTCGAGTAGTCTTTTTCCATACGAAATCTCTATTGTCATTGCTGACCACGGCGCCGTCTCCCACTATCCGTTATCCCTTCATTCCCACTCCTCTCTCCTTCCCTTTCAGGCCTCCTCCCCCCCCACTACGCCTCTCCTAACCCGTCTCCTCGAACGTGTCCTTCCCCATAGGGCTCTCTCTACCTCTTCCTCCGTTTCCGGGAAAACTGCTAATGGCAGCTGGGCTGAAAAACGCGCCAGGAGAAAAAAGTGACGTTCGCTAATGGTTCACGGTGAATGAAAAACTTACGAGGGACTCTTTGCTTTGCCCACAATGGCTTCGGAGAAAGGAATAAAAGGCAATTAGGGGCAGAAAAAAGTTGCTTCTTTGTGTTCTATAAAATAGACTGTTTCCATGGAACGCCATGGACGGATATGATAATGCTAATGGTCTATTTGTGCGTATAGCCTTTCCTTAGATTTTTAGAAAAAATCTGATATGGCCACCACATGACTTTCTCCATATCTGTAATATTTCTAAAAATTCCTAATAGGTTACATAATAAATATTTTATGTAACTGCGAAAAATTTTGGACCACAAAGAACAGAAATAAACTCAAACCATAGCCTTCTGATATTGGATATAGCCACAAAGCTCTAACAATTAAGAAAAGAAATTGGAGCGTTACTAAGATGTAACTAGGCGCCATTTGTTAATAACAGTCGTCGGTAGGTGGCGTGGTGGTGGCAGCAAAAATATAACATATCTCTTAAACAATGCATTATATGGAAAAATGTTTCAAACAAAGGTTGTAGAAAATTAAATTTCCTACATTCACTCCAATATATTTTTACATTTATCAAATATTAAAGCAAATATTTCAAAATAACGGATGAGTGACATGAGTAAACACCCCCTTCAGGTTGACCGATTTTTACCAAAAACTAATCAGTTCTTCTGACTTTTATAAAAATATTAATTATAAAATTTTGCGTTGACTTGATTAATAGATTTTGAGTTAGAGCACCCACAAAATAGTTATCACACATACGCACGCACGCACCTTTTCAGAAATATAAATTTTTAAACATTTTTAACGGTCAAAATTTTGTTTCAAGATGGTGGGTGAAAATGAAAATAGTTTTATAGGGGTCTACTAGTTTGTAGAAACAAAATGTCGTTTACCAGACTTCTCTACAACAAATAGTTCATGAGATATATAATCGTGATAATAATCGTGATTACCTTACACATTATTGACGAAGTTAAGCCCTCCGTCAGTCAGTTTAACACATGTATGTAAAGTTGACGAACACGTCGTCCAAACCTATTGTACCAATAAATACAATGAAGTGAGATTTACACATTCAATACGAATGATACGGAACGTATTTTTTATATATTTGTTACGTCATATTACGTATAATTTTGAACAACTCCTGATGTAACTTGGATTTGCTGATACACAGATATTGACAGTCAGCCTTGAAAGAAAATGCTTCTCAAAGCGATAACATCCATTTCTTAAAATGTTCCTCTATATCAATTTCCTCTAAAATGTTCGCGTTCGTAGCAAGGTATGAATGATGAATGGGATTTGGTGCAGAATAATGTACCCAGAGACAGTGGCGCCGCCAGACATTTGGAATGGCGGTGCAACAGAAGATGGTATTCATACATTTTTGTCGTTCAGTAATTTCTCCCAGAAATTCACTAATACTCGAGTCCGCACTTTCGCTAAATGAAAAGAATTTTCTAAATCACTATAACTAAATCAGAATAACTAAAACTGTTCGCTTTTCAGTCACTTCACAGTCCACATCCTCTCTCAGTCCAGTCACGGTTTCCACTGTTGGGTATCGTCAAAGAAATGATTTTTTCTAAATGTTTGTAGGCTCGGCATCTTAGCGTGTGAGGGAAAGACTAGGCTAGACTAGAATCATCCCCACCGCCCAGAAGAGAATAAATTTGAGCTAAATTTCGGGACCATAAGGGGTGTACATATGCACCCTTGCACACCTCTGGTTGCGCCACTGGCCAGAGACGTACCTGGGAGTTATGGTGCCTATGGCTAAATTTTAGGAAACACCTTGGTTGCGTAGAATGTTGTTTTTCCTTCGTTTTTATAAAGTATAGTAGAACATTATAGTACTCATAAATTAAACATTTGAGTACTAAATTGATACTAATTTATCAGAAAAAAACTTTTGGCATGTTTTGAGGGAACGTTTAGCGCCTTTTACAAGCGGCGCCTATTGCATATGCCACCTTCGCCATACCCTAGCTGCGCCCTGATTATAGCTGTAATAAAAGAATTTAGATACGGAATCCGGATTTTTTAAAATAGTTTATTTAAGTTATTCAAGTTTGTTGCAGACTTGAATACTTTTATTTTTTACCGTAGTCAACGAGATATAGTAAATGCAGTTTTCTATGTATTCTCTTTGGTGAAGTGATATTGTTTTTAACATATCATAAGGGTTTCAATTTTTATAGTAATTGATGATAATGTCATCTTAATCTTCTTTGAATTATGGAATTAAAACTTTTTAACTAAAACGTTGGTGACCCTCAACAAAATCATTGTTTTTGGTCGACATATCATATTTTATGTATACAAATTTAATTCTTAAAACTGCAATGTAATTTAGTGCAAAAATTCCGCAAAATATTCACAAATAAAATTATGCGAACATGATTACGATTCTAAGAATCGAAACCATGTTGCTTTCTCGATCTTCTTTAAATCATATCTTCACCGACAAAATAATTTTCAACCTGGGATCGTCCCGTTCCCTTGTTTTGTGGTTTGAGGAGAGCACACAAGTCAGCGCTCCGTCCTTCGGAAGGGACTTTAAGTAGTTGGCGCACTTGGTGTTCTTCGTAAAGAACAGGCTAATGCCGGCACCGGGTTTCCCTCCTACCGTGTGTGTTCGGTGTGGAAGGAGTCATGGCTAAAATAATCCAAGAGGTTGATTAGCCATGAATACAAGCCAACAAACAAAACAAAATAATTTTGAAATTTAAGTTATTGCGATTGTACCGAAAGAGGGTTCATAAGACAATCTAAAATAATTTGGTGTAAAAATCTACTTCACCCTACATTTATGAGCAAATATACAAATGTGACTTACAATCAGCAGTTTCCAAATGGATACGAAAACTCTGTGTGATAGAAATTAAAAATATGAAACATGCTCGAGATGGTGGGAAACGATATCGCTTCGCTTCGCAAGTATTCCTATCAACTCGTTTCGCCTTTCAATTACTCCGAAATGACTAATGTTGTTTCCATGCGATTCTTATTACTAAGCTTTGTGTCTGCTGAAGAGGAAAATCGTCTTCTAAAAAATAGCAGAAACAGCGCGTGATTTGCTCGCATTGCAGAATGACTGGACTTCGACACCGCTTAAATGGTCTACACACGCAATTTGTAGCTCTAAAGGGAATATCTGAAAGAGTTCGTGATATTTCTTCAGAAATGTTTTTGAATACTAGGCGGTTTTATATGGAGATATCATTTAGAACTTTATAGTCCGTTCAGAAATTAAATATTCGGAACGAAATTCCAATATTCCTCGAGTACGTTAACAGTTAATTCGTTTTATTCAGAAGCTTTGCTAAAAGTATCTACAAAATCCTTAGCAATTTGCCTGGCAAATGTTTCGAATCTGTTTTTTTTTTGAAATTATTTAAATTGCAGTTTTTGAATGAGCTAGCATAAATTTGTACTTTAATGAGTAGTTAATTATTCTTTAAAATGATGGAAACGTGTTATCTGCAAAGTAATAAAACGATTCGGTAGACATATCTCCTCCAAATTCTAAGAGCTAAAGAATTTTATGGTGACAAACTAGTTTAAAGTGACTCACCAATTTCTAGAGAAACAAGAGTATCTCGTTGGATGTTAATTATTCGTTGGACGGAGTAGAGATTCCAGTTTCAGACTCGATTAAATATCTTAGAGTCACTATTAATCGTAATCTCTCGTGGGGCACCCACATTCGCCGATTGATAGGTGCCGCTAACAAAAAGCTGGCCTTTATAGGGAGAATAGTTCGAAATAAATCCGAAAAAAAGAAAGAATTATGTTATTTATCCTTGGTCCGACCGCAGTTCAAATATGCTTCAGCTGTATGGAATCCCTACGAAAAGGGATTCACTAACGAGATAGAAAAGGTTCAGCGCAGGGCAGCTAGATTTGTAAAGAGAAATTACGATAGTAAACAAAGCGTAGCATCATTAATAGAAAATCTGAAATGAACATCGTTAGAGGAACGTAGGCTGCAGGCTAGATTTAAACAACTGGAAAAATTTGTCGGAGGGAATAGAGAATGAGGTAGTAGGACTTATCAGAAGCCCGACGTATCTTGGAAGGCAGGGCCACGAGGATAAGATTCGCGAGATCGATTGTAGAACGGAGCGATATAGAGGATCGTTTTTCCTTAGGATGATAAGAGAACATAATATGAAAAGATAACGTAGGAAAACTAAGGACCTTGGTGCAATGCACCCCCTGCCATCCATTAAAAAGGTGACTTGCAGAGTATCATGTAGATGTAGATACTTTTTGAGTGAATTATCAAAATTTATTCCCAGTCCATTATAAAAAATGTGTGTAGATAAAATAATTTTCTTATAGTATTACATTGAGATATTTAACATTAAAGGAAATAACTGCACCAAATAAATAAATATATCTTGTATAGTGTAAATTTCATTTCAGATATTAATTTTCATCCTTCTGAATTGATCCTATATTGTTTCAAGGCTATCTAATTGATGATTTAAGAACGAAAACTCAGCTTACCTCTAAACTTTAAAGTATAGATTGACAAATATCCCCATTAATACCTGCAAAGCCAAAGGAAAACATTTTGATTGCTTACATACGCTCAATCTATTTATTTCACACAAATCTTATAATCAGTAATATAGGATGCCTTTCGGCCAAAAAGTTGTCTATATATTCAACTATTTTTATCATCCAATCTTTGAAACCCTTTCCGTATGTATGAATGATGATAATTATTTTCCTCATATAGTAGTCTCGAAAATCTGAGTATCGATAATCCGAGGGCCGCTCAATCCGAGGTCGTGTTCTCAGAGACATCGCAGCGAAAAAAAGATGTGTGGCAAAGAAACAAAAGACTCGATGGTTATTTTCATCATTAATTTACTATGCATATGTTTTATAATTATATTATTTCCCAAGGACGATTACATTTTTTTGTAATTGTTTTTAATTATAAATATACAGATAGACGCCCTATATAGCACCCATGAATCGTTGTGAACAGAACTTACATCTTATGATTACATAGAGCAAGCATATACACCACTCCCGCGGTTTACACGACTTCAGTTTACACGGTTTCACTTTACGCGCCGTTAGGCATTAGGACAATGGTTGGAGTTTGCTAGACTCGTTTCTGTTTACGCGAGGCCTTAAGGCCCGTCCACATCTGGATACACTGTATGCAAACATTGTATAGATACATATTTTCGGTGTATTCCAAGTATGGATGTTTTTAAAACGTCCGATTAATCTTAATTTAAATTTATTTAAAAAGAGAAAATTATGGGAAGTTTCATTTAAGACATTTTTATAACTATTATTTAATACTCCACGTAGTTCAATTTTATGCTGTTCGAGGTATCGGTGTATAAGGGAAAATCGGTTTCGGTTTACGCGTCGGTTTTCAGGAATGCATTAATCGCGTAAACCGCGGGAGTGGTGTACCTCGATTTATCGCCATCCTCGCTTTAACCGCAACGTCGGTGATGGACAATCGGTGGCGCAAAAGGGGGGTTTGACTGTATCTAAATACATATATTTTTTATTTTTACAACTTTATATTTAATCATTCTGTATAATCCGAGTTGGCTCTGGTCCCGTTCACCTCGGATTATCGAGAGACTACTTACTGTATCTTGCAGAAGATTTCAAAATTGACTATGGAAACTATATATTACCCATTCTATGCATAAGACGGCGGCGCCTGTAGCACGCTACTGACGTAGGTGACTTTACGTTCTCATTTTCTCAGACAAGCTCCAAGTTCTGCACTTTTATTTTCGTTGGTACGCTCTTCCTTCCATACGATTTTTACGAAATGAACGGTTCATTCATTGAAAACTTAAGCTGCTGGAAGATTCGCGTCGTGAATCGCTTTATGCATGAGGCTATAAATCAAAACGAACCCGGTCATCTGGGAAGCGGAGGAAGAGAGAGAGGAAATACTAATAAAAAATGTCCATCTTTTTACAATAAATCTTCCGAGAAAAACATAAACAGGCCGAAAAAAATTATAAAAATTACGAGCACATAAAATAAATAATAAAATTTCTACTGATGCTCCTTTCGTGTTTACTTTAGAAGCAATCTTCTCCTTTTTTATTAAATACCGGAAACGTTGTCGGTTGAAGTCTTTGTCGTAACAGCTCTATCCGCCTGCCTCTCAATTGGATTCGCCTTATCTGGATCGAAGGGGAGAAGAGACGACCATCGCCAAGCGCAGGAGGATGCACGGATGAGTGGCGATGGCGGTGGCCCCAGGAGGCACTAGGACCACCGCCGAGGAATCGCCCAGTGTGGGCGTAGCGTGAGAGGGGGAGGGGGGGTTGAAGTCGAGATACGAGAAATGGAGGGGGGAAGAAGGATAGGGGAGCGCCGAGGTCGTAGGGCCGCTGCACCGGGGATGGGGGGAAAGGGTCCATTCCCATTGGCGGACGGCGAGGCGTAGGCCAACCTCGGTCGGTGGGGCAGAGCGATAGAGGATAGCTCAACTACTGCAAGAGGTCTAATCTCTATTTCCTCCCACCTTTCTCTCTCCCACTAACCTCCCTCTCTCTTTCTCCTTTCGCCTCCCACTTTCCTTTCCACTCCCTTTTCCTCGCTTATTCCCTTACCCATTCTTCACGTACTCTCTCCTCCTCCCTCCCTCCCGCGACTGCCCAACGCATTCAATCACACTCCTGCCGTGCTCCTTATGAATATTTATATTGCTACTCCGGAGACAGAGGAGAAGGGTTGGGTGAGGGGATAAGGTTTGTGAGAAGGGGTGAGATGATGAGATGGTAGGGCGCGGCGAAGGTGGCAGAGACGGCGGTGTGGCGGTGCCTGGTGGTGTTGGAGAGTGAAGGGGCCGCGACGACGGGGTGGGGTGGGGGTGTTTGTCTGGTGGCAGTCCTTTCGGGGTTGGACGGAGGGTGTCCAAGGAGGCGCTGGTGTAAAACTACGGGACCCACCCTCTTTCTTTCTCTCACTCTCCACTTTTTCTCCTCTCTTCCCATCCCTCCTCCGGTCCGTCCCTCTCCTCCCTTTCCCTCCCCCCCCCCCCCGATCCCAACCACCCCTCCTTCCCCCTCCCTTCTCTCAGGTGGCAGCAGCTCCGGCACTGTGTCAAAACTCGGTCGTTCTCACCGCCCGTAGGGAGAAGCGTTCGAGAGTCCAACCTCCGAGCATCTCAAAGCGATATCATCCTCTCGCTCGCCATCTATTTCTGTCGTTCAGTCCCTTCGTTTTTGTTCCGTCAACGTCATGGCAGCGGTCTCGTTCCTCGTCTGCGCAGCGCTCATCCTTCTCGCCTCGGCGATATCCGTGTTCGCCGCCGCTATCTGGAAGGGGTCGAGGAGAAGGAAGTCGGAGACGGCAATGCCGGGCGGCGTCGAGACCAAGGAAGCTCCGGGACCCCGCCCTTGGCCTCTGCTGGGAAGCCTCCACCTCTTGGGGAACCACGAAACGCCGTTCGAGGCCTTCACGGCTTTGTCCAAGACTTACGGGGAGGTTTACTCCATCCGACTCGGTGCCGTGCCTTGCTTGGTCGTCAACAGCTTCCGACTGATCAAGGAGGTCCTCATCACCAAAGGGGCGCATTTCGGGGGAAGGCCGGACTTCATCAGATTCCATAAACTCTTCGGTGGCGACAGAGACAACTGTGAGTATAGATGCATCGAAACGGATGCTTATGGCCCATTTTTTCTTATTCTTTCTTTATTAAGGATAGTTGATGGAAAGGAAAGACGCGAAAAATCGTGCCACGTTCGATGGTTTTTGCCGAATTGAGAATAAAATATGGAGGAAGATTCGTAGGGAAATATCAAGTGTCTATCCTTTTCAACTGCGGAAAGGAAACGTCAGTGCTATATTAATTCGTTGTTAAAAACTGTTGTTGCAAGCATAATTAGGGGGTGTAAAAAGGTAAATAAATTGAAAATCGTTTTATTAAAATACCGATATGATATTTAGATATCTTTTCTTAATGGACGGTAATATTTTTCAGCTATTTCTGTGGCTACCAAAATAACCTGAATTCACCGGATATATTTATCATATATTCGTTTGCGTTTTATATATACACACGGTAAAACCTCGATAATACGTACAAAATATTCGTTCATGAAAAGTGTACGCCAGTACTCCTGCGAAAATATATTTTGCTTTTTTTAAACGACCTTGTTAGGAAATTAAATTAATTTTTTATTTGTAATTCAAATAAAACTTAAGTCCCTTGAAGATTGCACTGAAGCGGTTATGCTGTATTTAATATATATACTCTCGTGAATTGCGGCAATGGTCAATAATATTCGCCTTGCGCGTCATACTACATTCTTGGGAATGTTAATATAGTAGAGATTTCATTACACCTTGTAATTGTAAAATATAATTGACAGAGATAGTTGGAAAGAAGGCACCACAAAACAAATGCACTCTTTTGAAAATATGCTCTCTTCCGCGTCTCCCGAATGGTCCGCGAAGTACGCGGCTCACCACGTCGACATAATAAAGAGTTCGGCGCGACCGGCGATCGGATCCGTTTGGTCGTGATTTTGCTCCCTTTCGCCACCAAGACCTGAGCCGTCTCGAAACGACAATACTCAGCAAATTCCTTTCCTCTCGAAGCCTCGTTGGTTTATTACTTGCGAACGCTTTTGCCTCGCCCGAGCGACGGGGAGACTTCAACGAGCGAATATTCTTCCGCCGGAGAAGGATCGAAGTCGAGAGTATAGATAAGGGAAGGAGTTAGTAGAAGAGGAACACGTGCATCCAGCCGCACACACGCACCCAGAGAGGAGCGGCGGCAGCGAAGGAGAGGCGCCTACCCGGAAGACACTGTTTATCTCCCACTCCGCATCCCTCTCTCCTTCCTCCCGATACACTCTCTCCCTCTCATTCCTTTCCTCTTCCTCTCTCTCTCACTTTTTCTTCGACACCCATTTCTCCCCTTCATCCTCCACGCGTGGCTTTTTCCGTTTATTTTCGTCCTCATCGTTTTTATTCCCATTCTCTAAACACCTTTCATATCTTTCTGTTCCCGTTTCCTATTACTCTTTTCTCGGTCTTTTATCTTTCCCACTTTTCTATTATACAACTTTATCGCCTCTCTTACATTTCCGTCGACCAGTGTTTTTTTCCTTTCCCCCCTACTCTTGTGTCCAACTGGATGGAGGAGGCAGAGCCATGTCACGCCTCTGGCACCTCTCGTTTGGTTACATTCCTGCCTTTAAAAGCGTGAAATGATGGCCTTCCGTCTTACGCCCCTTTGGCTCCTCTTCGTCACTTGGTCGCTCGGATGGACAGGGGAAAATTATCATTATGAACGCCTTAAGCAAAATATGTCAATTTTCCGGATATTCCTCATTTGTATTCAATTCATTCCGGCGATATTGTTTTTATCGTTAATTTTTTTAAAGATGATCTATTACGAATGCATCTTAAGGAGTGGAAACTTAGTTTATCCATTTACTTTTATTTGTCGATCATTAACTAATGAGAGAGCTATATATACAATAGTAGACATTCTATTTGCTAACATTTATTTATCAAGGATTAAAACTGCAAACAATTTAAATGTTTACTTACACAACTATTGATCATAAATTTTTTAACACAATTAAATCAATTTTCATAACATTTGGTCACTTTAGAAACATCCGCTAGTTTGTGAAACTAATTACTGTCTCTCAACCGCGAGCACAGTCGATATAAACAATTGCGTAAATGATAAAATGTAAAATTAAGAAGTTCTACCTCACATAAAACCGATTCGCCGAATCGATATCCCGCCGATTTCCTCTTTGGATAGGACTCCAAAAGTTCCGTGGAACGATATACTTCTTGGCATAAGAGGAACTAAATATATTCCACCCGCTCGAGTCCGTCGAAACGGAAATTTTGTCTTCCTTGTGGCGCAACAATTGGGTTTCCCACTACCTCTGGCGTTGAAGTCTCCGGCCCAAAGGGGCATTCCATAACTTCCCTTGGTCAACGGATTGCGGGTCGTCGCCGCCAACCCTCCCTCCCTTTTCTTTTCGCGATTCGGAGATCCTGAGCACGGAGACTGTGAGACCATAACGGGACCTCGCATCCGCGGCTGCCTAGTGTTTGTGTACAGTCGCCCACGCTACCTACGGCTTACACGTTCCGTTACGCTTGATGTACGGCGACACAGCGATCCCGATAATATGTTGGGAGAGGGGAGGAGGAAAGGAAGTAAAAGAGAGACGGAGAGAGTACGGCGAGAGGAGGAGGAGAGAGTTTAAAGTGAGGGGAGGTGAAAGGAAAAGAGGAAGGTGGGAGGGAAAGGATGGGAGAAAGATTGGTGGGAACGAAGTAGGGGAAAGGGAAGTGGACGGAAATAGTGGGCAGGAGAGAGAGAGAAATGAGAAAATGGAGTGGGTTGGTGATTACGACCATATTTCTGGTATATTCTATGTAATACCTTTCTCGTGCTGTTTTGGTCGACTTTCGTGGCGAGTGTGTCGTGATTTTCAAACTTCCCGGATTTCCACTGAGTAAATGATATAAGTTCTTACGTAGCATACTATCCGAATAAGGAAACAGATTTGTTTTGCTTGCACTCTGCAGTAAATACCAGTGACCGCGGGCTATCTCTTGTTTCATTACCACACGAGCTTTCTTCGCAAAATTTCTGATAGACAAAAAACAAAAATCATTCTGCCCTTAAGCCAAAAGAAAACCCTAAATCACACGGCCCGTTATCTGAACAAAAAACTGAGCAACTTCCGTATTAACTTTAAAGAAAATAATCACGAACGCGGAGGTTCGTTCAATTCATCCAGCGGAATAGTTTACATACTAAAGTTTAAAAAATATCTATCTTTGTCAGTAAAATTGTCACGCCGGCCACGTTTCCTTATCTTTTATAAATTTATTTTTTTATTCTATCGATATGTGGCACACACTGGTTACTTTCCAATCGTCCGGTAATAGGTATACTTCATACTAGGTCTGCTTACTTAAGTATATCGTACCGGATGCTGTGCTCTGTGTCTGTACTTGTTATTTGACCTTGACCATGAGAGAGGGAGAGAGAAGGGAAGAGGGGAGAAATAGATAGAGCGGAGGGACGTGCGGGAAAGAATGGGCGGGAGTGGGAGCAGGAAGTGAGAGGGAGCAACGCTGGAGGTCCAGGGCAGTGTGTGAGAAGTTGCAGAGGATGGACTTTAGAGGTAGGTGTAGCTGAGAGGGGTTGTGGAGGAAGAAAGGGGAGAAAAGGAGAGGATAAGGTGCAGAGTTGAGTAAGAGACGAAAGAAGAATATCAAAGGTGAAAGGAAAGGTGTGATAATTTTGATTCCCTTAACGCAATATTCCATTGAACTCTTCAACGCCACGCCCGATATTACCCTTCCCCCCTCTCCTCTTCATCCCGCTCCGGCATTTCGATCGCTAGAATTGCTTTCACCATAAGATGGCGGATGTGAATAAAACTATTAAATTTTTTCAATTGGGATCTTTGAGGATTCATATGTACCGCTATAATCATGGTTCTAACTATACGCACGAGATTTAGATACGATTATAATCACGACACTTTGGAGGCCTATCGTTTTAATGCAAAACAACCAAAAACTCACGTAAAATTCTGTTTAAGCAACTTAGGTTTCGTCATGGAACTCCATCATCAAGTATAATTCTGTTGTTTTATTTGTTAATTTTCGTTATCGTAACTAGGACGACCCCTCCCCCACTCACTCAACAAATGCATATGTTAAATTAAAACTTAAAACCGTTATAAAGTCTATCAAGTTGCACTTCTTAATCAATTGTCAGAAATATGCTGAAAAGTTAGGAATTTTAAATTACTCTGTTAAAAAATAATGATTAAATGAAAAGTAATTCAGAAATTGGGGTACAAAACAGAAATCGCTAAAAATCTTTATTTTTCTATACTTGGAAAAATGCTCGTGTTATCAAGCCCTCCTGGACTCCTAGGCTCGAAGCATTTGGCCTAACACACGCCACGCCACTATTCTTTATACGATTCCACAATGTTAAACATTAGTTAATGCAGTTATGGCAACCTCATCAATGATTTGTTTTCTGACATAATTTTAATTTACTCTTTCCTGCGTAGCGTAATAGTATATGACTTCGTGAGACAAATAAATCCAACCTACATCTTCTTACTCTGCAGCACTCGCACTCTGCGACTGGTCTGACCTTCAACGCACACGCCGTCGCATCGCGAGAGTCTACTGTTCCCCTCGCCTCGCATCCGTCCACTACGACCGCCTCGACGCAGCCGGCGCATCCGAAGCCGCCCTCCTCCTGGACGAAGTGCAGCGGCGCGCCGGACCCAATGGCAAGGCCCTCCACATCAAGCCCTTGCTCCTGGCCGCTTGCGCCAACATGTTTACCCGTTACATGTGCTCGCGCCGTTTCGACTACGACGACAAGACCTTCGTCCACATGGTCCGCCGTTTCGACGACATCTTCTGGGACATTAACCAAGGCTACGCCGTCGATTTCCTACCGTGGCTCCTTCCGTTCTACCGCTCCCACATGACCCGCCTGTCGCATTGGGCGCACGAGATCCGCCAGTTCATTCTGTCCAGCATAATCGATCCTCACAGGAGAGCCATCGGGGAGAAGAAGAGGATGGCGGAGGCGGCTAAGAAGGCGGGAGAGGCGTCGGAGGATGACGATGGGCCCGCGGACTTCACGGAGGCCCTCTTACTCCACCTCGAGAACGATCCGGACCTCACCTGGCAGCACGTACTGTTCGAGCTGGAGGACTTCTTGGGTGGCCACTCGGCCATTGGCAACCTGTTGATGCTGTCCCTTGCTGCCGCGGCGAAGGAGAGTAAAGTGGCGGAAAGGATAAGGGAAGAGGCGGATGCGGTGACTGGAGGTGGTGCCAGGCCGCTCTCTCTATCGGACCGGGCTTCGATGCCATACACGGAGGCCACGGTGTTGGAAACTCTGAGGAGGGCGTCTTCGCCTATCGTGCCCCACGTGGCCACACAGGACACGTCTGTCGATGGTAAGAATTGATACGCAAAATAGAAATTATATTCCCTCTCCGCATCAGTTCTCGAGTTTTTCTTGTCAGAAGATTCCTTAAACGATTAATTAATACAGTTTTGCCGTCTTCTGTCAAGTCCGCGGTAACACATATTATCCTTGAGAATCGAATTTCTTCCTTTTCATTTCGCAGCCATTATAATATTCATCATAATGTATTTTCAAACTTCTTGTTGGCTTATAAAAACTGCCTCTTCAAATTGTGCCACGTTATCCACGTCTTCTTCTTCAAATATCTCTATAATAAATTGGCTATAGAGTTTTGGTTTAATAGTCACATATTAATAATTCAATTATTTGTAATAATATCTTGATTAAAACTATGTGAATTAAATCTAGTAATATATTTTCATCTTTTAATAAAAGAAGGAAGGCACCTTAAATTTTTTGTATCATTTTCAAGTGAAAAAGTCAATCTCTTCTTTAATGTTACAGTAGCAACTTTTAAAACTTCACTCACATTCCCTTGCAAAGATTATTCATTAAACCTTGCAATATTCGCCAGCATGCGCGGATGACCAATTGCTCCTTTTTTGGTTTTTGTTCATGGAAACATGCCGCTCCGACGAGCTTCTCTATATGTGTCACTCCCTTCGTCACCACCAGGTTACGCAGTTTCAAAGGGAACCGTCGTATTTCTCAACAATTACGAACTCAACACCAGCGAAGAACATTGGGAGACCCCGACAGAGTTTCGCCCTGAGAGGTTCCTCTGCCCTTCAACGGGACGTGTCGTCAAACCCGAGTACTTTATACCGTTCGGCACAGGAAAGAGAACTTGCATCGGATCCCGCCTCGTACACGCCTTCGGATTCCTCCTCTTGGGTTCACTCGTGCAGAAATTTGACATCCGTCCTGCAGCCATCGAAGGAGACTCCGAGGACCGCATACGCACAGTACCCGCCTGCGTGGCTCTGCCCCCTGACACTTTTCCGCTTGTGTTCACGCCGCGCTCTGCGTAGGATGATGCCTGACATCTCAAAAAAGGGGGCCGAATGAAGGCTATCCTAGCCCCGTTCATCTTCATAAGAGACTAATTATTTATTCGTATACAGGTTATCACCGCTTTAAGCACTTGATATGTCCGTTGATAATGGGACATCAAGAGCATCATCGTAGATACATAAAGAGCTCCTTCGTTTATATATATATTTTTATAAGGAGACCCGGCATTTGGAGTGATAATGTCCGGCCGCGCTGTTAACACGGAGGTCGACTCCGGTGAAGACTGATTTGTAACAAAAAAATAATTATCACTCCGATTATTTTGTGCGTCGCAAAGTTTTTATCATTGTATTTTATACAACTTTACCCATACACTGCCGCTTAGTGTGTTGTATTATTTTTCCCTGTTAAATCGGAAAGTTGGGAGAATGACGGAAGACGATCGGAGGAGACTTACCATCGAACCATCTAATCTTATTTATTGCGACCTTCGAAAGACTCAGTCCCACACAACTTCATCGAATTCTCGCCCCATCCTCAATCGTTACCTGTCCTTGCTTTTCCTGTCGTTCCCGTCTCATTTCCATCCCACTCCCGTTTCGTTCCCATCCGCTCATCTTCCATTCCTTCGCTTTGGGCGATCCCCACTTCGCCCATTGCGACTCGTTTCATCCTTAATCTCGACGTCCATTATGTGTGTAACTAAATGTATATAATTTATTTTATGTGATGTAACAAAATATTGTCCTTACTTTCTTAATAAAACGCTAAGCGATGTATAAAAATGTTGTTTGATTTTTGTCTAGCTTTCTGGTTGATAACTCGATGAGGAGTCCACGAATAGCCATATTTGAGGCAAAATTCGAACTCACTACTATAGCAGCGAGAGTCAAATGCTCTTCATGAACCTATCAATTCAATTTGTAAACAATATAGTATTTTATTTGAAATAGGATTTAACTCAAGATTTCTTTGCTTTCCTGAGCAAGAGAAATAATATATGAACCATTAAATCGAAATTATGAAAATACTACACAGGAAATCGTTATATATGCTTAAATTAAAAAAATACATATCTGCTAGGGCGGACCCAGGCTCAATCCTAAGGAGGGGAGGGAGGCGTGTAATCGCTGATGAAAAAAGTAAACTATTTGAAAATGTTTTCTAAAGCATATAGATTTTAATATGTAAAAAAGAAATGGATAACATTTTGTGCAAAAAAATAAATACGGTAAAAATGTAACGTTTCTTCGACGTTATTTTTTCCAATTATATTAATTAATTGGGTGTTCTGAAATCCTGGGTGAAGGGAGGGGTAATTACACCCTTCATCCTCTCCACCCTGAATTCGCTCCTCACTATCTGTATTGGAGCGGTTTCAATTGAAATGTTCTTTTCTGCCACGGAAGCGAAGCTGTCGAATTAGAAAAAAACGAGATGACTATTTGCACAGAAATACGTCCTAACCATCGCGTCCTGGCCTGGAACCCATTAAATTAGGAAAAACCGATGCGAATATAATGTATCACTCTTGCTTTTGAAAATAAGATTACTCTTGTTGGTGGTACGAGCCGTTTTATATTTATTTAGTTTTGGTTGGGTACTTACAAAGGAGAATTCTCAAAAAATCGCCGTTAATTGAGAATGCTTATGATTCTAATAACAAAAGTTAGGTAACAATCAATCGCACTATAAAAAACGGCACATTCCTAATGAATTAGTGGACTACTTATAAGATAAATCTAAATATATATATACACCTATTTTCTCCGCACATCTTTTCTCGCGCGAAAACGAACCCTCACGAATCCCGCACCTTGAAATGACTGCTTTCTTAGGTATTGAACGTTTTCTTTGGTTGATTAAGAAGTTCACATATTAATTCCTTCAAAAATGCATTCGTGAAACTTCTTTAATTCTCTCTTTATTCGCCCCAGTGGGAGCTAGAATCACCTAATCCATCCCTATGGGGTCACATTCAGTCGAAAATAGAGTTAAAGAATAATTTGAGGAAACTAAAGCGTTTAATTGTGGGTCAGTATTACCTGATTTGGTTGAAATATATTTATCTTTTATGGCAGTGGTCCCCCAAGCTACTATCCGCGGGGCATATCCGGCCCGTTCAGTGATTTCATCATCACTTTCTTTAAGACACGCATATCCATCTATTTTCCTTAAGGAGCTGTCATTAGATACATCATTTACGAAATCTATACGATATTTTTCAAGTACGTGGATGCAATAAAATATTAATATAGGCGCATGAAAAATTATACAATCAAATATATTTGAAATTTACACACGGCGCGATTAATCGTTTGAAATTCGTATGTGACCCGCACGATCAAGGCTCCATAAATACACTCGCCAACTCACCACGGGCGAGTTAAGAAGGAAGTTGAAGAGTAGATATTTAGCTTAACCCACAAAGAAATGAATTATGGGCGAGAAGATTTTTTTCTAGTGGCTAATAGATTTTAGCTGAATAATTTGAGCCCTGAGCACGATGATATCATCATCATCATAGGTAGTCTGTCCGTGATTATTCATGGTTAAACCTGGTTCCCCATATACTCCTATTTTCCGCTGTCCTCTCTTTTCCTTTCGAATCGTCTATCAGCTGAAACCTACTTCTTTCCCTTTTCCATCTAGTTTTCCTTCTAACACATCTTTAATCATACTCTCTCTCCTCAGGTAATGTCCAACCCAGTTTGCCTCCCTCTTTCTAATAGTCTGTATAATCATTCGCTTTTCTCCTACTCTTCGTAGCACTTCATCGTTTTTCATCCTATTTGTCCTTTTTATCTTCAGCATTCTCCTACAAGTCCACATTTCAAAGCCTTCCAAGTACGATGATATATGAAAGACGAAATATATTGTTTTTATAATTTTGTTTTCACTTTGATACATCATATCCTTTAATTGTTAAACTCAAGGATGATGGATGAAGACACTCAGAGAGCTGGATGTAGCCTGTGGGCCGTAATTTTGGCACCAGTGAGCTATACATATGTACAATATATTCATGGCGGCCCATAAGTCGCAACTGGTAATGATGAAGGAAAAATAAAAAAGAATCAAACTAAAATTTAAAAAATAAGTTTAGAAATATTTATTGAGGCGGCTGTATTTTGTACTTTGAATATTCAGTTAACATTTCTAAAGTTAGTTTTTTTATCTAGGTACTTTCATTTTATCTTTTAAATTTCGCATCATATAACCAATTGGAACTTATAGGCCACCCTGTACTATAAAATTGGTCGAGGGCAGCGGTTAACCCGCAGCCCGCACATTGGGAACGCCTGGGTATGAAGAATGCTCAAAGAGTTTTCAAACGCGAGTAGAAAGGAGTCTCGAATTTGGTACCCCTAGGCGCTTAAGCTTATCCATTGAAAAGATCGAGGCGAAACCAACCTTCATTTAGATCCGGGAAGGGGGATGTCTGCGAGGAAGGAGGGGCGGGGAAATAGAGGACGATGGGCGGGCAGGGAGGCGGGGGAGGTCGGAAGGCATTCGAGTGACCGGCTG
The DNA here is from genome assembly GCA_028673005.1 of Tanypteryx hageni. Classification (NCBI taxonomy): domain Eukaryota; kingdom Metazoa; phylum Arthropoda; class Insecta; order Odonata; family Petaluridae; genus Tanypteryx; species Tanypteryx hageni. Next base: position 58,290,228 of record CM054117.1, read on the forward strand.
CAGCTGCAAAGCCGTCGGCAAAACTGTCGCCAGACACGTCTTCGCAACGACGAATCGCGACACGAACCAAATGAGGAGCGCGTGTCACGCTTTCCCCTCGTCCGCACGTCCGAATTCCGGAGAAATTCATCATCCGATTTGCGCCAAAACACTTTTACCGCGTTGTTTTCCCTATCGAACGGAAGCATCCGAAATTTCATACCCGGAAGGCGGCTTTATGTTCAAATACGTAACTTTCGCTCGAAGTGATGCAATCTCAAGTCACCGAAATAATTGGGTATTTGTGGTCTGAGAATGGTTGAACAACATCAAATTCATTTTCGATAATAATCTCAATTGGTCCCATTTTAACGAGTGGATTAACAATAAAGAAGAAACATTTTCGGGACCGTGAGAGGATTTTAATCTTTGACCTTGATACTGGACATAACTATCTGCTAGGTCGTTAACGAAATAATATGGTAGATGTGTACTGGACGATAAACGAGTGCTGCTTAGGTAAATTAGAAAATATCAAAAAGTGCTTTAAAGCTGTTATCAGTACTTCTTGGCTTATATATATATATATATATATATATATATATATATATATATATATATATATATATATATATATATCAAACCAGGGTCTCTTAAAACGAAAAATATTTCGAATTCATCTACATAATTGAGAAGACAAACGATTGTTGGATACAAAAATAATGTCTTGTACTTGGTGATAGTGGAGCATAGATAATTTATCACAACATCATTTAATAGAATTTACTCAACCATCCTTCATGCTCAAGTCCGTGTATATCTCAAGGGTTCTTCATTATTAGGTGAATCTGGTTTCTCCAAGCCTCACCAATGTGAAGGCAAAAAAGTAAATAATGAATCTTGTCTATCTTTTTCTTATCAGGCTGTAATTCAACAGGGAATTATCGAGTTCGTCTTATGACTAAAAAAATTCAAGAACAAGAAATTAAAAATACTTGACTTAGGTATCTCCAATAGCCACATCACTGCTGTAAAAAAACAGATGCACATTTCGGCTGCAAAGCTGCCGTCTTCAGTAGTAATTCACTGAAAATAGATTTTAAAAGTTCTTTTAATCTATTTTAGGTGAATAACCACTGAAGTTGGCTGCTTTGTAAACGAACTGCGCATCTGGTTTTTTATAACCGTGTTGAGACTATTGGAGATAACTGAGACAAGTATTTGAAAGTGCTTGTTCTTGAATTATCATGCTCTGCTAAAACGCTATTTAATCTTAAAAGTCCACATCTCAGCACTGAAATACATTTTTGCACTTACCAAGCACATTAATAACTTTGGATTTTTTTGGTTATACACTGCAGAGAGTTTTATCGGCATGATCAACACGATAAGTAATCCTAAAAAGGGAATTATAGAACTCGCTTCATAGCTGGGATCAAATTGATGTATAAGGTAAATACAATAGTCATATAAAGATCAAGAAAACCATACACGAATTTTGGCCATACAGCAGCCAGGATCAATAGTGATTCACTTACAGTAAATTCTGAAATAAAAAATCCCCGGTTTATGTAGTGAATTGTTTGTTTTCTTGGCCTACCGTCCGCCAACTCGCAGGGGCACACCTGAACGCCCTATGGCCCAATTGGTCCCTTATTCGGAGTTTAATTTCATGTACGCTGCTCCCCGGTCATAACGCGAGCTTCGGGGGAGGAGCTGCGGCGGAGTTATAAGACAACCGCGGTATAACCGAGGACACGATCGTATTGCCCAATATAGCATGTGCATAAAACATTTTTATTTTTCAAAATTTCTTTAACTGCTACAAACGACAGAATAAAAAAACAATATAAAGTCAGTACGAGACATTTATCTTATCAGTTCATTAAAAAGTCAGCAATTTTTTACTTTAGTACTTTAAAAAACGACAGGACTTTCTTTCCAAGAAACAGGGAGGTAGGAAGACCCGCGGTAAAAGTATAATTGTGTTTTTTTTTAGACTGGATCCGATCGCCAGTCGGTTGTCTTGACCAAAATGAGCCCGTGCGGTGTTTTCTGAAACGCGGAATTGAGGAAGAGAACGACAAATAGAATGAATATTTTACCGGAAAGATAAACATGACTCACGGACCTGCCGCGAGGCAATACTAAATAGCTCGCTTTACAATATTTGTTGGAAAAGGCAGATAACAAGACAAGGAAAACATTTATCCGAAATATAAATAGTGAGCTAAGCGGCAAGTCAAAGCACAATAGTCTGTTGTTTTTGAGGAAACAAGAGTAACCGAGCTAAGGGTTAGATATAAAATGTGCAAGATAAAAGTGTGATTTTTTCTTCCGTTCAACTTAATATTACTTGGAAAATTCCATAATACGATTAAAAACTTAACGAAGAAACTGAGAAAAGTGAATAAGCTCAATCCATCGTAAACATTGGCATTCCTTTTAAATCGAATGAAAGTTTCGTAACTAATGTAAACTTTAGCAAATAAAAATGCTTAAGAATTAATATTTGTATTGTTATCCTTACCAAAATATTGTTCCAATGTACTTTCTGTGGCAGCTTTTACGTAATTAACGATGAAAAATTCTCACTAAACAGGATAGGAAATTTTAATCCACGCCATGAATCCTCTTACATAAGACAACAGAATTCCTCTCACCATTTACTAACCTAGATGAAAAAACGAGATATTTTTCAGAAGACTACAGTATATCAGAAAATATGAACTATTTGAAGCTAATCATCGGAATAAAGTGGCTGAAGACAATTTACAACCGACATCTCGTTCTCTGTCACCTTCGATTGAAACTATTGTGGACGTTAAAAAAACTTGAATTGTGTACACTTTCTGAACAAAATCAAATATCTTCGTCGCATCTTGAGAAGACTCTGCAGCCCTGTTACCAACAAGATTTAATGAGTGACGAACTGGAATGTAAAGCTGTAGGGCTTTCTTTTTTCAGTCTTGCTTGCAAGCCTGAGTATTTGCCTGACATATTGACTGCGTTGTCGAAACTTTGACCCCGGCAATTGTTTATATTTTATCCCAGCGCTTCAATCATTTCTAAGACAGTTTTCGTCAGTTGTTGAGATCAGGGTGTCGAACCGGAACCAAACCGAAACCGATAAAACGTTATTTTAACTGGAATGAACCTGAACCGAAACCGAAAAACGTTATTTATTTCGTTCCATTTTTTCGGTTTGCATAAACAGTGGGTGAGAAAGAAGATTTTTTCCTTTTGCCTTAATGTCTTTTTGAAAGCCTCACTTTTCAACACTGAATAAGGCAAAGGCTAATGGTTTTCATGAGTCTACATGCTCCTAAGCCTTTGGAGAGATGCATCTTCGTGATAATATCTGTTGGTTTATTGGTAGGTTTTTCCATGGACATCTCAATACATAGAGAGAGGATCAAGGATACGTCCTGCTTTGGTTTCCCAGAACCCTGTTAAACGAAGCTAGTAGAAAGTAACTTAGTGGTATTTGGAAGACAGCCGCTAATCGTCTTTGTACCCTCTCCCTGAGCTTACCCCGCGGAATGTTTCGGGTAAAAATGTTTCACGATTCTTAACTTGGATTTTGCTTTAAGTTGGAGGTTATTGTCCCCATAAACTTTCATCCCTTCTCCATATACATTGAACCCTTATATTCTGGTAGTCTTTCTCTAAAACTTATCCATGAAGGATCGCTCTGCAATCGTGCTTTTGAGGTATTCTTACTTCTGTTACATGTGTACTGTGTACATATTTGTCGTTTTAAGAAAATTTATGTAATTATATATTGTATGGTATTTGTAATATTAACATCGAAATTATTGCATTTAAAAAATAGTTAAGTAGCTCTTCATTGAATAACACTATGAATTACATTCTACATTCAAATGTGAATTAATATTATTGTACCTTTTCAAGTGCGTGCATGAATACTGGTGGAGTAAATTGATTATGATAATGAGAGGATCTGCTTTTATTGGAATTTAGAACATTGGAATTGTAAAATCAAATAAATGTTGATTTTTGAAAGACCAACAACGATTATACATTAAATTAAAGACTAAACAAGATGGAAAAGTATACTCCATAAATGGAATACACAGAGATTTCAAAGGCGTTCTTATTGGTAAATACGTATGAGGGCGATTCCCGAATTTTTATCCCCGAAACTATAAGTCGCAATTATATAGTCTCGGGGACTATCTTGTAGTAAATGTTGTTCTCTATCCAAATAAATTTTTTAATCTATACCTCACAGATCACATAAGAGCATGGAAGAGAAATATATGGATATTTCATTGATCTTCGCGATCGATGTAAACAAAATATGCGATGTTTTGCTCGGAATATTCTCGAATTTTTATCTCCGAAGCCGTAACTCGTAATTGTGTGGCCTCGCGGACTTTTATACAGTAAATGTTGTTCTCTATCCGAATACATTTTTTAATTTATACCTTACAGATCATATAAGAGCTAGGGAGTTAAATGTTTGATATTTCATTGTTACTAGAAGGATACCATTTAACTAGATACGAGTATAAGTTTATTAAAGTAATTATGTAAAGTGGAAGTTATATTTGACGGATTCAGTTCAAAATCACAATTGGGCCATAAATATTAATTACGATCGCTCATACTTAATTTAATTAAAATCCGTCCAGCGGTTTAGGAGACAAAGTTACGACGGGTGGACGGAAGGACCAGACGTGCTCATAAGGCGTTCCGCTATTACAGCTTCGCTGGTAAAGAACGCCTAAAAATAAATAACATTTTTAATAGCTTTTATATGCGCTAAAAAGGAAAAAGATAATTTTTAATTTCCTATAGAACAGTATTAGACGGAATCGTATAAAAGGAGCCGTTTACAAATTGAATAACGAAAAATATAAGAAGGGAATTCATACAATGTTTTATTGTTCGTTACAGGGTGGGAGGGAGCGCTTGAGCGATGTTACGTGTGGATATGTATTTTTGTCTTCTTGACTTGCGATAGGAAAGATTAAAGTAAAGGTAAAATAACATTAATTAATAAGTGAAGATATAAAAATGAATTTTTATAACCAACTTTTATATAGTTAATACTTTAATATGAATAAACCCTATAATATAATTATGATAACCTTTCTGCTCTCATGGGCGCAAAAAATTGCAAAAGTGTCTACCAGCTGTTGAGTGATGTGGGGGTCTCTCTATTTAAACTTGAATATTTTTACAGTTGTGAGAATGGCAGACAGAAGTAGAGAACTCAGTGACAAATGTAAGAATGTTTGGTATATAAGTAGTAAGAAGTTTGACAGTATCTTTTGAGTCATTCCGTGTCAGATCATCACAGTAAAAATATGGGTTTAAAATTCTGGAAAAACACCAAAAATTGCTGGTTAAGGAAAATAAAATCAATTATAACCTTCTTTATAATTGAGCTAGAAGACTGAATTTGCTCGTTTGAAAACTATTGAAAGAAGCTATCTTTTGATATATATTGGAAGGAATTCAATCTAAAGTAAAATTTATATTATTATAAAATGACCTCTGACCTTGCATTTATTCAAATAATGTCATCAAAAAATTTGGAAAAAAATATATTTTATTTCTTCCATACTAGAACACTAACTCCTAGAATATTAGGGTGGCACACCTTTGGCATTAGAAGATATTAATTATTATTTATATGGGGGCATTGCAAATTTCTGGATGCATCCTTTATCAATATCTATTTTTCATTTTAAAACAAGTAATTATATATTCAGATCAAACAAACAATATTTAAAAAATATTTAATGTTTAAACAGGCCATTTGCAAACTTCCATTTAACATAAACATTCAGTGGAAGAGACAGATTTTGACTAATGACTATTAACTTTATTAGGACTGTTCAGCTTATTGTGACCAATGGCTCAAGTTTATTGTTACCAATGGCTCTTAAGTTTATTGTGAACAATAAGGGTTAAAATTGTTGTGAGTGTGACAATTGACTAATAATTTTATTATAGCCAATTAATGTTCAGTTTATTATAACCAACCACAGATATACCTTCTGTATGCAAGTCTTTTATCAACTTGGCAAGTGATATCAGTATATAATCACATGAAGACAAAGAGCATACAGCATTGTGAAATACTCCTTTAAGTATAAAGTTGATATTATTGAGGGTTGAATTTAAATAAGAAAGAACAATAGGCCTAATACAGATTAGTGCGGATTAATGTGAGTACGAAAGACAGTTCTAACTAAATTAAACTTTGAAAGAAATTATATTTAGTCAGGGAAGAATAGGCATATAATACTGTTTAATGTGAGTGAAAAGCAGTTCAAAAATGGACTTTGAAAAGAAACTATTGTTGTAACCCATTTGGTCAAACTGGACACTCAACATTCAGAAAAAATTTACGCAATGTACAACCAACGTATGGTTCAGAAATTAAATGGAACAATTTCAACAGAACAGAAAATATGTAGTGGCTGTCAAAAAAATATCAGAGAAGTCTTCAACTCCTTCTGATTCACTACCACCACTTAACAAATATTCTAACCTCTAAGTTTGTTATTAAGTAATGGTACTATTATTTAGATTTGATAAAAATCTAACCTGGATTTATTCCTCAACTTTGGCACAAAAGTAACACTCAAAAGGACTGGTGCACTCTGGGGGTTACCACTATAAAAAAATCCAAATTTTTCTGCCTGCAATACACACGGGTGAACCATACAATCAAACTTATCTGCAATTAATTAAGTTGCAATCTATTACGTTTGACGTTGCTACAACAATAATTTCGATGCTTCATAAAAAGCGCGAAGCGAATAACGTGATTCTTTCGTCTTTTTGAAGTTGGAACAATTTTTGAAACGAGAAAAAAGTCTGCTATGACCGGGAATTGAACAGACTTTTTTCTCGTTTCAAAAATTGTTCCAACTTTCACAGCTTATGCCTGTCTGCATAGGATCTTCGGATCATATCATTCCATCAATTTCGTCTTTTTGAAGGTTTAATAAACGCTAATTCAATCGGAGGCAACACCCGGAAAGAGTACGAAAAAGCGATAAAATTTCGAAAAGAAATGCGCATTTCTGACAAATTCCTTCGTATAACATCTAAACAACGCAAGAATAAGATATTTTACAGTTTCAGCCGTCGAATAAAGTAAAAATGGATAAAATTGGTCAATATTTACGTATTTTCATGAATGAAATAAAAAATCTTGCACCTTGAAAAATCGAAAATCCCGTGTAAACTTATGGGAAAATATAATTGTCTCCCGGAGTCAAATCCGGGACTATTCCGGGGTGCTTGATTTTTATAGGGACCACCTCATAGGGGTTTAACAATTGTGAAAATTTCAGCTCGTTATGCTAAGTAGATACGAAGATATTAAGCGAGACATTTGAAGGAAACGGCCGACCTCCAGCCAGCTAGCCAGGCAGGTTGAGTTTTATACAGTAGATATAGATACTCCAAACCGAGGGCTCAAGAGGTTGAAATGTAAACAAGAGACACGGAAAATTCTTTCGCCTGGAATTTTCCGTTGCGTTCCTTTTCAGCAATATTCCAAAATCTTCGGGAGAACCTGAAGCTCTTCAAGTATATTCAAGATATAATTGGAAGTTTTAAGAACGTTTTGGAATTGAAGGACGGGGGTTTAAACTTGTTTTCACTGGGTTACACATAGCAATCGCAATGCGCGCAAACTAATTAACAAATTGCAATTTTTACCATATTGTTCGGTATCGTGACAGTAATTGCCAATCAAGATGAAATTCCATACTGAAATATTAAACTAATTAAAAAGCAAAGGTTAGCCGTGCGTTGACTGATGCGCAGCATTTGTTGGTATTGAAGGGGCATGCTAGGGAAAACGTAAGAAATCTTATTCAATATTTCGAATTAGCGAAGCTTATATTATTATATATATATTATTATGGACATTTTATAGTTTCATTTTGGATGATATAAATCCGCGAGTCCTTTAGCTGTTCTTAATGATAAATTCTCATCAGGGACTTAACTAGAGGAAGTCCCCCCCCTGCTTAATACTATACATATTAAAAATATTAATTTATTTTTGTTCTTAATAAAAAAATTTGCATGACTAGTGCAGTAAAATTGGGGTTATCGGGTTGTCTCTGCTTCTGATATTTAAAATCATCATAAATGAACCTTGACCAATAAAAAAATCACGTACTTCTAAGTAGCGATAAGCTATATAATTTTTCACTTTATAGTTGAAGATAGGAAGGATTTTGCGGAGAACACATCTCATTGCATCTGCACAATTTAGTTTTGATGAAAGCATGACCGTATGAGCTGGATATGGCCTGTGGGAAAAATTTTAAAAACCCTGATGTATGCTATCACACAATGGGTTGGCATTAAAAGGTATTTGATAAGGAAAAACTCTTAATGAAAAAATACATTTTATTATTGTTATAAGAAAATTTAAAATTTCCAGTAGAAAATTATAAAATCATAATTCCAATAAAAATTTGGGATTAAATATCAATCTCAAATTTTTTTTCTCCATTTCATTATGAACACTGGGAATCTTTTCAACAGTTGAGCACAGTAAATACAACTGGTTCGATGCATTTATGGATGTCTGTCTACCTATGAGATATAAAAATTCACACATTTTCATATTTGTATGCACTTAATATGATTTTTAAATGCAGTAAGTACATTATCATTTAAAGGTAAAAGGATTACAGAATTGAAACCATTCAATTAAATTAATACCTATTAAATTTAAATCTCATGTGGAAAAATGTTACAACCAAAATAACCTATGGAGAGACTCAAAGGTTTTAATTGAACTTAAAAATACTAACAATTTCATGTCTTTTCATTGTTTACTACTGGAAACAGCCATTAAGAGCACACAGGATATTCTCCAGGAGGGTTGAGGGGTGCAAAGTCTCAAAAAATTTGACAAATAAATAAAATCTATTAAAACGTTTTACTTAAAATCCAATCAGTTGAGGAAATAATAGATGATACCATAAGGTTAATCCTATATTTTTTATTTCTCGTATTTTTAAAACCCAACCTTTATTTATTCTTTTTTAATTAAAGAGTTATGAAGGGTGAGAATGGACCTGCTGGACCCTTCACCCTCCCTGTGTACTCACCCCTGGGAAGTTATGCAGTTAATTTCATTTTGGAATGTGATAGAAGCTTAAAGTAAAAACATGGATTGAAATTAGAAAATGCCTTGTGTACAATTAAACTTATTTAGAGTTTTAGGATATAATGTATGCACCATGGGAATAGTAGCTAGACCATGCCTCAAATTTTTTTAAGTCTTGAATGTGGATAGCATATGTTCTTCCTATCCCACCTTATCCACTTAATCTCCACCAAACTGCCTGTCTCTTCCAGCTTTGCTTACAATATAATAGATAAGAAGTTTTTTGTCACTAACTGCACAATGGACTCCTTGAAAGCACGTTAAATATCACATGGATTTCCAGGGCCAGATTAAGGTTGAGGTCTGAGGGGCATGGCCTGCTGTGGTTGAGCAGCTGTTACTTCAATATGAAAAAGAAGTCTTATAGTATGAGGCACTTAGGGCTATTATTAGCTTATGAGTTAATCTGGTCCTATGAGTAATGCACCTATCCCACTGGAGTGAGCTGCCGAGTTGCAGCTCAGAAAAATTGAGGCATGACCCAACTAAACCTTGCTTATAATTTTACAGAATTATCTTCTCATTATGTTAATACCTTTTTTTAAATGTTATGAATATACACTAAACCTAATAAAAATAACCTGCTCAAATGCACAACTTTTTCAAAAGAAAATATTTTGAGATTATTAACTCATTATTTTTTAAGTATCCTTCCATCTGCTACTTCTTTAATTTACACTACAAGATTCATCTTGGAGATAGACACTAAAATATACAACACATCATTCACTGACCTACCTAAAAGCACCTTTCAATGAGAAATTAAATCAGATATAGACAACTCACTCAGCTAAATGTGAATAGCTATAAATAATAATAAGTATATATCACAGAGGCTGAAGTAAAGATAAAAGGATAATAAAAACTAAGCAGTAAGAGTAAAACTAATAAAGCTATAAATCTTATTAAAACAGCCTTTCACTAGTTGCTTTTAACCATATCTTGGTTAGTAACATGCAATAATTATTTTCAGAGATATATAATTGCTAAAATTAAGATATTTGCTGCAACTACCTCTTTAACAATTTTAAACCAACACATGAGCAAATGGATGGCCTTAACAGAATGTAAGGAGAAGCTGCTTGGGAAAGACAACATATTAAAAGGCAATGACTGAAACAACATATCCCTTTTCACTATAAAGTATACATGCATTCATCCAAACATACATTCAGAACCAATCAACAAAAACAAAAGTTAAAGCATATCAGTAACAGTTAACTAAGCAATCTATTTTAAAGCTTCAATCAATTAGAACAGGAAAGCACAGTAATAACTGATGTTCCCAAAAGATGCTTCACAGTTTTAGGAAGGAGCAGTGGACTAGGATTAGCAAATTTAGTGTTCATTAGACACAAGCAACAAATAATCATAAATTAAAATTAAAATATAGCTTAATATTTTTGGTTAGAAAATAAACAATAATATTTATCACCTTATAAGGCACAAAATTAGAGTAGCATTTCTTTTAGTCGATTATTAAAACATAATAAGGACTTAACAAGAAAATGTTTCAGGTAAACACCAAAATTTTTCATTACAAGAATATATCTGTCAAAAAGGATTTTTTTTCTTTAAAGGATTGAAATACAAAATATTTAATTCAAAGGAAAACAGAACAGCATTAATGTGTCTTTAAATTTCACCGTTAAAAGTTTTCAGCATTAAATATTAAACCTACGTGCTACATAAATGTTTTGCATATCTTTTTTGTAATGAAATACTTTTTGGAAAACTGAAGAAATACAGAATAATGAAAATATATTGGAATATAAATTTATGAAAATGATTGCTAGTACCATTCCAGCTGCCTAGGTTTTGCTTTTACATATATTAAGTAGAGGAATGTAGGAAAACTACTGGCTGAGCAGAAATTTTTCTATTAAAGAGATAAAAATAATTCAGATCTATGGGTAAGGATAAAAACATAGTCGAGTCTCATACCAAGCATCGACCCAAGCATCGCATCTGCCCCCAAATCAAATACATTGTATTAAATGTGCTTTTTCATAGTGAAGCATCGAACCTTGCACCAAGCATTGCATCCATTGAGGAATCAGACTTGTTTCCTTGCAGTTAGTGCAATGGTGAAATCTGGCTTCTGATTGGTGCATTCAAGGACACTCCAAATCCCAGTCTGACTCACAGGCACCCGTACATTATTTAGTGTGGCACAGTTCATTGTGAAGTAAAAATTGCTGTTTAAATATGGAAAAGAAAGATCCATAGCGGAAGTATTTCGTTGTGCAGCAGTGCGGGATGAGGGATATCACAACAGATTTGTTTTGGATAAATGTTGGACTGAAATTGTAAAATTTTCTGTTACTAGTGTTATTCATCACCCACCATTTAACTGCCATACTTGTCAACAAATCACTTTCACTGTCTGAAGACATTACAAATATGAGGTGATAATATGAAAATTTTGAAGTAAATCAATACATATAAAAAGTGTTACAAACAACACTACACACTACAATTTAGTACAGCTACAACAATTAGAAGAATATATTTCTATATCAAGCTCTCAAATCAGACTGGGAAGAAAGTTGTGAGTAGATGCTTCACTATGAAAACCCTGATACTTGGTGTGATGCTCGATGCGAGGATCCACTATGTTAACATCCTAAGTAGTATTTTAAAAAAAAATCTGGAAACAAAGAAAACAAGTCAATGATACAGAGAAAGAAGATTGATATTAGAACTCTGACAGACAAAATATTTGTTTTATGCTTGAATAAAATGAATTATGAATTTATGCAAAAAATTATACAGAAATTTTGTTTCATGTTTATGCAGCCAAACAAAAAATATCAAATCATAATATGCAACTCTGCTTAAATCAACTTTGAGAGGGAAACATCCATTCAACCACTATAAAGAATGAATAAAAAATACAATGAAGACTAATGTTGGATGGAAAACTAAAATATCATGTGCTGATAGGTTCATATCAGACAGTGAAACAGCAGTCAAATATTGAGATTTTAGTAAAGAAATTAACTTAGTTATTAATTACGATGATAAACTTGAGATGAATGAAAGGAATTACGGTACTTTGGAATATAAAGATACACCATCAAATATTACAGGTTTATAAACATACACAGAAATAGTGGAAAATTACATGATTTTTATTTAATATGGAATTATTCCACCACATCATGCCTTCAACGGTTGAATTAATACACAGAAGGTTTAAAAGAATTAAAATGTGTGATGGTAATGATGAGACATGAATAATATCTTTCTACTACATATGTAATGCATAGGAAAAGTTATTAGAAAATGGTGTCAATAAATTCAATATTATGAAAAGATCTTTACAGATGATATGATAAGAAAGATTCACAAAGAATCATTGAACTAAGTATTTCATGTGAAAGAGTCTGAAAATATAAGTATAAAGTTTTATAATTGAAGTGAACTTTCAGGGGGAATGATCATGATTCCTATTATTATGAAGAATTTTATAACATGTGAATGACTTGGATAAATGAATTGAAGGAGGGAATGAATGTGTCACAAAATCCAATAAAATACGTAATTGGAACTATAATAATATCACTGAAAAATAGCACCAAACAACATATAAAAACTACAAAGAAACTAATATTTGAGTAATGTATTGGTCAAATGAAATTGCATTTTAATGCAATTGCAATTGAAGAAGAATGAGAGATACATGCATCAACCAAAATAAGAAGTTGAAATTGCACCCAACTTCCACAAAGAGTATATAAAACCAGAATTTCATGGAAAGAAAGGATATGCAAATAAAAAAATCCTTCTGCATTATCCTAGACGAAGAACATTATCTTGCTTAACGGGCACAAACATTCAATAACGACCATGAAAACAATACATGGTATCATATGCTATAATGTAAAACAAAGAGTTACAGAGAAAATGATAAGGCCACCACATGGTTAACTACCTCCACTAGCAAAGATCCGCATAGGCTTTGGAATTGAAGTATAATGGAAATGAGTGTTCTTTATTTACACAGGAATTTTGGTTCAAATTTCAAAATTCTTATTTACATTAAAGCACATTAATAATTATTTCTCTATTACATATCAATGAAGAATATGGTGTGAGAAAAGTATGATAAAGAAGATTACTCATAAAAAGATTAGAGATTTCAATACAGTGAGAAATATAGAATAAATGAGCATAAGATATACAAGTATTTTTTCATGTGAGGAAACTGATTAGTAAAGTTAAGTTTTGAACTATCCTATTAAGCAAAATTAAAAATAATATTCATTTGCAAGTGTTTTGTTTATTTAGTTTATACCCTCATATTTCTTAAACTGATTTACTGCTGTAGTTTAACAGGGAAATACTTTATAGATCTCAATGTTTATATAAAGATCACACTGCCTGTTATGCAATCTTCAGATTGCAATGATATCACAGAATGTTCAGGGACTCCTCTTTGTTGGCTGTGATAAGTAAGTATACGGCACCACATATTCATCAATTCAATGCAACATTTACCAGAATAGCATATGGTGTAAATAACAAATGGAACACTTAAGATTTATACTTTTAAGAAATAACTGAAAGGAAAACAAACTAAAACATATTTTTATGTTAAATGCACCAGATGAGGCTTAGACAAGGTAAAATGGAAGCATGCCTACAAAACTCATATTTAATTTATAAGTGAATATTGTTAGATTGCATTATATATTTTAAAGTGCAAAAAGCAAATGAAAGCAAATGATTTTCACCCAAATAAAAAGCAGCAACAGTGAGTCTTTTGAAATATTTTAATTACTTTTCAACAAAAAGAATGATAAAGAAACATTGTTCCAATTTAATGAAAAATGATAAGCAAGCAGCCATCCATACACCCCCTCTCCCAGCACAGCATGTGGTGAAGGACCAAACGTGTTTCGGACAGACATCACAGCAACACAATCTCAACCAAAGCACATAAATACAGACACACATTTATTAGATAAAGGAAAGTTTCTTTGAAAGCAGTACATATTAACGCCACAGGTGAAGAAACTAATAATATGTTTATTGGGTATCATTGTACAATGTAGTCCTTATAGCTACGCATAGACTTAAGCTGCTTTCTGAGACGCCTAGCAAGGTCTGAGGGTTGTACCAACAAGGACACCTCTCCACCAACAGCGCCAAGGCGCATGGCAGGCTCTCCGTCACGAAAGAAAGGATTCAAAGGTCTTGAGTTGACTTCTGTGAGGACCCATGGACAGATGGAAAGACCATCGGCAGTTGTTGCACGCGGTGGAAGACCAGCACGCGCCGCCGGACCACCTGGCTCAACAGTGCGCACCTCGGCAGTACCTCCTTCGAGCACCAGTCCCAATCCTTCCACAGAATTCACTGATCCAGACTCCACAGGAGCATCACGCTGGATGGCAAAAACTCTCCCAAATGGAAGACGTCGGATCAGCAATTCAACCTGTCCATCAAGTTCATGGAATAAATTTGAATGGGAAAATAAGCTAATTCACTTTTTTATTTGATTACATATTTAAGCTTGAATTCATCATCAATGAATGTAAGCAAAACATACAAATACATCTAATAGCAATACTTATTCAAACTGCTACGTTTAACCCTTAAACTACACTTTCGATAAATATGAACAAATTTTTTCACAATCCTTCTGCTGTATTCAGATTTATTCAACATCATTAAAACTATTCTCACTACTGTGGTATTCCGAAAAAACATAAAAGTCCACCAACCATGTTGACCTCTCGAGTCCACCTTTAACCTTTAAATTTCTTGCTGTACCAAGGGGTGGACTGGTCATATAATCTTCCGGTACAATGACTGGTAAGACCAAGAGCCAGTCATTCTTTTCCATGAGAAAATTTTCTCTCCATTATATTACTTGATTTTAAATAAGATTTGATCTATTCTCTGCTAATAGTGTGATGGGAAGGAGGGTTGGGTTGATTTTTACTTTCTTCATACGTAGTATAGGGGAAAATATTGTTTTCATGAAAAAATCGATGATTCCAAAATGCATATCTGAGCATTTTTACTTTCTCCACATGCAATATAGGAGAAAGTACCTAGTTTTTGTGAGAAAATCGATTTCAAGATTTAAACGGAAATACATGTTTTGAGGTCCCTTGAACACGTTTTGACCATTTTCTTGATGTCTGTGTGATAGAAAATTTGTTTAACTCAACAACTATTAATCAGATTAATACAAAATTATATATCTGACATTTTTATTGGAGGGACAAGAGCTGATTAGCTTTTGGTTAAAACCGGTCAACCAAAATTGGGTCACATCCGTTTCTTTCAAATAATTGCTTTAATACTTGATCAATTTAAAAACGATTGGAATAGAAGTTGTAGGAAATTTAATTTTCTAAATTATGTTGGAAACATTTTCTCATAAAATGCACTGTTTAAGAGATATTTTCAAAACCATATTTTTAAGCTACCATCACCACACCACCTAGAGGCGACTTTTGTAAACATTAAAAAACACAACAAAAATAAATTTTACAATACCACAAATCTTTGCTTACACTAAGATGTCTTAGTAATGCTCCTTTTTATTCTTAATTAATGGAGCTTTGTGGTTATATCCAATATGAGATGGCTACGGTATTAGTTTGTCTGTTCTTTGTAAGGTCTTGGAATTTTTCTCGCAGTTCCTTAAAATATTTATTATCATTTAATTTATTTGGAATTTTTACATTACAGGTGTGGAGAAATTCATGTGGTGGCCACATCAGATATTTTAAAAAAGGAAGTATATGCATGTGGTTTATTGCTTGTATGTTTCGTGTATGAACATTTTATTATTTTTATACTTACTAGTTGAGAGCCCGCAGTTCTACTGCAGGAAATTTTGAGAAACGTCAAAAAGTATTATATTAAATGAAGAACAAACAGAAAAGATGAATCAAATGTCAGGAGAGAGTGGTAAAATGAGGAACAAACAAATAAGAACAAATATAAAACTGGAAAGATCAACAAAAATGATAAAAGCAGTAACAAATGAAGAGCAAAGAGAAAAAGAATAGTCAAACATCGATAGAGTGGGACAAACCATTTAGTTATAATGCCTTACAACAAATAAATACATTTTCCACCTCTCCTTGTTTTCTCCCTCTCTCTCTCTCTTCCTTCCATTCTCTCTCCCTTCTTCCCTCTCTCTCTCTTCTTCCCTATATCTCTCTTCTTTCCTCTCTCTCCCTTCTTCCCTGTCTCTATCCTCTCTCTCTCTTCCTCCAATCCTCTCTCCCTTCCCTTTGCTAGTCTTTAGGGTTGTCTCATAGTCACCCATAGATGGCAGCATGTTTCTCATTGGCATCACGTTCAAATGATAGAGTAAAACCTCTGCCTTACGAACTCCTTTAGAACAAAAAACTCCGTATAACAAATTAAAGCATCGGTCCAAACAATTTTAGTGGCTTAATTATATAGGTAACCTCTATATTACGAACCTCCAATAACTATGAAACCTCTCGTTTAGGAAGTAAAAATTGCTTCCGTTCTACTTAAAATGAACCTCTATTAAGCGAAATCCATAATGATTCGGAATTAAAAGTTTTGATTTTATTCATTCTTATAAGGCAAACGCTATCCCATTGCCATCTTTTTTTATGTAGACAATTATTTCGACTATGACTCATCATGCTCACTGCTGTTAATTATGGCCATACGTTCAAGAATATTTTGGAAGATCGTAATAGGGTTTTTATGTAAGTACGCATAAATATACTTGATTATGTAAAAAATTAATTATAAATGCTAATACAGTAATCCTGGTTAATTCTATCCAGGATAATTCGAAATATTGAATTCGAAGTGAACTTGTCTCCCAGTGAGATCGCAGGATTCGGTATTAAGAGAATTTAGTAAGAGTGGTTTTCATCGATCAATTTTATTGTTAAAAAGTAAGTATTAACATAAAGTTTCAAATTCGAGTTAACATGTGTTTGTCAGATAATGAAAATACAAAGGCATTTATTCTTGTTTTCCAGATCTATTCGAAACTGATATTTTGGAAGATAAACGTTCTTGTTTTGCAGATTGTAGTCGTTTACTTTTTACGTAAGTATACATAAATATTTATGCTTATGTACTGGAATTATATATACTTGCTAGTATATTAAACCCTGAGTAATTCTATTGAGTAGAATTCGAAATATGCAAAGTTTATAGGATTTTCCATGATTACAACTAGAAATAAGTCTGCAATGTAATTCTAAGTCATTATTTGATCTGGCAACTTGCAAAATTTTAGTTTGCCTCAGTACAATTTTGTACAATACTAGGCACTGCAAATATACCAGATATTAAACAAATAACTCGCTCAAGTACACTGTGCACATACAAAATGGTTAACCGATGCCAAACTTGACCGCTGAATGGAAATTATGCATCAGAGATGTGCCGGAGTCCTATTCGCTACTCATTTTTTTTCTACCCGCGCATTATTTGAACAACGTTATCGAGAAGCATTGATAACATTGAACGAGTAATGGTTGTAATTGTTGGACAACGTTATCGTGAAACAACATTAAACGAGGACACACTGAATAACAGATTGTTAAAATTTTATTGAATTATTAAAATCATTTTAATATTTGATTTATTAATATCTAAAATTTGTATTTCTATTAAAATTTTTATATTCAGTATTATATAATAACCACAAAATAATAATCATTCTAATTTTCTAGGGGCAATGGCTGATAAAAGGAAGCGTAGGCAGATAACAATCAGGGAGAAATTGGAAATACTGCATGCCGTTGATCAAGGAATAAAGAAGAAAAACATTTCTGAGAAATTTGGGATTCCAGCGTCTACACTCTCAACAATTATTTCAAATGAGAAGAATTAGAAAATACCCAACAATTACGATCAAACAGAAAACGGACTCGGGTGGCAAATCAAAGTGAAGAATTTGACAGAGCAATATTTGACTGGGTAATGCAGTCAAGAGCCTCAAATATCCCCATATCAGGGCCAATTGTGCAGCAACATGCAAGGGATTTCGCCCTAAAAATGGGAATAGATAATTTCCAGGCCTCCAATGGATGGCTACAGAAATTTAAAGCAAGGTGGAATCTGGTAACTGTAAAAACATCAGGGGAGGAAGGAGACGTAAGTGCAATTGTTGTAGAAGGCTGGAAAGCAAAATTAGAAACTATTACATACTTCTGGATATGACCTGAAGGACATTTATAATGCTGATGAAGCAGGGTTTTTTATAACCTACTTCCCGATAAAACAATTGCAGTGAAGGGTGAGTCATGCCACGGTGGAAAGCGGAGCAAGGAACGTTTTACTGTGTTACTTTGTGCAAATGGGGATGGTTCAGAAAAATTACAGCCATTCGTGGTTGGAAAGTTTTCCAAGCCTCGTTGCTTTAAAAACATTAAGAAAATGCCTTGCATTTATAAAAGTAATTAAAATGCATGGATGACTTCATCCCTTTTCCGAGGATGGTTGCAAACTTTGGACACTCGAATGGGTGGACAAAATAGGAAGATTCTATTGTTCCTAGATTGTTGCAGTGCCCACAATGTAAAGGAGTTAAATTTAAGAAATGTTAAAGTAATATATTTTCCTCAAAACTGTACCAGTAAACTACAGCCCCTGGATCAGGGTGTGATATCACAAATTAAGAGAGAGTACAGGAAACAGCTGATACAGTACCTGCTGAGGATTATGGAAAATTGCAATGAATGAATAAAGCTGAAATGGAACATACTCCAAGCTATGCAAAGACTGTGTATGATTTGGGAAAATCTGAAACCCTCAGCAATTGCAAATTGTTTTTGAAGGGCTGGATTTAAATCAAATAGTTGTCTGGTGAATATAGGAGAAGAAAGTGTGCAGGAAAGTAGCAGGGAATGGACTAAAATATCTAAATATTGTAATATTGATTGTGTCTTTTGAGGATTTCATGAATGTAGACTCTAAGCTTGTCACTTCAGATATTACAGGTGAAATGCATGTTTTCCATTCAGAACCTGAAAGTGATGAAGAGAGTGATGATGAAGCAGTTGAACTTGTTAGACCTAAAAATAGTGAAATTAATGCTGCAATTTCAGTATTAGAGAGGTGCTTTATGTTATCAGAAAAAAGTGTCCATAATTTAAAGCTTCTACATGAGGTAGAACGTGCTGCAGCATGTGAAATGGAAAAAATAAGAAACAACCGATATTGCAAAGTTTTTTAAAAAGAAAGTGAAATTATTTATATGCTTCTGTGAAACTTATAACACTATGTATCTTATTAAATTCGGTCTTGCAATCAGTATATATGAAGTTAAATCATTTTATTATTTTCATTTTGGTTATGTCTATCACCTTATGAATTTTTTAGGTGTTCAAATGTGTTGATACTCGGAGACTAAGCAACCATAACTTAATAAAGATTTTTAATCATAATGTTTTTAAAAGTGTAAAATTATTGAGAATGTACTTAAAATAGATTACAATACAATAGAACAGAATTATAACTGTAGGGAAGCATCATTTTTTGACTTCTAAGAAACAATGGTAAGTAAATAAAATTTTTAATTTGAAGTTTTCTAGAAGTTTACCAATATAATAAATTTCTTTTAAAGATATTAAAATTATGATAAGTGGAAAATTTGAATCATAAAATAAAAATTTTACTTATGAATGTACATTAGATCTATATTTCAGTTAGCATGCCTTCTCTCGTCAGTGTTCATATTACTGTTGCATATGCACATGCCTATTCCTATTTCAATATGTTACATACAAGAAATGGGTTTAATCTAAATTAACATCATTAACATGGATAGCTCTGTGGTAAAGCCATTCAAGGAATGACAAGATTTATATTATTATATATTTATAGGGGAAACTCGGATAATTCTGTGGCAGTTTAAATAAAGCTAATTCACGAAATAATACCTGCGTATTTTCAAGAATAATCTTGCTACAACTACTCAACGAAAGTATCAGTTCACAATGGTATAATTTCGTGAATTGATACTTTCGTTGAGTAGTTGCAGCAAGATTATTCTTGAAAATATGCTGGTATTATTTTGTGAATCAGCTTTATTCAAACTATCACGGAATTATCTGAGTTTCCTCTATTGTTTTTTAAATATAAAATAGAAACACTCATACAACAAGTTTATTATTGAAATTATAAGCAAAATTAATAGTGATTGTGTGCCAAAATAGCGACCTTAATGAAAACTCTATACAATGAACCTCCTTACAGCAAAGTGATGAAAATTGGGTCCCTTCAGTTTCATTATAAAGAGGTTTTACTGTACTATATTTTTCGTCAAGTAAATATTTGACCTATGATGAATATTAATGAGGAAATAATAAAGCTAGAATATTGAATTTAGCAGCACCCGTGTTTTGTTGCCATTGTTACATTTTCTTTAATTTCTAAATGCTATTGGATATTTTCTTTCGTTTCTCGGGGCTATGTATATGAATAATTAAGAATAGTTAGCAATTTCTATTATTTTTCATTATCCATTAAATGAAGTTCCCATTAGTTTTACTTGGCTATTGTAGTTATTGCTACAACCAATGTAATGTTTATATGCATGTTAAAACCTCATTCATGGAATTTATTAAAATTACGTACATTGACTACGCAGATGATTACCGTAAATACCCGCTTATAATGTGCACTTTTTTCTTAATATTTGAGTTAAAAATTAGGATGCGTGTTCTGCGAGGGTACATAATCTTCCTATTTTCATTTGACCCCATATTTCCACAATTTCGGCACATTAATTACTGGATGGGTATCCTCATAATTTTATTGGTGATTTTTACGAAAAGTAAGATAGATAACAGTTAAAATTTATTAACTAATTATATAAACATACATTAATTAGATACAAAAAGAATGAATTCAGTATTTATTCATTTTAAAAACCAAGAAATTCTTCGTCACTGGACCATTCTTCTTCGATGTTGTTATCGGAAACGTCATCTTCCACATGACGTCACCCTACACCGGCACCTGGCCTGGTGGTGATGGTACTACTTACAATTAGAAACAATGGCAGCTGATGCCTTTGAGTACGCTGGGAGTTGATGCTTCTTGTAGAACTAAATCAAGTTATCGTTCCCTACTTTTCTCTCAGCATTCATACGTGGTTTATTCTTGATTCTTAGAGTCTGTAGTTAATTATGGTTATTTGCTATCATTTTTACGTGCTCCAGAGTGTTCTAATAAGGTTAAAACTGAAGCTTGGGCGAACCCGTCCATCTCAGGCGTGACTAAAACGTATGTAAAAAACTTTGACATACGATTATTGCCATTCCTTCAATTTATTAGCTCAAACAATGTCATACGCCATACTATGAAATTAATATAATTGGATTATTGTGTATATCCTAATATCACCTTATAAGTAAACAGAGTATGTAATGATTGAGTTAGCTGACTTTCTTTTGGAACGTTATTCGAAAATTTCATGTTGCACTTTCGTTATGTTACCAATACATAATACTAATAATTCGATCATTGCTTTAGACCACGTTACACCATCTACTTTATTCTGGAATGGTAACACTAAAAAAATCTGTTCATGCTATATGCGGGTATATAGAAAAATCATAGATTACCAGGCTGAAAACCCCCCTGCATGTTATACGAGAGTGCGCATTATACGCGGGTATTTACGGTACACAAAATGCGATGACGGCTTTTGATGCTCAACTGTTTGAATTATGGTAAAACTTGTGTGTGTGACGTTATATACGATATACCATATATTGATATTGTATAATTATAAAATGCAATTTCTTAAGGCAATGTAAATGATAATTTCATTGGAAATAGACTTGGATTAAAATTATCTTTGCGAGGTCGCTATTGCTATATTTCACCTAGTGTAAAATGAAGATGAATGAAATTATCATAACCGAATGTGGAACATTATTCAACAACGCGAAATTATTAATCGGAGTAATATTTCAAATGTCAACAACTAAACCATTTCCCACTCTATTCTTTGATCCCCAATAATGTATTCTAGGCAGTGCATGAATGCCCGGCACACTTCAGCATAAAATCTACGAAATTTACTTTTTTGTCAAAAAATGGTGGAAATTTTTGGGGGGGGTCGTCTTATATTCAGGCAGATACGGTATTTGTATGACCTTTAATGCCATTTATAACAGTGCAGCAGAAGGTACTTTGAAAAAATGGTGAGTGGCAGGGGGAGACTTCAAAATTTTCAAATTAAGATTCTGAACAAATGATTATAAATAGAAAGTTAATTTTTTTAAATTACCAAATAAATTTATTTATGTCATACTACATTATCTAGAATTTTAAATTTACAATTATAAATAAACCTCACTAAATAAAGTGCACCTTTTCATTTTGTATTGGCAAATGAAGCTTCAATATTTTATTAATTTTACTTTTTCTTTGAATCATGATTTAGCCTTTAGTATTTCTGATACAAACATAAGTCTGGCAGGTTACGAGGAATATAAGATTCAAAAGCATGGGTTTGCCTTCAGGAGTTTCCTTCTTTCCTTTGATATAAACAAAGAATGTAAAATCTTTTATGAATATTAAAAATATTAGACTTGAATTTATGGAGAAAGAGACATTTTTAGTTTAAAATCATGTTGGTTTATTGATTGCTCTTCTTAATGAAAATTAATATTTTATGACATTATTAAATCATCATTTTTGGTAGACAATGTGGTACATAAACAGAAATTTTTAAACAATTGAAGTTGAGAAAATTACAATAAAGTAAATATAGAGTATATTAGGAATCATTCAGGGAAGTTCAACGTACACTATTACAATAAAATAGCAAGCTTTAATGACTAAGATTCATTCATGTCCACTCATAGCTTTTGAAATTAGACTAGTGTCAAATAAAACTGAATTTCCTAATAATTTTCTCACAAAAATTAAAACACGATTTTAACCAAAACACCATCATAAAATTGAGATGCATACGGCTCTGAAAAGTGATATTCTCTGCCAAAATAAAATTAGACAATGACCAAAATTTACTTACATAAAGACCAGTAGCTCCTCGGATGAGGCGCTGAGCATCCACAGCGCTTTGGACCCTTACACCACATACACTCAGAAGTTGATCACCAAAATGAAGGACATTGTACAACATGGGCCTTTCCCTCTGTTTCCATCCTGCCACCCTGATACAAAATAAACTTAGGGTTTTCAAAACAAATTGTTGTGATGAACAGATAATTTATAACAAGACAATTCTCAATTCAATCAATAAACTAATTTAATTAATCAGTTAACATTGTGGCAAATTCAAGATATCAAAGTTATTTTATATTTATCCAAAACCATAAATAGGTATGATTCATACAAAAGACATTACAACTTTGAAAAAATACAAGATCTGAAGGTTTTTTGATTGCCTAATGGAATTCTGTATGATGCAAAAAATATTTTCTGGCATGACATACATGATTCAATGGTAAACAAAAATTCTTTTGGAAAATAACTTGATGTTTTTGGATAACCACATAATACCAACATACCAAACACTTCCTAAAGCATCGACAAGAGCAATGGAACCAACGCAGTCTTTTCTCCTAAGTTGAAGACGCACACCCCCTGGGTGGGACATCTCTTTGCGTAGCTGTCTGACTTGCTGCTCTCTCAATGTCATTCTCACACCACTTCCTCCTGGAGCTGAAATTGCTTCTGGAACATTCTAAAAATCAAGAAATGAAAAAATCATGTCATAATTGTTCTTCAAAATTTCTGAAGCATTTGCATAAAACTTCCACAATCTATTGTAAATAGCTGTTTCTTATATATATAGGAGGATGATATAAAACCTAAAAGTATTCTAGGAAGGTTACAGATCTGAAATTTGACATGATGTATATTGTATATTGAGTACAGCTGATGAGAAAAATCCAACACTCCAAATATTTTTATTTTTAGCATAGTCATTATGATTCCATTATTTCATTCCTATCCTCCATAAGAAAAGCATGGACATCAGAGTAGGGCCTTATAAAAGTGCGATTTTAAATTAGTTAAAATTGAGATGCAAACTTGGGACATGAACAGTTCTATAGGCGAAAGAAGGATGTTCATTTTTTCAAAGACAAAATTCAAATCTGGGCTGAATTAACACAAAAATAAAAAAATGCATTATTTCTTTTATTTATTGGTATAAATCAGATAATGAAATAGTATTTTGTATTTGAAATATTTATTAAATTCACATTAAATTAGTTTGAAAATAATAAGCGAGCAAACTATCTGCCAGATGGGGTTGGGGCCCAAGAGGGATCAAAGGCAGAGCCCCTAGTATAAGCCCATCACGTTGTTCCGAATAAGAACCATCATCTCGGTCTCAGTGTGCACATTGCCATTCTTTGTAAAATTCAGTTCGATGAGTGGTGTGCATTTTTATCTTTTAAATCAAGATATATTTTTGTGAAACATGGCTCCTAAATGTGCCACCCTTTCAAGTATTGCAAGTGGTAAAGTGAAAAAAGAGAGAAGAACTTTAAGTGTAGCCCAGAAACTAAATATTATTCAAAGATTGGAGAAAGGCGAGTGGTCAAAGGAAATATGCACCGCATTTAACCTATCGTAAGTTAACATAAGCTAGGATATCATAGGCTAACACCGCTAATATATAGAGTAAGACATCATTGGCTAATGACTAAGAATGTCATTTAAATAAATTTAAATATCATTATTTATGTTTTTTCTTAATTTGGTGAAATATGGGATATTTTTTTATTTTGACCTTCGGAAACAATTAAAATTTTTTACATAGAAAATAATGGGAAAATAATTTTCGAACAGTTTTCGTGGAACGAATTAAGTTTGTAAAACGAGGGAAGGCTGTACATGCTTGTGGCATTCATTGAATGGGCCAGTGTTTAGTACCATTTCATTCTTCTTTTGAAGCTTTTCTCAAAAGTATTTGGGTTTGAGCCCATGAGCAATTTCTCCTTCATTTATGCACGCAAAAAATTCTCAGGACTCGCTTCAATTTTTATCTCCAAAACTATGAGTCATAGTTTTGTGTCTCCCAGGACTATTTTGCAGCAAATGTGGTTCTCGATCCAGATTTTTAAAATAATTTAAGAGCTAGGGAGAGAAACTTTTAAAAATTGCTGTAACCTAAACAACCTTCTTCAAATCTGATGTAAACAAAACAGCAGTACTATATAGAGTCATTTTTTAAGAACTTCTATAAGTGTCTGCCATGTGTTCTTCTTTTCCTTTCTAACTTTCATTCTTTCTATGTTTTGTGCCTAATCTCGTTAGCAGAGGTGCAAGAAGCAGACATCTAGTACAATGTTGTTTTCGTGCCATTATAACCTTCATGTAATTTCAAAACTTCAAAAACATCTATATGATGAGGTATATTTCTTGCTATCCTTTTATCGAAGTTTTGTTCTACATAAAGAAAACACCACTCGAACAAAATTCTCAAAAATTAAAATTTAAATCAAAATAAAAGTATATAGTGAAATAACCATTACTCAAAGCTATAAATTTAAACAGGCTAAACAATTGGTAATAATCTCATGTATTTAATTATATGTATTTTTTGTAATGTACTAATTTCAGTATGATTTTTCATAAATACAAGAAAAGGAATGCACTTATTTTCACATAAAAACTAGATTAATACATTGCCTCCAGGCTGAATGCTTATCACTCCTATCTCATTCAGTGAAATATATTTCATTAGTTATTATCTAAATTAAAGGTATTTTAACAATATTTATAGTTCTAGGAATGCACTTAAGGCAGTTATTCTTTATATACTTTTTTATTTATAACACTGCATTTCTCTCTATTATATAAAAAAGTTGACTGTGCTGCCCACTAATGTTCTCTGTAATTCTTTACCGACAAATTGTAGATAGCGCAGTTGTTGACCTGATTAAGGCCAGCTATCGAGAAACAATCTGTACTTCGCCGATGGGTGAGGCCCAAAGGTCCGAGAATGTTGGAGTGAGTGAAGCAAGCGGAGGCTGGTTGGCTAGTGGTAGCAAGTAGGAGGCAGAGCTCCCTAGTACTCACATATAAGCCTAATTTTCCCCAACTTTTACATATCCAGAATGGGGATGTGGATATGTATATACAAAGAAAAACAATCAGAAAAGACCAAAATGTGAGATAACTGATAAGATTCATTTGGATACAGGGAAATTAAATTGCATTAAATAATCATTTCAATATATATATATATGTGTGTGAAGTATTGTTGTCAGATTTGAAGGCATCTTCATAGCCATGGTGGAGAGAAGAAACAGAGGGTAAAAGGCAGGAAGCAGTAGTAGCTGGAGATGGTAGTGGTGAGGTATGCAAATGCAGTACATACACGGATTTGACTGGAGGGAATAGTTGGAGAGGGAAGGGTTTTCGAAAAAATACAATTGAGTCAACATTTTTATGAAGGTTGATTGATCAATTGATTGGCATATCAAAAAACCCGAGCAAGAACAGCGACACTCAATCACATTTGCATCATGTGTAACCTTTAAACGGAGGAATTTAAATGCCCTATTCTGGGTCAGCCAACCGGCTGTTTTGGCATTTAAATGCTCTGAAATGAGTTACTATTGTTATTTTGTCATAAATTTCCTTGGAATAATGATAGAGAAATGAAATAAAAAGTGTTTTTGTTCATAAAAGCATATCTATAATATGTAGTCTTTTAAAATCATCGGAGATTCATTGAGTTCCATTTTTTCGTTGGCAAATCAATGGCGCAAGTTAATTTTTGCGTGGTAAATCCGGAAACAGCCTCTGAATCTTCATTGAGAAAAACATCGACCTCCTCGTCATTTAGTACTTGCTGCATCTTCCACGGCAGAAAAAAACCAGGGCAGATAAGGAACAAATAACCACTCTGAAACTTTTCTTCGACAAACATCTTCCTTTCCTACTTCCTCTCTTTCTTCTCTGTCTTTCCATACACAGCACAATTGAACTCCTCTTTTACCACCAAATTATGAGAGGGAAATAAACCCTCTTGAACTAGACTGCACGAGGAGGAGGAGAAAACATTCAAGTACACTCCTCCTCAGTCAAGTGTGAATTGGTTTCCATTCAATATTCTCTCGAGTGTTTACACCCTAAGCTCTTCTCTAAACATTACGAGCCTATTCTATACACAAATATTTTCAAACAGGACAGAAGTCCCCATCCAACAAAGCCAATGCGCTCTAGTTGTCATAGATTTTCTGATGGTCAAATGCTAAGAACCCCTCAAAAAAAG
Organism: Tanypteryx hageni; assembly: GCA_028673005.1. NCBI lineage: Eukaryota > Metazoa > Arthropoda > Insecta > Odonata > Petaluridae > Tanypteryx > Tanypteryx hageni. The sequence continues at coordinate 58,317,632 of CM054117.1, forward strand.
ACGTATTGAGTTACACTCGACTTGCAAGCTGCTGTCGAGTCACACTCAACTTGCAAGTGCAAAAGGTTAAGTTGTTCGGAATAGATTGGGTTATTGTGGTCACATTAAGGACTGCTATGCCAACAGGGAATAGATTCTGTGGTCCCTAAAGGGCAGGGATGTCTAATAGGATTTCCATGCTCACCAAACTTGTGGCAATCTGATCATCATATTTATCACACGATACAAAATATATAAAATGTTAATAAACAGGATATATAGTTTTCTGAAGGAAGGTTTGAGGTTGCAAACAGACATCTATGCGATTCCAAAGATGGTTAATATTAGACTCCAAATTGATTATTATAAAAACATTTGCCATGCCAAAAACAATGTAAATTTTAAAGTTTAAAAATCAGAAGAAAAAATATAGCTGATCAAGATCATCAATTACATATATGGTTGATTCACCAGATGTGATGCTTGTCTGTTTAAGGTTAATAAGTTTATAATCGGAATACTTTTACATGTAATTCAACATACCTGCCGATATGGCTGTGGTGGTGGCAGTAACCTCCTTTCCGTTGTGTTCCCACCATGATCCCCAGTTGATCCTTGTCCGACCCGAGAGCTTGTATCAACAGTCGTGCGAGGTGGAGGAGTTTCTCCTTCGGTAGCTGCTCTGACTCCATTTCTTAACCCTTCCCCTGCTTGCCTCAGTGTTCTTCCTCTTGAAGGATTGATATTCGATCGCTCTTGGGGTTGAGGAGTTGGGGGTTGTGGTGGAAGAGTTAATGGAACATAGACCCTTTCGTACAAACTCCTTTCTCCTTCTTCTTCTGGTTCGGATACACCTGTCACAACCTCGGAAGAGGCTTCCACCCTGATGTCATCCCTGCCTTCAGGTAGGTCATAGAATTGAGACCTCGAGACAGTTGGCTGTAACTCACGAGATTCGGTTACATTTGCATCATCCCTACCTTCTGGTGTATCGTAAAATTGGGATCGAGGAATGGTTGGCTGCCTAGATGACCCTCCTATGCAGGAGGTTAAGAATGAAGGTCTGAGGTGTGAGGGTGTTGGAGTAGCATAGCCAGGAACTTCTACTGTGGATGTGGTTTGCGATGAATTTGTGATAATTTGTGGGCTTTCGCCATCCAAGGCAATCTGTCTACTGTAATGGTTTGGCATTGAGGAAACTGGAGAACTTTGCCTAGCTTCTGTGTCCTCTCCGGCTGCAGGTAAAGCATTTTCCATCTGACTAAAGTTGAATATCACTGTGCCGCCAGAGTCGGACACAACAGGAGACCTACGAGCTGCACTTATTTCAATGATTGTGACATTAGGCGTTATTGGGACTGAAGTATTTTCTACAGTTTCTGGACCAGGAGTAGAGGAGGCACGACATAAATTTCGATGAGGTCTGTAAAGGTAAATTAATATTATAAGCAAACAAACTAATTCCAGGGTTATTAAAGTGAGATTAAAACAAATAATCAAGATACAGGAATTTTTTTCTAGCAATATCATCATTTTCAATTTAAATACGAGTATAACATGGAGGCTGTAATTTGAACCATCATAATCTTGAGTTTTAAGACAATTAAATTGTGGCAATGAGAAATTTTTGATTGATAAAAATAAATAATGCAATTATTAAAATCACAGAGATAATTTTGATACAAAAGTTTCCATTACAGTATGGTTGAGAAAATCATCTACATAAAAACAATAAATTGCTATAAAATCTCTAAATGTTAAAACATGACAAAATAACAGTATGATAATTTCAAGAGTTTTTCAATTAGTGGATGCATGCAAGAAGTCGTGCTCAGCCACTTTTGCTCATTTTGGAAATCTGATACAAAAGAGAAATGTATCAAACTATTTTTAACTATTTATATATATAATGATGGGTAGTGCATTTTAATACAAGTTCGGTTTAGTTTCAAATATACTTAGGATATAGGATGATTTAAAAAAAAAACTCAAAGGCATAAGTCAGCAAAACAGATTGAACTTCATACAATATGTAAATAAGAAAATGTAAATAGTAGACAAAAACAGAAATACAGAACTCGGTTATCCTTCTGAGTCCCAAGGAATGTTTTCTTAAATATTGTTTAACCTATGATATTTTCATGATGAGTATTCATAGTAAATGAAGAAAAAATACAAAATATTCTGTCTCACGTACTCTATATGGCATGTCCTTTTAAGTCGTCGTCCTTTTATTTGGGAGGGAGATATGAATGTTTGAGATGGGTATCCTTTTAAAAGGATGCCAGAACTCAGGAGGTTAAAACAACCTCGTTTAATATGATAACTTGGATATAACAACATCTTTTACAGCAATGTCTCAGTTTCCTATTAATATTATATTCACCTTGGTGATTATGAGTTAACCAACTTGGTTACAATGACAATAAAAGTTAGTAAGTACTGTAATTTTACCTATATATATTACACATTTTTAACAAAAAATCAATTGGAAATTTAAGACAATACACTATTAAAGGTAAGAAACTGAAACATTTCTTTCCAACAGCTATTTTCCTGAACATTGTCACAATAAAACATAGTAAAGTCATCATTAGAGCTCAAAAGTAAGTGTAGTGGATCTATCAGCTCTATGCTGGAGATTCTAAAAAAAATGTGACCAAAATATGCTTCCATGTATTTAAAATTGGAAAAGATTACTCTATCATGATTCCAAAATTCCATTCCATTCCACCATTCTCCCATTCATTATCAAAAAATGTAGTAATAAGTTACATTGATATTAATGCTACTAAATTCTTTATGACTCACTACCCTGAATTGTCTCTTACACTGCAGTTTAATTCCTCCAAACAAAATCTACACAAATCTACACTTTCCATTAAGACTCTTGTATCTTGAGTTGGAAAATTAAAAAAAAAAGTTTTAAGTATACAAAAAAAGTTGATTTAGTCAGAAGAACTGAGAAAGGCTCAACTAAAAGTATAGTTTGCAATGAATTTAAACTTAGCAATTCTGCTGTGTGTATGATTTGGTCTAGTCAACAAAAATTTGCCCTGCTGTGGATAGTTCGAGCTGAAGTGAAAAACAAATCCAGAAACCCATGCAGTGCGATGTAGTTGAGGCCTTGATGAAATGGTTTATGCAGCCAAGGAGCTTAAACATACCGATAAGTGGGCCTATGTGAAAGATAAAAGCTCAAGAGATGACCAGTTTGTTTGAAATTAAGAACTTTAGTTGTTCTAATGGTTGCATAGGCAGATTTAAAGTAAGATATGGCATTAGCTTTGGCAAATTAAGTAGTGATTCTAATAATATAAACCTTGAGTTAACTGGTGATTGATTAAACAGGGTATGACAAAAGGTTTTTGAGGCACATAGAGACAACACTATTAATGGGGATGAGACTGAGTTCTTTAACCTTTTCGCTGCTATGGATGTTAAGCTTCTGCGTCAGCCACCTGCGCCAAGTCCAGTGACCTTGAAGGCACCCTTGTGCTGAATACTTTCTCTAGGAGCTCCACGTCTACGTTCTTTCGTTCATCTTTTAGTCTATTTATATTTTAAAAGTTATTTTGTCAATCATTTACATTCATATCGATTATTAACCATCTTGAAAAGATTTTTTCATCTTTTTTGTTGATTCTTTTTATTAATAGATTTTAGACAACCCTAAAACAAACTTTCCGGAATAAATAAAATAATGTATACAATGCCACTATATTTTGCCTTTTTCCTTTAAAATTGGCTATCATCTTCGTCTTCAGATTCTGAGGAATAGATGGGAGATGGGGTGATTCGTGTATGCGAAAGCCCTGAAGTTGAAGACTGCGGATCAGATGTTGATGGCTGGGGAGTAGTTACATCTTGATCTCTTTGGGGAAGGTCACTCGAAAAATATTCATCTTCTGAGGAAAATAAATATTCCTCACTGTTACTTCACGTTAGAATTTCGAGTAACTCCTTATCGGTAAGTGTATCCTCCTCCATTCTCACGTAAGTTCAAAAGAAAACGAAAGAATCTAAATGCGACTGAAAAAAACGGGGTTTGAGCACGGGATGTATTATGTATGAAAGTTGACACAGAACTGAAGATATTTCTGGCTTTTTTTTCCATCTGTTTTAGGCCTTTTAGGGCATAGGTGGCGATAAAAGTGATGGCTAAGGGACAAAAAAGGTTTTATGCGGGTGCAAAAAGCCCGGGGAAACAAAGTAGAAGCAGCCTTTTCATCATCCAAGGTTAGACTAAAAACAGCTTGAAAATATATGCCTATGCCATCTACAGAGTGCCTGAAACATCTGTTAGCACCACAAAAATCCACAGCACTTCGTTAGCGTCGATAGGACTATATGCGTTTTGAGCAGCAAACGGAAAAGCTTGAAACGCATACATGCATCATTAGCAGTCAGGGCACTGCTCTACCTGCCCACATATATGCATTGATAGCAGTAGCGGCTGTGCGCTACCTCGACGCATACATGCATCGATAGCAGCAAAAAGGTTAAAGTAATGCTGAACAAGACATCAAAATTTAAAGGTGAAAAGTATTTAGGAGGAAAATTTTTTTGAGCCCTGCGCTTGAAAATACTTATCAAGAGCATTAAATATCTCTGAACTAGTGGTCCGTCCAGGTAAGTCAAGGCAACAAAGAAGTCTTCATCTTCACTATACCTCACGAAGCAAAGTAGGATAGCATGGTTACTCACGTCAGTTGATTCATCAAGTTGAATCGCGAAACATCTCGATTTCTTTATCCCCTCTACAACTTGCTTTTCAATATCGGTGGCCATATCAAAAATTCTCCTCTGAATGGTGGTGTCCGAAAGCGATATAGCCTCCAGTTTTTTAGTTGCTTGAGGACCCAAAATTTCTCATATGACATCTAAGATGCAAGGCTTTACTAACTCCTCACCAATAGTAAACGGTTTTTTCGTTTTAGCTATTTGAAGAGCAACTAAATAAGACATTCAAAGCAGCGACTTGTCACTAGTCGTCATCATTTTCATTTGACTTTTCATCTGGTCACGTAATCTTTGAAAAAAGTCCAGTGGCTTATCAGTAAAATCTCTATGCTTCGAATGCAAATGACGAGCAAGTTTGGAAGGTTTCATAGCGTCATTTGACAGAATTTCGGAACATACTACACACAAAGGCTGTGGTGATAGTTCACTGCCTGGGGCTGCAATGAAACCAAGCTTTAAATACTCCTTATCGTAATGCCTAACAAAGTTTCCTTTTCTCTTTTTGGTTTGTATTGCACATTCCGAAGTATCAACATATTTCTTTTTTCTAAACTTGAAGCACTAGTACTTGGCATACTTTCGGTACCATCAATACTTTTCTCCTGAATATTGTCCTTGCCTCTACTAAAGAAGGTTAAAAGGTTTTGCTGTTTGACTTTTTTTGTCTCCATTTTGTAGGGTTTCAAATTTTACGAAGGAAATAACTTGTTTTCCGAAATACCACAACACAATATCAGAAAACAATATGGACGAGCACGATAAAATAAGAATTTTTGCGACGTGTCGTCGACAGGCGAGCTGACGCAATATTGGCATTCGGCGGCCGCACACTTCGCCTATACTTCGGGCGCTACATTGTCGCATGCAGCATCCCGCTCGCCCTGCAACAATGTAGTGCCCAAATCATGTAGCCGCTACATGATTGGGGGAAATTTTTGGTGGACCGCCAGGAAATTTCCGCGGACCACAGGTTGAAGAACAGGGCTCTAGAGTACATAGTACCTGGGGGTAGCACATACTCTAAAGTATATCTGGCTTGCCTGGAGTTCATATTGCCTGCCACACCTGTAGAAGACATGGTGGACTATACCAGCATCTAGTACTCTAGAGTCCATGGTGCCTGTAGGCATGGTGGACAAGATCTCAGTAGAGTCCACCCTGCCTCCTACACTGGCATCAGATTTCTCTCCTCCCTTGCAAACCGGCTATTCATCACAATACCTCTTACGTTAGATGCCCAATGCGCATAGGCAAGAGGTGAATCAGCTGGGCATAAAACATAAACTCTTGGGTAATATTATTCTTTTTAACTGTAAATTAGTTTTTTTATTGTTCTAAAATGATAAATAGCAAATAGCTCACGAAAATAATATGCATAATTTTAATTACCAAATATAATTAAGAGATAAGATAAACCAATAATTACGATAAAACATGCACATATATGTATTGGCTTCCAGTGATCTACATTAAATTATCAGTTTTATTTTTTAGCATTTAATATGGGACGAAGGCTGGCTCTAACCCTGGGGAAATTTGGCAACTGAGCATGCCATAAGCGTAATGCTTTCTTCCAAGGGTAGAAAAGAGTATACGTAATTTTCTCTGGTAGATGGCATTGGTGTTATTTTTGTAACGCCACATTTTTCAAAACCCCCCTACTCCCCATCGTCACACAAGTCAGACTGCCCTTTCTACCCTTGGTGCATGACATCATATATGGACAGATCCTTTGTCGGATTTCATTTGATGTGAAGAAACATGTTGGTTAAGCTTTCGTAATCACGAAGAATTTTAGGAACATGTCAAGGCAATACGTTATATTGATATTTTATCTAGTATATACTGGTAATATTTATGATATTTTACATCTCATTTATTTTATATGTTTTTTATAGCAAATGTTGTTAGAAAATTATGATTTTTGGTCATGAAGAATTAGTTTTTTGAAGCTGTTCTACACCAATATGTTCGCAATAAATAATTATTTAAAGATAATCATCATAAGCTTTGTTTTCTTGACTTTAAATTATAATATAGAAATGATCTATAATTATATAAGTTGCAAGATAAAAATAGTAAAATTTCTGAAAAGTAAAAATGAACTGGGTTAAGTGCTATGTTACCAACTGTTTGTATAGTGCAAATTCCAATAGCGCACAGATGTCTCGGACGGCCTCTCTTGCGCTGAGGCATGCCTGTACTAGCTATTATTAAATTATGCTGTTTATGGAAATCCACTTTGTCTGGAAATCCACTAGTCTTTGTCCTCTTTCGTTTCTTTAGCCCAATCCATAATTACCAACATAACATCCATCCTTACCATATCCAACTATTGCATTCCAATTTCCCATTATGATAAGGTTATCTTTTCCTTTGATTAGATCTAGTAAGTTATTCAAGTTTTCATATATTTCTTCTAACTCTTCAATATTACTATTTGATGTTGGCATGTAGACTTGAATTAGTACTATCTCTAACTTTTTTTCAATTAGACGTCGCTGAAGAGGATCACCTGGTGATCAAAATATGTATTCGTTGATTAAAAACTGTGTGTATATGAGTGCATCTTTGACTGGGTCACTGGAGATGTTTAATCACCCCAAAACCCATGTGCGTTCGTTGTGTGATTGGTATAGTCCAGACCATGAAGTACTTGTGTGTGTGAAGATGGATGAATGGTGGTCACTGACAAGGATTATTTTCCTGCAAACCTGAGTGTTTTGTGTATGTGAGGTGTGTGCATGGTGAATGACTATTGGGTCCCTGGAGAGGAGTAACATTCCATAAACCTGTGTGTGTATTTAGAGTGTGTGTATGTGAATATTATTCCTTTTCTACAGTAATTAGAGTCCCTCTTCACTATGTCATCTGGTTCTCCTATTTTCACCATGATAATTCTTTCATTCATTTGTATGAAAACTTTCAGGTTTTCATTCCATTCTTTTTGTAGTATCACACCTACACACACATTGCCATTTTTATATCCAGTATGTATTATTCTGTAGTCCTTACTTAAAAAGTCTCCAGGCTCTGCTACCTAATAACTTTAGATTTAGTCTTTCTATTTCTAATTTTATATTTTCTAGTTTTATAATTTTCTTAAGAGTTCTTACATTCCAAGTTCTAAAGAGATTTGAGGGACTACGCTTCATGACAACCAAGGAAACCCTCTCATTTCTTCCCCTACTGGGCATGACTCTTGTTTTACTTACAGCACTTATTTTTTCTGAGACTTCTATGTTACTTCTATCCATGGTTGCATTACTAAGGAAAATTGTGAGGTACTATCCAATTGCCTTCTACACCACAATGCCATAACCGTTAAAGTCATTCTGATCACGCCTTAGCAAGACTTAGTTCATTGCCATTCAGCATGCAAGATAATTCATGATCCTGTTGCTGATCATAGCCAGCCCAGAACCTAAGGTAGAATTTCTGAATGGTTCTATCAGACCTCCCATCTCTTATAAGCTTATCGACTTGCACCACCAAAGGGGTTGGTTACCACACCCTTGATACGGGTAACTTGATGTAACAGGGTCCACCACATGTAGGTGAGAGAGGAGTTAGGGTGGAGAGTTTAAGAGACCATTCTGAAAAGGTTTTACATTGTGCAACCACACCTCCTTGGACATATTTAGGATACTTAAAATAACATGGAGTGATAAATACCTGCTGTAAATTGGTGGCTCTGATTGGGTTATATATAAAGAGGTTGTAGCTGCATTTCTTAGAATTACATTATCTCCCATAGATGATTCTTCTGGAAAGAAGATGTTTTCCCTTTCTCTATCATCTTGAGTAGTAGCAGGGGCTGTAATACAAAGAAACATTCAATGGTGAATTATCAAGCTTGTCATATGGCTAAAAATAAATTGACAAAATGAGAAATGAGAAATGAAATGAGAAAGCTCAATTCTAATTGGCCCTTGGTATTTCGAACCCATGTGTATGAGAAAAATATGCATCCGGCGAGCAAAATTTCGTTCTCAAGAGGTCAACATAAGCGGAAGGGGCCGTTTCACCCGTTCGTTGCTCAGAGGTTTTCGTAGTGCAGGAGTTCGTACTAAAGAGGTCGCAATGTATGCTTTTTAATACAAGGTTGGCGGGACCGCCGTCATTTGTTCGTAAATCGGAGGTCTTCACAGTAAAGGAGTTCGTTAGGAGGAGGTTTTACTGTAATTATGTAATAACCATGTTTATTATAATAAAAATAAATATGAACACTACGGATATGTTTTATATGAATGATAAATAAACAATAAAATGAAAAAAAAAACATTTAACTCACCGACTATGACGATAATGAGAAGACAATAACGAGGGCAGGTATACAGAAGTCTGCAGAGGAAGATGTAGTTGCGATGTTCTTAAAAAACTCATTATGGACGTTTGCTTCATCTTTTGTTGCAAATTCCTGCAGTTCTCCTTGTAAGGGGCTGTAAGAACCTCCAATCCTTTTTTAAATTTTAGATTGCACTCCATCCAAGGATCCATTTCAAAAACCTTGTTGGCCAGAGTCTTAGACATGTCCAAAATCTCTGCCAGTGCTTTAAGCGACAGCTGAGGCTTTTGAATCACATTACTCTCTTCTTCCTCACTTTTAACTTTAAAGTTTATGATCGTTGTAGGTGAAACATGCATCTGTCATCAAATGAATTGCCTCCAATACAGAGTCGTTGCCATCTAAACCTCTTTCCCTCCTTTCAATCAACTGTAGAACAAAAAATCGCTTGAAATGGCATTTAAAACTTTTAATTATCCCCATGTCCATTGGCTGCAAAATAGAAGTCGCATTTGGAGGCAAAACACCAGTTTTACATTGGATAACTCCTGCATATGTGGGTGCGCAGGACAGTTATCGACAAGGAGTAGAATGTTTCTATTTTTCCTCCGTAACTCGTTGTTCCACTGACTTACATATTTCTGAAAAATATTGGAAATCACCCATGCCTTTTTATTAGCTGCATATTCAACGGGAAGCTTCTTTACATTTTTGAAACAACATGGTTTTTGTGACTTACCAATAACAAAAAGTTTTTTTTTGTCAGTCCCATTCATGTTTGCGCACATTAAAACTGTTAAACGATTCTTAGGTCTTTTGCCACCAACACATTTGTCACCTTTGAATTTAAACGTTGCATCAGGCATCATGTTGTAAAACAGTCCAGTTTCGTCGGCATTGTAGATGTCTTCTTCTCTGTAACCTTTTCGACACTCCTCCCAGACACTTTTCACCCATTCACTTGCCGTTTTTGAATCTGCTGACAGGGCCTTTCGCATAAACAATGTTATGTCGATTTTTAAAACGATCAAGCCACCCGTTATTGCATGTGAAGTTCTCGTGTCCTAACTGTTTTGCAAATTTATCTGCCTGTACCTTGATGGGGAAACCAGCATTTCTCTGCCTCTTAAACCACTCCAGAAGTGCTTGATCAACAGTACCCAAGTCGCACTTCCTCATTTTCTTGTTCGTTGTTAGGTTGTTCTCTAGTGCAGATAAAATCGCTTCTTTGTTTTTCCATAAGGTTGAAACCGTAGACGACGATAAATTAAATTTTTTACACACTTCAACATTTTTTACCACGTTCTAACTCTCGAATAATATCAACCTTTTCGCGAATAGACGAACACTTCCTTTTATGTTACTCGTTCAAGGGCAAAATCTCAACTGATTTTCATGATCAACGCTACGAAATTTCTTTGCAAACTGTGAGCATACCAATTCCAGGAAGAGTTAATGAAGAGACGGATTAAACGTGGGATTTCCCATCTTTACGTGGGAAAGGGTGTTGGGTGCATTCGGCTGAGCGACGGGGGTGGGCGCCATTGTACATGCCCTTACCCCCTTCCAAACACAACCTCCTGGCTGTAAAAGAGCTGGGGGTTGGGAGGAGAGGACAAAGGACCTCCACGAGTGCCACTATACCTGCAAGTTGGGAATTCTTGGTTTGGACGAAGGGATTATTTTTTAACAACAAAGCCGCAGTCTTTAACCTCCCCGAGGGATAGGGTGTAGAGGCTGGACTCGAGAACACAAGGTTACATATTTTGGGTCACTATGAGGATTGAAGGGGCTGACCGCTGCCGCGTTTGAGACAGTGAGAAGTGGTCAAAGTTTGCTCGATATATCCGTGGAGCGTGCTCGTTATATACGTGAAATATTTGTATGTAAATGCTCGTAAACTTATCTTGGAGGTAGCATTTGCTCACTATAGCCGTGAACTCGTTACAACTGTGCTCGTTATAAACGAGTTTGACTGTATTAGTAATTACCCAGAATGTTTTACACCTAATCACAATTTTTATTTTCGGAAACTTTTTTCCTTCTAGATTCAGTCTCAAAAAACAAGGGTGCAGCTCATATGCAGTGGTCGCTTGTATGCGAGTAAATAAAGTAATTCTCAGTTATCCCGCTCTCTTATAATGGTTCTTTAACCCTTTCGCTGCTATGGACTTTTAGCTTCTGCGTCAGCCATGTGCGCCGAGTTCAATGACCTTGAAGCACACCTGTGCTGAATAATTTCTCTAGGAGCTCCGCGTCTACGTTCTTTCGTTCGTCTTTTAGTCTCTTTATATTTTAAAAGTTATTTTGTCAATCATTTGCATTCATATTAATTATTAACCATTTCGAAAAAATTTTCATCTTTTATGAGCAGCGAATGGAAAAGCTTGAAACGCATATATGCGTCGTTAGCAGTCAAGGCACTGCTCTGCCCGCCCGCATATATGCGTCGATAGCAGCGAAAGGGTTAAGAGCGGTGCCACAGTCAATACGCTTGACACATAACCAAGCAAATTATACAGAGTTGATATTATAGTTTATTATTAGATTTAAGTATCTTTTACTATTAAAAATAGGACTTGGACGGGTCACATGATTTTTAATCCAAGACCAGTAAATTTAGAAATCTGGCAGTCTGTCCCAAGGTTGCCCAATTTGAGACTTTTGACCTGGATCAGCATTTGAACGTTGGATCAAGCCAAACAAGTGGGCTAATGAGTTTAATGATTGGCTTACCTGAGGAAGGAGGTGGTTGAGATTCAAGTCCGACAGTGGTACTCCTGGGCCCATTTGGCCTTGGAGGGAGTGGAGAGTTGGGATCACGAGTTGGAGCCAGGGGTCCAGCAGGACTACGACTTTCAGGCATTCGGCTGTATAAGTTTTCCTTTGGAGATAGTATTTTCATTTCCCGTAGCTTGACTTGTATGGTCTCAACCCATTCCATCATGATCTCCCTTTTGAGGAAGACAAAACAAAATGAAACTTTGTATAGTTATAAATTTAGGATTGGAATAGAAATATGATACATAAATAACTGCAGTTATGTTATGTTAATGGCTGACAATGTTAATCAAGTGTATAACAACTTATGGTAAATACAGGCACCCCTCATTATAGCGCACTTCACAGGACTTTGTTGATATCAAGATACCAGATGTTAATTATCTGATGTTGGCGTGACAAGTTACCATAATTTTTCTTACCATACATGCTACTTGTACAGCTTATCAGCTTCTCCATTAACTTTCATTAGCCTATTTTGCTTTGTTATGGCTTGATTAACAGAGATGTCCTTGCATGCTTAACTTGCAAACTGGCATTAATAGGATTTTCTGCGCTAAGAATAAATAATCTAGATGTACATAGAAGTGTACTTGAGTGGCACCTTTGAACATGCAGCTTGCTGAGAGAGGTGGTTGGCCACACCATATCTAACCATGCAAATTCAGCTGTTCCGTCCTTCGGAAGGGACATTAAGCCATTGGCCCCCTTGGTGTTCTTCGTTAAGAGTAGGCTAATGTCAGCAGCAGGTTACTCTTCTCCCTTGCTATCCAGCTATTCATTGCACTACCTCTTAGATACCCATTGCACGTAGGCAAGAGGTGAATCAGCTGGGAACATACATTAGTTACATTAGTGACTCAGTCTGCAGCCTACGCTTGAAGCGAATGCATCTCTTTTGCAAAGCTCTTTAATTTTTTGTCAGTTTTCTTCTAATTTAGTGGTCAATTTTGGTATTTTGTGATGTGAAATGTGATTCCAGGAACGAAACCCCAATTTATAACATTGCACCCTTGGGAAATAAGGGTTCGACTTACGATGTCTTGACTTACGACCATTGTACAGGAACCAATTAGGTCTTAAGTCGGGGATCTGCTGTACTTGATTTTTTTTATATTCAGTGTAATTGGCCTTGTGCTGTTTCCAAGTTCCTGCTAATAAATAAATAAATATGTTTAAAAAACGTTGATTAAATGCGTAGTCATATTTTACGCCCAAATTTGCAAGCTGAAATTAGGAAGAAAAAACCTCGTCTTGGATTCGGGTATTGATATAATTGGCCATAGTCTGCTAATTTGTTGATGCAATGACTTTGCCTTTTCCTTATTTAAAAGAGGTTTTAACGACATATTCCTTTGAACCAGCTCATCAATCCAGATATTAAGTAATTTCTCCATCTTCACCATAATAGGATTCTGTTTCACTAGAGCAGGTGTCCCCGGATCTGGCCAGTGAAAAGGTTTTATCCGGCCCGCAGAAATTTTATTAAACATCATAAAATCAGTGTTTCCAATTTAAAAACAGGCACATTGTTCGCATTAGGATTTTTTCTTACATTTATTCACGTTTACTTATAGTTATATACTAGTAGTTGGTGCTTGCATTCTGCAAGCATTTCATCTCACTTTGAAAAACGTTAATTTTTCAGAGAGATTTCATCATTGGAAATATTTATTTAATTCAAAAGATTTCTCCTCTGCACCAATTTTCGTTTTTTCCTTATGGAACAATAATGGAGTAAACAATAACTAATATTTGCAATTTTAGGAATATTGGTGGTTATCTAATATTTATTTGTGCATATGGACTAAGCTCTAAATAACATAAAAATTTCAGCTCTATAGCTTACCCCATAGTACCTAAACATTTACCTATTTGTTTAAACTTGACGAATTTTTAACAGTTAAACAATTTAAAATATCAAAATATCTATAATCCCTATTTTGTATTTTTTTTGCAAATTCTACCTTTAAAAAAAATTTCAGCTTCGTAGCACATTCAGAAATACATAAACCTTAAAAATTTGTTAAAACAATTGCGAATTTTTTGCGGTCGCATTGTTAAACTTTGTCAAAATTTTTGTCTTTTCTAGTCAGTTTTGCACATAATCCTATAATAAGTCTATATATAATAGATGTTACTCCTTCTCTATAAGGAACGTCTATATATAATGATAGAATAAAATATTTTAAAATTAGAAATGGTTTTTTTTTCAATCCGGCCCGCCTAGCACTTTCAATATTCCTGTGGCCCTCCTCTCAACAATTTTGGGGACCTCTGCACTAGAGCAACCCAGCAGCACTTAAAGGCAGAGAAATTTTTGCACATTCTTTTATTTTGTCACTAGACTTCAATATTGTGTGCACAGTTGATAGTGGAAGGTTGAAATATGCAGCAATTACTGTTCCATGCTCTCCGTTTTCAAAACGATTCACAACTTTGAGTTTATTTCAAGAGAAATAGCCCATTTTCCCTTAGATGCAACTTAACCTTCTTTTCCGACATGAGGGTTATTATTTAATACACAAAAATAGTGACCACAAATAATGCAATGAAAAACCCATGCATGTGAACACTACAAAGGAAAGGCTGTAACAGTCTATAGCCTTTCCAGCATGCACAATGTAGATTGCATCCATGTTTTCACTATAAGCTCTTATCCTATGGGCTCTGATTTATTAGCTCTCCTGCAGTTGGTTTATGAATTCATCTTCTCCCTAGGTCTTGTGGTTCTTTGTTGTCTGTTTACATCTTAGCTATTTTTTGCTTCCTTGGGTTTGCCCTTTAATACAACCCTGAATCAGTTCAAAATGACTTCTAGCTCTTGTGCACTGGATGGCAATGACATAAAATAAGGTAATACATGTCCTTAAAAATCGATATAGTCAAAGAAGACATGCTTAGGAATTTAAATGCCACAGAAAAATCTGGCTTGAGAGGCTAATCTTTGCTGCTGAGAACAATAATGAGAGTCATGTCTTTGAGAGAAACAACAAGTCACAGCAATGAAATATTTAAATTGTTGTAGTAGCAAGGTAAGACCGCATATCCCAAATTATGAGTCCTCAATTTTCTCAAGACATATTAGCAAAAAAGCATATCTCGAGGGATACCTGTATTTCAATCATAAAAACATCATCACAGAATGACAATAAATAAATGTCATCAGTCAATGATGTCGTAATGCAGTGGTGTGCAACCCACAGACCACTCGTAGTCCCTGAGCCCTTCTCAAGTGGCTCGCAGAGCCTTCAAATATTTTAAGATTCTGAATTTAAAAAAATGAAAATAATAAAAAAAATCTTTGAACTATAGTTCTTTCAATCTTTTTATTTCTCCTTTCAGTTGAAAGGTCAAACATTCTTTCTGTAAATTCAAATGGAAATAATTGATTTAAAATTCAATACACCATTAAATAAAATTGATGAAGTTATTGCCATACCAAGTGGAAGTGATATGACTGAATTCTGGAAAATCTTTCCTCACAAAAGCTTTCACAATGATATACATATTTCCTGGTTTGCCACGAAGTACATTCGCAGACGAACATTTTTGAACTCGAAAATATTTCTACTCCAAGTTTTTTTACTGATAAACCAAACCAAATTACCACAAATCAATGACTAACAACACTGCCCTAATATTCTATGAAAACTATCTTTCAAATGGCAATACAAATCTCAATGAAAGGTAAAAAAATTAAAATATAATTTTTGATGATGATAATCAATAATAAAACCATCCAATAGATTTAGGTACTTAACTTTCCTCAAAATATACTGCTCTATAATTTTTCATATTTATTAAATTTTAATGTTAGCCTATGAAATTCATCATATAGTAATGGTTACCGTATCCCGAAGAATATGTTATGGATATGATAAAAGACAATTGATTATATAGTAAATCCTCGTTAGCATAAACTCGATTAACACAAGCACTCAGTTTACATGAACAAATATTTTCCTTGGTCATAAATGTATGGATTAATGTATATAAGTTGGTTGGTTAAGATGAAATTCGTTAAGGAACTTTGAACAAACTTCAGGAAACAAGGACCACTAGCCAAGCTAGTATCAAACTGCCCCAACGGATGTCCTCAAAGAGATACATCGAAGAAAACTCCTCCCTCTCAAATGGTGAGATTGCCAAGCAATAAATTGATGGAATAGAGCGATCCAAAGATCCTGTGCAGACTTTTTTCTCGTTTCAAAATTATTCCCATAAATATTACTGTTCAAATACAAACTGTTCATGTCAACGCATTTATTACAAATAAAAATTTGAGCAAGTCAATAACATGAGAAATATTATAGAATAACCTTGTAGATTCAAATAGCAAGAAAATGAATTTGACAGGAACTTAACATGTTCATTGCGGAAGACATCATATGATGTTATGGGCGACAGCTTTTTCTCTCTCGCTTCTCTCTCATGTGGTGAGGATTCAACTTTGGGAAAAAGGCAGCAGGGAGGTTTAGACTCAGTGCCTTGTAGGCTTTCAAACCATGTGCTTTGTTTTCTAGTTGAGTGCACCGTTCATTAGAAAAGCAGTTTTTGAATTTTTTGTAGGAAATTCCATGTGTCTTATTATTTTTAATACACATTGGTTTTTTATTTACTTCGTTATTTCAATGTAGCAAAGTGAATAACGCAGTTCTTTCATCTATTTGAAGGCTTAATAGACGTTCATTTAATCGGAGGCAACAATGTGGGTCACCTTGGCAACACCCGGAAAGAGTACGAAAAAGCCATAAAATTTTAAAAAATATTTCTGACAAATTCTTCCATGTAACATCTAAAAATTGCAAGAATAAGATATTTTATAGTTTTAGCCATCGAATAAAGCAAAAACAGAGAAATTTGATCCATATTTACGTATCTTAATGAATGAGGGAAAAAAACCTTGCACCTTGAAAAATCAGAACTCCGGTGTAAACATATGGGAAAAAATAATTGTCTCCTGGAGTCGAACCTGGGAGACTTCTATAAACAAAAATAGTTTTCCCGGGATCTGCTAGTTGGCAGAAATAAAATGGCATTTACAGCATTTCTCGAAGACACAAACTGTTCAAGAGATTAAAGGGGGACGGACAGATAGATGGACAGATATTGAATAATTATAAATAAAAGATAATAATAATAATCAATCTATTTCTCGAAACAATTAGTTATAATGTAAATATCATTGTAAATTTGAAATATTATTTAAATTTTAACTTTGTTGTAAATTGTACCTTTTATTGTAAATTGAAACTATTATTGTAAATTGCAAATATTATAGTCAATTATAGTAATAATCAATAATTGTGAAAGAAATAATATAAATATTTTATTCTAAATACACTTTTTTGAAAGGGAATTCCATCATTATTACTAAAAAGTGACCCATAAATTTATAAGAATTTGTATGAATATAAGCCGCACCTTATTTTTCAAACGTACATATCTTGAAACCTAGAAACCATAATCGGAATATTTTGTTTTAGTGATAATTTAGATGTAATAAAAGGGTTAGTTTATGTTGGAACTATCCGCAGGTCAGGCGACATCATATGATGCTGTGTATTTTTTTTAATTAAAAAAAATTTTTGACTAATTTTACATAAAAATACATTATAAATTAAAAAACAAAGCTACATGATTTTTTGAGTCCAAAAGACACTCGTTTGCGATAATTTCTTAGAATGCGTTCAACGAAAAACTGTTTCAAACAAAAGTTATAAAGAATAATATTATCAATGAAGTTTATTATAAACAACATTTACATTTATGAAGATTTAAAAGAGTTATTTGCCAAAAACCAAAATATGACTAGAGTAAACATCTACTTCTGGTTGAGCAATTGCTGCCAAAACCTAATCAGCTCTTCATTATATAGTAGTACTCTTTCTAAATATAAAACTTGGTATTGATATGAGTGCAACTTTTTGCGTTAGAGTGCCCACAAAATCCTATCACATACAGACCTACAGACAGATCATCGAGAAAATAGTCAAAACAAGTTCAGGTGACCTTAAAACATGTATTTCCATTAAAATCTTGAATTCGAATTTTTTCATGAAAACAATCCTTTCTCTATACTTCCTATACGGAAAAAGTAAAAACAAAGCTATATGATTTTTTGAGTCGGAAAGTTACACTCGTTTGCGATAATTTCTTCAATTTTTGGACCACAACGAATGTATTAAAAGAGAAGATAATTCTTGCCCCACATTGAGCAAGCTCTAGAACTTGGAGCATTTATTGGGCAATTTTGTTGAATTCTTTCAAAATTTTAACATTTATTACTTCCGAATGTAATGCGAATGAAAGCTGATCCAAGTAAATCAAAATAAATAATCAAATAATAAAAAAGAGCAGCATTTCATATTAACTAGGTTTGAAGTTTATGAATGAGAATAAAATAACATGCTTAGGTAAAATACTTATCTTGATCAAAAATTGTTTTTAGTTGTAATTTCATATGGATATAAAACAAATAACAATATTGGTACTTACGAACTATACGGGTACCCGATATGCAATGCCATCAAGTGACGAACTATTTGTAATAGTTCCGCATTTTTCTTTGAATGGAGACTGAACTAGTCTTGGGTGCTTGCGGCGCCCAGCATAAACTAATGTCACCCTCTCCATGTCAGCAGAGATTGGGTGCATGAACAACCATTTATACTGTTTCTCCTTTTCAGTAGAAGTTTGGATGCAAGCGTTATACATTACCTCCACGTAGTTCCATATCTCGCCACTTGATGGCGCTGTGTATCGGGTGCCCATATAGTACATACATACCACAATATCTAACTATGCATAAAGTAATGTGACAATTATCCAAACAAAACTCAAGTTTTTGCTTTACTCTCAGCCAAAACATTAACCGATTAGGGACGGAGCACCACCACGGTGGTGTTAGGGTACCGTCCTCTTCTGCCCTCTTGTGTGGGGCATGTTTATTACCTGTAGTTCCTTCTTTTTGCTAGCAGCTTACGGACAGTTTTAAGTTTCATCCTGTGAAGTTGCACGGGTTTTTCTTAAGCGGTTACAATTTTACGTGTTTTTAAACTTAGCCCTTTTTTAATTTGACAATGGTGACCAAGAGAAAACGGTGTGATGATCACAAACTGGATTTATTGTTTTCTATACCAGATGATGGAGTAAAAAGTGATATATCCTCTATCGATAGTGATAGTGATATTCAAGAGGAAGAAATTCCTGAACCATGTAAAAATATTTCACCTATAACTTTAGACGATGAATCCGATGGTGAAATTGAAGAGACAGTTGAACAGGCTAATAGAAGCAGATTGACTTGGTCCAGAAGAGGTTTGATAGATTTAGGCACTAGTCTATCTCAGTTTACACCTGGTCCTAATACTTACTTACCAGAAAATTCTTCACCTTTAGATTATTTTATGTTATTTTTTAAGGGGCGATATGTTGGACCATTGCGTCAAGCAGACTAATTTGTATGCCTCGCAAAAAATGTCAACTGCGGGCGGAGGTGGAAATATTTGGGAAGATCTTACATTAGATGAGTTGAAAGCTTGGTTAGGTGTTATTTTTACAATGGGATTTCATGATCTACCAAGTCTGAAAGACTATTGGTCCACAGATAGGGCATTGAATGTACCAGGTGTATCAGAAATCATGGCAAGGGATCGATTTTTGTCAATTTTGCGGAATTTTCACGTAAATGATAATTCACGGCAGCCTCTACAAGATAGCTTAGATTTTGATAACCTCTACAAAATTAGACCTATTCTGGATAGTTTAAATAGCAATTATAAAAAATATTATAACTTTTCTGAGTATCAGGCAATAGATGAAGCGATGGTGAAATTTACTGGTCGCTCTTCAATGAAACAGTATATGCCAATGAAACCCATCAAAAGGGGATTCAAGTGGTGGGGAAGAGCAGATGGAACATCGGGATTTGTTTTTCATTTAGAATTATATACAGGGAAAGGGACAATTAAAAAGAATAATTTGGATTTGGGTGGAAATGTCATGATGCAACTTGCAGAACTTTGGGTCAGGCTGCACCCTTATTTGCGATAGATTTTTTACGTCGCCAGATCTATTTATGGAACTCTCCAAAAAAGGTTTGAGAGCCATAGGAACTGCAAACACCAACCGTGTCAATTATCCCAAAGAATTGGTAGCAAACACAAAGGACTGGAAGCAAAGTAACCAAGGGGACTGTGAGTGGCTCTCCTCCGCCCCACTCATTTCCTTAGGCTGGCGAGACAAAAGGTCTATATTCTTTCTGTCATAAGGTTACGATTCACCCACATACCCAATGCAGTCTGTGAAAAGGAAGGAGAAGGATGGGTCGAAGGTGGAAGTGTGCTGTCCTGAGATTGTGAGGTTATACTATCAATTCATGGGAGGATTAGATCGAAACGATCACTTATGTAGCTACTACAGTTTGCACATTCCTTCAAAAAAGTGGTGGCATAGACTGATGTTTGATTTAATAAATAGAACGGTAGTAAATTCTTATATCTACTACAAACAAGCTACCAATAAGCCAACTTTTCCCCTTAAAAAGTTCTATTTGAATATAATCAGAGACCTCATTGGAGGCTACAGTAGCAGAGAGGCGCGAGGACGTAGAGCTACAGTTCCTCCTTCACATAATTTTGGAGAGTGCCACTATCCAGATCAAGTGAAAAGAAATGATATGAATTAACTTTTGCATAAAGAATGTGTGGTATGCCGGGGAAAAGGAATTAGGAAGAGGACAATTTTTGTATGTTCTGTTTGTGAAAAAGGGCTGTGCATTGACACTTGCTTCAAAGATTTCCATCAGAATCTCCAATAATTAAGGAATAAAAAGCCTCGGTAAGTACTTTAATAGTTAATATAGACTCTTAGTATGGGCCAGTGATAGTTTCACGAAGATTAGAGTTAACATTCTTTTTCTATCATACTTTTCCCAAAAAGGTAACAAATTGGCTACTTTCTGGCATTTAATTCCACCCCTAATGGGTTAATAAAGCATTTTAAATTTACTGGAGTAAACATGAGATTATTTAAAAAAAATTATTTTCAAGGTTTTGGAAAATCTAAGTATGTTTACTTCTTGGAAAATATGAGTTAGACAACTAGCTCAATGTATATTTCCTATATGGAAACTATATACTATCTATGAAAAAATGTCAAAATAAGGAACATTATGCCACAGCTCACAGGACCATGTTGCATATAAATATACAAAACAAATGCAACTTTGATTAAAGCAAAAAATCACGAATGTTTGGACAAACAATTGTATAAAATATTGATTATCAATAATAAGGATAAAATTATTCCAATAATTATTGTCAATATCAAACAAAGAAATGGTTACATAAGATATTTAATTTTGGAAAGGTTACTTAGCAAAGCTTAAGGATAACAATTACTAAGAAGTTCACTTGATAATATAATGCATTTATAAAATTTTCTAAAGAAGATAATTTAACAACTAAAATATTCACATTTACGTGTAACACAAGAAAGGAATTTAATCTTGTCACGAATTATGGAGTCATTTTGTTGAAAATAATAGGAATGTTTAACACTGACAACATGAAAAAGAATTGATAAGGTTTAAAGTCTTTGCCATAAAATCTTCTGCAATAAATAATGATTTGATTTCACACTTGGTTTCATCATAAGGATAGAGATATTAATTTCAAAATGGATAACGATTTCAAATCTGATCTAAAATGCAGTTTTTATATTAAAAATTATGGACTTACCAAGTTGGAGCAATAAGGCGGACATGATCAGTTGGAAGAGTGATGACAAACTCAAATTCCCCATCATCACCTTGTGCACATATTGTAGGGGATACATGGTGACAGCCACCAAGAGAAAAGCTTTTTTCAGGCCTATGTGAACCAGCTACCCTCTGGTCAGGATAAATTTCCAAAAAGGCCTCTGCATCGTCATGGACACAAAACACAACCCAAACTCGTTCACCTTTCTATTATGGAAAACGATTAAATAAAAAAACCAGTCATATATCTGACAAAATATACCCTGAATCTGAAAACTGATAATTAACACATGAAGACTTTGGCACAAATCAGTAGTCAGTTATTCATTTTAACCACAAAGAAAATTGCTTTCTCTCATTTAATTTTTTTTAAATAAGGCATAATTTAATTAGTTTATGTTTAGTGAAACCAAATGTTTTGAATATAGATTAGATTAGATTTATTGTCTTTTAGATTTGACACACAAACAAGACAAGTCAAAAACAATAAAAATACAGATAAAATACTAGATTACAGTATAATAACACCTCAGAATTAAAACTCATCAATGCTATATAGACACTTTTCAAGAAGGAATGCTTTCAGTTTACGTTTAAATAATCCCTTAGCCTGAATGGTTTTAATGTGAGATGGTAATTTATTATAAAATAACTTTCCAGCATAGGCAGGAGAAGCTTTGAACAAGCTAGTCCTGTGATATTCAATGTGGAAGTCGTTGCAGCCCCTGGTCCCATAATGATGCCAATTTCCAATATGCTCCGTTACATGTTCTTTTACATAAACAATACACTCATAAACGTAAATTCCATCCAAAGTCAAAATTCCCAATTTAAAAAAATGCATTTTACAAGATTCCCTACTTTTCAGTTTTGCAATAATTCTAATTGCTCTATTCTGCAACAAAAATACTCGATTTACTCGTGAGGCTGCAGATGCCCCCAGCAATCAATGTATACAGTACGAAAGGTATGGTTATAGTAATCTGTAGTACATGGTTAGGAGGACATTACTGCCAACTAGGTTAAGCAGTTTTAAGATAAAGATGTTATAAGATATTTATTTACAGATAGAATCAATATGAGCTTCCCAGTTGAGTTTATCATCAATAAAAACAACAAGAAAATTGGATGAATTAGCTGAATGAAAAAGAATAAATTCTGACTTGGATTCATTGACTGAAAGAAGATTATCATTGAAAAATTGAATTACTGAGTTAATATTAGTATATGCATTGACTTCAAGAGTGGGTAATGATGGACCAGTACATATTAGTGTCATCAGCGTCAAGTACAGATTTACAATTTGGCAGCTTTGGGAAATCCGCAACAGCATAGAAACAAGAAAGGCGCGAGAACAGACCCCTGAACATGATGCACTTTAAGTAAATGTGCATACATTTAATAAATTGAAACTTGAGGGAAAGTTGTTATAAACGATAACTTTGATTTGAGTACTATATTACCTTTACACTAGCTCCAGATTTTTTGTCAGCAGGGGGGTAACAACTTCAACCAAGCATTTTTATGAATTTCTCGAAAACCAATGGAATTTTGATTTGATACTACCCTTTGATCAACTGATCTAGGGCTTCTTGATGTTTCACCTAAGAACAAGAACAACAATTAGTAAAGCTGAATAAACTTTCCACAAGTACTTTCTATTTTATTTGCTTTATGGGTAATATGAATTTCAAGAACTAAAACAAATTAAAATACAATAAATAAAATTTTTGTACCTTGCCGGGGCACTTGTGAATGTTCTTGTGAGTTTTGAACCGATTCCATTTTCTGAGTTGCGTTGAGACCTCATTGGCGTGTTTATATCTCATTAAAGTAATACGATATAAAAATTTTTCTATCGTCTGAACCATATCTTAAATAGACTCAGATAATAAGACACTACCGACACCGGCCTCATATTATCATACCTTAGATAATAATTTTTTACAAAACTTCATTCCAAGCGTTTAATATAAGGTAAACAATAAATTAAATAAATAATTATTTGAATATCTGAAAATGTTTATAACACATCTTTCCGAAAATATGAATATTCTGATTTTGAAGTAATACAGGTAAATTTACAAAAAGTTACATAAACACAACATGTGGAAGGTAGGGAACCAATTATTTACAACCCTTAACAGCTGTGGGTCCACCTACGTACGATGAAAGTACTCTATAGGACCATAGTGGCACTACTAAAATATGACGCTTGAATTGCACTGGATAAGGTTTAATTTTTTTTTATTCAGCACTCAATTGTCCAATAAGATTTGTTAAATAATCCCTAAATGAGAAAATTTGTTTTTCTATACTCATGGAAAGATTTGATTTTGCTGTGGAGATTTTTTCCCCCAAAATACGTCGTGAGCTAAGTTTTCTAACACAAAAGAAAGATGTCTGTTGACTCTTGACGTGAATTTGCTCCTTCATAAAAAACTAACTTAATATATGTTGGATTGGCTATTATGACATTCATGCTAAATATGAAGTATTTCAAATGTCTGTAATTCTTTGCATAAAATTATATAGCTTGCTGATGTCAAACTAAAGAAGAATGTTTATAGAATACTTAATGCGAGAAGAGGTAAATTCTTAGCTATTATGGTTTTATATTAATGCCCTCGATTATCTATTCTGGAAAATAGCTTCTCAGCAAAAAAATTATTACTTTAACAAGAAAAAGTCCCATAAAATATTTTTGGTCGTAAAAAGTAACTAATTTAAAAATTAAACTCCTTACTTTTATGAGATGTAATGAAACAACTTTGTCAATTCCTTAGATTCATATTTATTGTTTGTAAAAATATCAATATTCACGGAGATATTATGTTCACACGTCATTTGTTACTAGAATAATTGCACCTCATTAATGGGTATCGAATACTATTATAGATTGAACTATCAGCTGCTAACTCGTTCAAGATAAATAGGACGTCATTTTTATACCATGGCATTCTTTTTATTACTTTAAGGAATACTGCCCGAAAAAAGTTTACATTTAATTTTACTCGATTTCTTTATATAAGATGTAAATAGCTGCGTCTTAAATTGAAACACGAATTAGAAAATTGAGCGCGTAAAATGTCTCGTTCTTTTTGACAATCTTCTATGATTGTTAAAAAAAAATACTTTCCTTATGGAATGGGTTACTGGCAAGGTAAAATTTTATTTAAATTTTCTCCTGGAACTTTTCTAAAATAAAACTAAGCATGGGATAATTAAATTGGAATCGTAACGCATGTAGTACAAAGTATTGGATTAATTTTTTGGTTCGTCTTACCTATTTAAACTGTATATAAAGTAATTCTCTAAGAGACGAGAAAATTAAGCATGACAAATATCTCAAGTTGACCTCGGATAATTTATAAGAACTATCCTAGTCACATTGCCCAAGGATATTGTACTAGGTAACCTGTTTGATTTTTAATTTATGCTTTATTCAAATAGCTTCGGATTTTAATTTGATTAGTTTGAGCTTTATAAATCGTCATGCCGATTCTCCTAACTTTTATATAAAAAACTTAGCATCAGTTGCCTT
This sequence comes from Tanypteryx hageni, assembly GCA_028673005.1. NCBI lineage: Eukaryota > Metazoa > Arthropoda > Insecta > Odonata > Petaluridae > Tanypteryx > Tanypteryx hageni. The sequence goes on from CM054117.1 coordinate 58,342,733, forward strand.
CGCTAGTAAAAAAATGAATTTTTTTATATTGATTCCAACGGATTTTTAACCATTCGGAAGGATTCTATTTAACCCGTGAGTGCATGGGTGGGAAAAAGTTATACGATTTCACGGGTTAGGTCTGTGAGACCCACACATTAATAAAATTTAATTAACCTCTTTCTGCAGTCCTTATCTCCATTTTTAGTGCCCTAGTATATAGTATTTGGTGTGGTAGTAATAATTTTAACCAATTTAATTTCTCTAATCTTTATTATAATTATATTTTTGTTTCAATTAGAAAAAAATCATTTTTACAATTTTAGGATTTGACAAGAACAATGGTCATTATTATGAGTAATTAAAAATACAGTAATAATGACTTCTTTTTCTTAAGACTTAATCACTCAGCTTTGTTGCAATCATTGCATATGAAATTGGCATGTTCCAAGCAAATGTAATTATTGCAGATCTTGCAAGCATAACTGGGTTTTCTGTCAGTACAGAATTTACACCTTCCTCTCGCGTGTGGTTCATTGTATACTGTAGAAAGTCTGACAAACCTTTGCGCTGCATTTATTATGGTGCTTGGGAAGATATCTGCAGGTTGACCTTTCCCTAATTAGTCTGTCACTCAGACCTCGAACAAGAATCTTCAGAAATGACCTTGATTAAGCTCCGTTGCCTGATGGATTGTTGGTTCTAAAGACTATGTAAGCGTTATATGCTGTGACATTCAGGAGTGAAAAAAAATTACCATAGGCCATCGGCGTGTGTTTCTTGCCATGTTGTTTGTTGCTGCTCTTTCATCAATGCAATTGACTCCACCTTTTGTTCCGTTATAAAAGGTTATGATTTCATGCTTTTGCATCACCGGATTTGTCAATTTTATCACCGTTGCGCAATGATGACATAGGACCACACATTTACCTTTCTTTGGAATGTAAGAGACAATGGTTATGTCCTCCTCGAAGCCGAAGATGCTGCTTGCCTCATGTCTGCTTTTAGGATTTACAAAAATTGTTGGCAAGTCAGCTTTGTTCTTCCTTACTGTGCTTACAATTGTAATTTTGTGATCTTTCTTAATTTTTTATCATATCAAATGATGTGATGCCAAAATGTCACTAAACACTAGCGCAAATGAAAAATAAGTCAATAGAAGCACGACAAAAAATGTAAAGCAAGTGTAAGGATTGGGTCTCACAGCCCCAAGAAGACTATGATCGTATGGTGTCATTAGAGATTTTTTCAGAAGACATTTCCTGATGTGGTACTATTTCCTAGGAATGTATTCCCAATGTATCTCATTGGGAACTTGTATTTTAACATACAATTGTTTTGGCGAGCCCTTAGACCAGTGGTTCTTAAATTGTGTGCCATGGCACAATGGTGTGTCGCAGTCGATTTTTAGGGGTGCCGTGAAAAACTTTGTTTAGTAAATAAATCAACGATTAGTAATTAGGGCAATAATTTTTTTCTTCTAATAAATTGATTATGTAATAGCAACAATAAATGGATGCGTCCAAAGGTTGTTATTCCCATATCTAAAAATATATAAAGTTTGTCAGAAGGCTAGGGTGCTGCGAAGCCCTCTTTATCTAGTTTATGCTAGTTAAAGAATAAATTCCAAACTTGAATAGTACTTGTTTTATAATTTTTAAAATTTCTTTGTAACAATCTCATTTACTCTTTATTTTGAACCTGCTTTGTTCACCTTTTTGAATAACTTGATCGACAGGAAAACTGTAAATTATTTGGTAAATTAAAAAGAAGCAGGCTTATTAAATGTGAAGAACTTCATGTGTATTTTGAAAAACTTTTTCATATCACTGGATATATATTGAATTTTTTGATTTTTTAAACAATATTCTGAAGTTGGTGGCTTAGTTAAAACTTATGGCTAGTTCAATGTAAAATACAACTCCTCCAGCCATAAACATTGAAACCCGATGCATTTCACCCACTAGGGCATCTTCAGGGGTTCTTTCTGTCACTGTCCGGATCAAGTCACCCCTGAAGATGCCCACTTAGTGGGCGAAATTCATCGGGTTTCAATATCTTTATGGCTGAAGGAGTTGTACTTTACAAACAATATTCTGTTCAAATGATCTCATAATTTTCATACTGATATCTTGAGGGTCTTATTTTATTCTTCAGAATTTAAAGATGTGAGATTTTTTTCTTTGGATTAAGCAATAAATAGCAGTTGAAGTAAGCCTCTGCTGTTCTTTGAAGTGAAGCTGATGAATCTCTGACAAGATTCCTATTTCGATAAATACAGCTGAGCAGCATTGTATTTTCTAGTAACTATTCATTGAGTAGAAGTTTTAGGTGATCGGAATGAATTTCCCCAGGATTATAATCTGAAAACATTGAAGATTGCTATGTTATTACTGTAATAGGTTATTTTTATTTACCTTTTTGAATGTCCCAACATCAGAGGAAATAATGTGAACTGAGGTTCCTGTCTGTTCAAGCTATTCACATGGTTATTAGAAACAACAGGCTGAGGTTTAATCAATAACTTCTCTTGCTTTCCTGTTAATCTTGCCTCTTAGGACCATGTATTCATGGTAGTGACAAAAATGTATTGATTTCTCATTTTACCATTTTCTGGCACCATCATACCATGACTACATAAATTTTACTTCTTCCTTTTTCATGCTCTCCAATTTCAGAAATTTGATAATTTGTTTTTCTGTTGTCATAATTCACTACATGCTCTGTACTATGAGATAAAGTAATACATTTAGCTAGGAATAGTAAATGTCAGCCAATAAAGTGGTCAGATTTGGGTAAGGCTACCTAAGTATGACCAGCACAGTATCACCAGCAAGAAAACTCAAGAGCTCGATATTTCTCAGTACATATATAATGAAAACCCAAGACATTACCCTGGCTAAGATTCATAATTATTGTAAAAATTGACTCGGAAGTCCAATTTAGATTTTCTATGTGCACACCAAAAACTACCCTGAATTTCATCAAGGTTTAACATAGTAAGATTAACCAATGAATAGGAAGGATGCTGTATTCTGGATGGAATTAACAGATGACAAGTTAGCTGTTATTTTTTTGGATGAAGGACTTCTTTGTAAGAGAAGCTGAAAATTTTCAATCAAGGAAAAAGGTTTTTACCTACCGTTACAGATTGACTGAAAAGTGTGGTTTTTCATCTGGCTCATTAATGGTCAAAGTGCAAATATACTCATTTCATCAGGAGTTGTGGTCATCCACTCATTTTTCACGCAAACTTCCAAACTGTAATCAAGTAGCTATTCACATATTGGTTATGTTCATTGCAATTATTATCTACTATCATACTGAAGGTGTCCAAGGGCAAAGTATCTTTTCCTAAGAGTCTATCAACCAAGGCAATAATGCCAGCAAACACTGCTCTCTTCACGTACTCCCAAACACAAGTCCAATTCTTTCAATTTAGTTTTTTTTTTGCTTGTGAATTATTTCATCAATTTCATTATTGGTATCATTTATGTCACATTTGCTAAATATGTTATCAATCATGATTTTTCTAACTCCCTTTCAGTGTAATTATATTTTTTGGCAGATAACCTTTGAGTGACTTCTTTACCTTCCTTGCCACAAACTTTAAAAAAAGCTGTTTTCTAAACTATGCAGCATTTGAATAGTGAAAACATGAGAAAATAATATTAGACAAGAAAATTATTCTAGATGAAAATCATGCAATGCATAAATTGTTAACTGATACCTGTTCTCTTCAGATCATTCAAGTCCCATCTCATTGACAGCTGAGGAAATAAATCAATGTGCAGCAGAGTGAATGAGTTAAAAAAAAACGAGTGTCACATTGCCGACTGGAAGTACACTGTGAAGGTGAAGTAATGAATAACAATCAAGGCTGTATTACCCAAACCACAGAGCAGGGCTCTCAAACTCACAGCCTCCGCGGTACATTTCTGCGGCCCACAAAGTAAGGTAGTTTACACTACAGCCAAAACTCAAATGTATTTCTTATAAAATATTTCATGCAAATCTAAGAAATTTAAGAAGTATGTTAAATTAGCAGTTTTAAAATATACGCAGTTTATTGCTAATTCAGATTTATAAAAATTCTGCACTGGTGGGGTACTAAGTATATTCTTCCTGCTGCCAGTGGGGTTTAGGGGAACTCGTCACAGGTTTTTTCGTCACTGTTAAGATTGGTCACATTGTACTCGTCACCATATTATTGCTCACACATAGTGTATTCGACACTGATTTCTGCTTGTCATTACGTGCAATTTGTCCCTACTTTGTATTGTCATACCATATATTTAAAACGATAATGCTGGATGAAAACAAATGTTTATGTGAAAAGTGTTTATTCAGTGAAAAGATAATACATAAAGGTAATACATAGTGAAAAGGTGTATTTGGTAATACTCATTTAGTTGAACATAGGTTGATGAGAACATTATTCGCATGTAGGGTCCTTTAGCGCACGTCTAGATTGTGATCAGAGAGTGGCATTCTCCACGGTGATCACATCGCCACACAATGCCATTTTTTTGAGCCCAATGTTTCGTAAACATGTATCCCTGGTATATTAATTTTTCACGACTGCGTTCAGTTTTGGTAAACCTGATTTCATCACCCATAATTTGAAAAAGTAGAATAAAATTTTGAAAATATAATATAAATAAAACTGCAAATAAGGGCTGTGACGAGGACGTAAAATAGAACGAATCGTGTGGTGATAAATGCTAATAAAAATTTGCCTGTGAACTATGAAACTATGGAAACAATACCACCTTTGTTGGCAACAATGGCCAGAAAATAGCAAGTTACAGTGGAAACCACTTAACACGAAAATGGATAACGCGAAATATCGGTTAACATGAAATGCAGGCTCGGTCCCTACCAGTGCCTATACATTTTAACGTACATTAGTTCGTTTTACGTGAAATGGAAAAAATTTCGGTCCCCTGAAAATAAATCCCCGTCAAATTCTTGGGATAACATGAAACGACCCACTCGCTTCTTAACATAGAAGTACATATGAATAATCTCACAACCACAGCTGTACCTCCTCCTCCTCCCTCTCTTTCAATAGGCATGGTCATTAGTAGACCTCAGAGAAACTCACGCACCCTCGTTGAGAGGGTTGCTACTGAGATTTCCTTAGCAGCAATAAACTAAATTCTGGGAACTACCATCTTCGAATGAAAGGAAGGATTTGGAGGTGCAGATTGTTATCTGTACTGTACCTTCCCTTTCCCCGTCTTTCAATACGCTCAACTCCTCCCTTGCTCTCGTCTCTAGACCCCTATGCAGAACAATTTTATTCAGTTGATTCTGAATTTCCATGTGGAACGGTTAGCGAATGTGAAACGAATCTGTGAGCAAAGTTTTCTTTTTCGTGATCGTTTTCAGTTGTGATTTTATATTTTTATAAAAGATGAAAGACCCACATAAAAATGGCTAGTAAAGTGCATAAGCAAAAAGCAATACCGCTGAAAGTGAAAATGCAGCTCCTACAAGCGGTTGATAATGGTGATAGAACCAAAACGGACATCTGCAAAGAGTTCAAAATTCCCTTTTCAACTTTGTCAACAATTATAAAAAATCGTGATAAAATAACATCTGTGTTTGAGAGAAGCATGTTTGAACCGAAACGGAAGCGGCTATGCACGGCAAAGCACAAGGATTTGGAAGCGGCGCTGATCATCTAGCTTAAGCAAGCAAGAGCCCAGAATGCTCCAATTTCTGGTCCTGTTTTGATGGCGAAGGCTGATGCTTTGGGATCAGAATTGGGAATTGAATTCAAGCCTAGTCCTGGATGGTTGGAGCAGTTCAAGGTGAGGAATGAGATAATTTTTAAGAGTGTTTCTGGCGAGTCGGGAGACGTCTCCCGTGATATGACATCAGAGTGGGTAACTTCTACTTTGCCTAAATTATTAACAGACTTTGCGCCTAAGGACATTTTTAATGCTGACGAAACCGGAATTTTTTTTCGCTGCCCACGCTGGATTTTCCTCTTAGCCATCAGCAGATAGGTTTTCTGGACAGGATGAAACTGAATCGACTACGGAAATTAGGGTAAATACATCTACTGAAGGTGTGGAAGGCAACGGGAAACCACCACACCGTGTATGTATATTCCCTAGTCAAAACCAATTAATTAATTAATTGGTAGAACCTGTCGCAAGACAGAACACGAATGAATGATGAACATCTACTGAAAGTGAATTGTGCGATATCTTCGGTCGCGTGTCGTCTGTAATGAGATTGACAACTGAAATCACGCTGAATGATTATATAGCAGTGGATGACCATATTGCCACTACACCACTTTTAACAGACATTGTTAAATCAAGTCCAACAAAAGAAAATGAAAATAGTAGTGAAAGTGGAGATGACTGTGACGACGGAATGTTGTCAGTGCCAAGTGCTGCGGATATGCGTGGAATGCTAAAAAGTGCGCGTCGGTTTTTAGAAAATCAAAGAGATGGGGACAGTTTGTATGAGACGGTTGATGATTTGGAACAATATGTGGAAAAAAAGATCATTATGAATGCTAGGCAGAAAAAAATTATGGAATTTTTTGTTAAGAAGCAGACAATTGAACTACTTTAGTGACTTTGATACTTAATATTTGTACATTGTTTTTATGAAATTATTGAAATAAAATAATTTTTTTATGTATGTATGTAATGAATAAATTATAAGGTTTCCATTATTAAAACTAATTACTGTGCTGTTTCCATCGCATATTTGTTATGTCAAGATTTACTTATGAGCTTATATCAATATCTCAAATCAGTCTCAAAAAAGGTTATCATGAAATTCGTTTAGCACGAAATTCGGTTAAGACGAAATGTTTGCGCTGGTCCCCCACATTTCGTGTTAAGCGGTTTCCACTGTATATGTTATGAATAAGGGCCGTGACCAGTACGTAAAATGGTACGAATCGTGTGGTGACGAATATGTAATATGTAACGAATTCACCATGTGACTTGTAAACTGTGATGAGTTTGCCGGATACCCTGCCAGTGCATATCAAAAGAACTTAATCCTCGATGCTGAAATGCATTTTTGTAATGAATGGGTTTATGGCGGCATCATAGGGTTGGGGCGATTTCTTCCTTGGGGAATGGGAGAATCAATGTCCAAAAAATATGAAATGGTGTTAGCACTGGGAAATTTTGTGGCCCGCAGACTTAGCATGGTGCCTTAATGTGGCCCACGGGTTCGGTGGAAGGCCTTCATGCAGCCTGTGCACCAATGTGAGTTTGAGACCCCTGGCGTAGAGCATGGGCGGACAACCTTTTTTATGTGGAAGTCCACATTGGTGGTTGTGTAAAAACAGCAAAATGTATGGTAATATACAGAATAAAGCCAGCAAGATGCTTTTGCAGTAAAAGTTGAGAACAGACTGCCTAAGCTTGTAACAGAATGGCTGACATACAATATCGTTCGCTTCTGTTGTGATTATGTATAATTCAAGCATAAGATTTTGGTTTGGTTTGAGTTATGTTTGCCAAATAAAGTTTATCATCAGCCGTAAGGAATCTGGTACAGTACAAGATCAGGTATCGACAAACGATCAATAATTGAATTGTGTTTATCTATTGCTACACATGAAGCTAGCAGGGCAATAAGAAACCTGAGAATCACATATCTCTTTTATTGGGGTGAATAGTAGACAAATTAATGTGCATTTATTCAACAACCATTATCTATATATATAATTTTATGCAGTTTTGATCTGTTTTTGCAGTTTTCTTGCACATATTATGGGTATATATAGCGACATACCTCATTGTGCATAGCGACAGTTTGGAAATCACTGTCCTAGAGTGATGTGCTGTATGTATACTCTGTGAAAGACCAAAACTATCTCCCCAGAATAATTAAATTGGTATAACAAGATGTTGTTCACGAAAGGTCAATACCACATAAGCTGAACCCGAGAAATTTAAGTCTCCTGCACTTAGGCAGACTAGATTATAGTTTAAATGAGAATTCACCTAGAGCAGTGGTGCCGAACATGGCAGGCTGAATCAATGGTTATGAATCTTTCGGCAGACCACATTGGAAGTTGCCAATTCTTCGGATTGGGGTTGCTATATAAGTGAAGATCAAGTCTAAATAAGGTTTTTGATGGTTAAAATTTCAATATTAAAAGTTTCATTATCAACATTTTCATAAAAATGTATGAGTTGGTGTGTTAAATTTTTCAGATAGCTTGTTTATCATAGCGTTGTGAGCCACATCTGGCTCATAGGCTAGGTACCACTGATCTAGAGATTCTGAGGTATAAGTGAAAATCAATTCTAAATGAGATTGTTAGGGTTAATATTTGAATGTTTTATTAACAGTTTGAATTTTAAAAATATGAATCCGAGCATTAAATTTTACTGATCTCTTTTCATCACAAAATGCTCTTGGAGCCATATCCGGCCTGTGGGTTGGGATTTCCTCATCCCTGCCTTAGAAAAGGACATACAGTTACACAACAAAATTCCACCCATAGGTATAATGAAAAATATGAGTCATTGATGGCATTAGTAGAGGTTTGATTTTATTTAGTATTAGATATGCACAAATTTCGCATTTCAAAATATATACACTGCAAAAACTCAACTTATTGATAAGTTTCCATTTATGCTTATCTTATGATCTTCTACTCTTTTCAACCCATTAAAACTACTTTTAAACATGTTAGTCCCAAGTCAAACAAATAATAATTGTATGATTTTTAATCACCAATTGATTGATGATAACGCAATTAGAGAATTTTTTGGATATGTCAATATGTTAAGAAGTATATATATTTACAAAAAGTTACATTTGGTAAAAAAATCATTTTCTTTCTTGGTTGGAACGTAGGGATTGGCCTTCTCCAGAGAATGCCTTAAAATCATCCTGTGCTCCTTTGTTCTAAAATTAAATAAAACAGACATAGAGAAGCCAAAAAATAACATAACGTAATAATAGGGTTAATGTAATGTTGTGACTTTGAGCCACTAACCTCCTTGTTTGATGGTGGGCGTGAATTCCTTATGAAGTGAAGAGAGCCAAATTTATAAGAATAGTCTGGGATTCCACGTTTATACGGAACTTTAGTCATAGGCACTCCATTTTCTATGACTCCCTTTTTCTTCTTTCCATCAAGCCTAGAAGAGAACAAGTGTATGTTACCATTAGCATTGCACCAGCCATGAAAAAAATGTTAATGACAAATTTCAGTTCATACTCTTCACACCGAGTATTTTCATTATTATTCTGATACTTTTGAATATACAACATGGGATTTGTGCCAGTAACAGCTTGCTGTAGATAACTAGCAATTTGTTAAAATACCATAATAATCTACATCTGGGAGCCACAATATGGTGCTCGCAAGCACCACCTTGTGCTTTGGCAGTCTAAAAGTGCACTTGTAAGATGCTAAAATTCGCTTTTCCTAGCACCAGTAATTTAATCTGTTTGCTTTTTTACTTTCTGAACATATAAAAGAACATTTTTAATCACTTTGAAATTGGTTTGATTTTATTTATGATCATTGCCATTTTATAAAAGTATAGTGATACTTGCTGGGTGTAACTTGGTGCTCGCCACGTTGAAAAGGTTGCAGATCTCTGATCTAGATAATTCCTATAACCATAATGTTTTTGCTACTTAACTGTTTTTTTGGCTACAGTAACTACTTAGGTCATTTATTGGATTCATAACTGGTTCTATAATTTAAAAATAGTGAAAATTACCAAGTGCCATCATACATTAAAACTCTTCAAATGCAGGAATTCAAGGAAACAATTATTTTTCTGCATTTCACAGGTTTTCAGCTGTTCACAAGTTGTATTTAAAATAATATATATTAAAATATACGTTCTTCTTTTATTAATTATAACAGTATTTATTTAGATATGGGTAAATGAAAATCAAATGATGGAAAAAATCACATATTTATGCATTCAAATATGAGAGGTGGCTGAAAAGTTCTCGGCCCAACCTTGTTATGGCTATTGGAGATACCTGAGACAAGTATTTTTAGGTGCTTGTCCTTGAAGGATAAAAGTAGAAATTTTAAAGAAAGAAAAAATGGGTAAAATGAAAAAAAAGTGCATGCAATTCAAGTTACTCTTATCTGGGACAGACCTGAAAACTATAAACAAATAGAGCATTCACTGTCATGAGCAGAAGCCCTAGCCTTTTATATTTATAATTAACTGGAATGAAGTTATAATGCTTAATATGCCCAAACAAAGATCACAAAACAGACCTATTTCCTTCCCCATGAAATGCTACAAATCCTGTTGGTTCTGCCATGTATTCTACACCATCTACCATAATTTCATCATCTTTCTTCATCACGTGTTCTGGCTCTTTATATCCCACTGGTGGAGCAAATTCAACCTGAAAACACATACAAAATTATCAACTGAAAGAAGTTCATGCTTTCACATGGAAGCTAAAAAAATTATGAAATACTTAAGAAAATTGATAAAAGTAATTTGAATTTATATAAACAAAAAAGAGGAGAATGATGTGCTTATTAAATTTTTCTATCTTTGGAACTAGGCTTTCCATAGAAGATCCAAAAACTGAGTTTCATCATTCATTCAACATTTAAAGAAGTGATACAAACAATCCAAAATATTAACTTTTTGCTTTCTTTTTTATATTCTATTCATAGTTTTTGCACAAGAAAAATATATGATGCAGAAAAAAGCCCAAATACATAATTATGCATTTATTATTTCCAATAAGTCTCAATCTGGTGGATTGTGATTCATTTTAAGAGAATTATACTTTAACCGTATTAAACTGGAGACAATACAATATTTTCCCAAGTATCTATTGTAACATTTCAGTGTAAATAGTCATATTATGTCATATAGTGATGCTTGAAATTATAAAATGGTAGCATCAAATTCATAATGGTGAGATTTCCAATTTTTTCAATTATTACTCAGTTCAAAATTATTTACTATTCCACTTTCAGGATGTCCTGCACATTTTGACTCTCTTAGAGGAAAATGCATTATCATACTGAGCTGATTGAAAAACGTGAGTATTTTTCAGACTTTTAAAATAAGATATAAAATTCTTTATCAATATTTTTGGGCATTTTGTAACAGTAGGGAATATTGCTCCAAAAAACATGAGGATTTTACACTACATTCATCTCTCAAATTGCACAGTTTTACTTTAGCAGTTTCTTTTAGAGAACTATATTGAATTGCAAAGCCATCAAATTTGCTTGAGCAAGGATTTGAAATAGTCTCCGAGCATTAAAAAGCATAAAACTTTTCAGTTCGTCTCAAGAGATTATAGGAAAGGCTAAATAAAATAATGCTGATACAATGTAACTAAATGGTTAAATTTTGAGCTCAAGAGAATGCTGCAATTTTACCTCATTACCTATGTAAAAACCTACCTAAATTTGCATGGTTTCACATCTTTTTCCCAGAATGCATGTACAGTGAAAAGTGAGGGATGGTTGTAATTAGTATATTTTTGACTTTCAAATCTCTACATATATATATATATGAAGTTGAGCTTCACAGCACAATAAAATAACTTACATTTATCACCTCACAAAATATTTTGGTTATTCTACCTCATATTTCTTTAAAATCCCTAAGTGGTGTAGACTCTGATTCAGAGGGAATCTTTCTTATAAGCTGTCTGAGCATTTTTGTAAATCTAACCATAAACCTGTGCTCTACTTCCTGATTACACTTTTAAAAATGATTTCTAAATGCTCAAGACCCCTTATCTAATTAGTCAAAGAGTAGAATGTAACAACTTTTAAGTGATACTTACAGAACTGTCTACATTGGCCAAATGAAAGAAGTTTCAAGGTGAGGTTTTGGAAACACAAACAATGTTTTGAATTAAGATTTCCTACTTCCCATTTTGTGGAGCATCTTTTGGAAAAAACTCGTAATACAGTGCAGTTAAGTACAACTGGCAACCTTAGAACTTTGAGTTCACTGGCTTTTGGATTTTTCTGTTTTCTGGACTATATATAGGTATACAGATATCCCTTACTTAACATCATTTCATTTAATGTATTTCCAAAGTTATGTTGCTTATCATTTATGATTGATTTTGTGCTTAATGTCTTGACTTTTCAAAGTTATGTCGTTGGTTAGGATGGTGAACAAAGAAACTGGAGAAGGCACGAGACAACTCTTGCAGGATGCATGTGTGCTGCAATAATCTGCTACCTCTGTAACCATGGGGGCATATATGTAACTAGAGGGAGGCTGGGGGAGGGGATCACAACTCCTTAACCTGTTAAATGGCCATGACGTAATATTACGTCATAATAATTTGCCTCTGGCAGTAGACATGACATAATAGTACATCATGGCAATTTGAAGACTTATGCATAGAGGCCTTGAGGTACTAGACAAGGGGCGGCCAACCTTTTTACTTTCTCCATATACGAAGTATAGAGGAAGTATTGTTTTAAGATGTGCCAATAAAACGGCATGATTTTTTTGGCGGCCATTATCCTACTATCCTTAACATCTGGTTTAAATTGATAGCTAAAGCTAATTTAAATTATGCCAAAAATAAACAGGAATGTTAAAAACAATAACAGACAGATTTATTTAAATAAGATTTGAAATATTTATTAAAAAGAAAAATACTGACATCTCAATGTGATTTTTGAATTTGCTTTTCAATTAACAATTTCTCAATATTAGGACTGTTTTTCGACATCAATAAAAGAAACAAGACTGCCCATATGAGTGTCTATTAAGATAGATCTGTATTTGTTTTTAACCAAATACATTTCTAAAAACGACTTCACAAACGTAGGTTGATCCAAATTTGCACACATATGCAGTGCAAGGTAATGCAGTTCAGGGTAGTTGTTTTTGGGAACAAATTTTAAATCTGGAAGTTGGTGTTCCCCTCCACCTGTTTGAAAGGTTCCATAGTGTCCTCTCATGCAATTATTAATGCAAAGAAACAATCCAAAGCGGGTGTAATTACTTTCTTCTATAGGCATGTTCACATATGTGGGCAATCTATACTATACATCTCTCAATGGCACACTCACTCCCAATTTCGATGAACTTTTGCATTAGAGGTCACCACAATGCTAGTTAAAATATTTATGTTAAAGTTTTGAAAAATGTTATGAAGACTCTTTCCGAAATCTACCGAAAACATGTTTCCTTCACTTATTAGAAACAATGTAAATAATAAATGTTTCCCTTTTTATGGGGCATAATCACCTCTTAATCAGAGACCTCAGTTTATCATATGAGTGGATGTTGATTCATTGGTTAAGACCATGTTTTCTGAACGTAATACAAAAGAGCGGTCTATAGTCTAAACCAGAGGTTTTCAAATGTTCTCAAGTTAGGAAAGCCTTCTATTTAAAATAATTTTTCTAGAACACTAACCAACAGCGCAACACATCTCAGGCCTTTCTATGTCATTCTCTCACAGAACCCCATTAAGCTATTGCAGAAGCTGTCCTCCCCAACCCATCTCATTGACTTATATCAGTGGTGGACAACCTACTGCACAAGGGCCACATGTGGCCCATCAGGCCTCTGACAAGGTGAGGCTATGGCCTTCAGGTCACAGATTTTGATGAAGCGTGACAAAGTGATACTACATTGAAAATAAGGAGACCCGTTTCTTGGGATTTTTGAAAAATCATGGTTGAAAATATGGCAAAACATCGTATGAAACTTAATAGGTTTTAGGGTACAATTGTTGATAAACATGGATTTGGCTGAGTGGATAATGTGCTTGGCTCCAATAGAGTTTGATCGCAAATGTTTTAATTTTTTTCAAATTTTCCAAGCACTATTTGAAAAGTAATATTCTCCAGTAAATATGTGCTGTATAATTTTTATTTGGAGTTAATGAATGCTGAAGCATATAATAATGGGCATTTTAAATATTGCATTCAATGAAACAATGGTTCGTAGCAAGAAGATGCTGTCATGAATGAATGATCATCTATAATTGTATATCATTATAAATTTATCGTTATATTAATTATATATTATTGATCATATTAGTCTTGCCTTGGCAGACAGCGATCGGAAGTGAAAATAATAAATATTATGAATTGCTGTGAATATTTCGCATACCGTAACTCACGCTGGTGAAAAAAATAATGGAAGTTAACTGTCGAGAATTGAATAGAGAAACACACTCATACATGGTACAATACTCAATTACTGCTTCAGGAAAAGTACTGCCAAGTGTGTTATTGTGTATAGCATAAACCTAAAGGAAAACCTATATAACTTTTGCCAGTAATCTGCCTTTAATTCTATCATGGATCGCTTTGTGTTTAAGTGGCATGATAGAGATGGAGAGAATCGATTGCAAGATCAAAAGGTATAGAGCAGCGTTTCCCAACCTTTTTAACCCTTTCCAGTCAGAGCGATTTAAAAAGATGTCTGCTACCAGTTTGTCAGCATTGTGGGCATAGAGGCAATAAAATACGTACATGTAGTTTTTATAAATTATTATTGGCACAGATATTAAAATTATCAAAACACAATCTTTCACACATGAAAAAAATGTGTGTCAATCAAAGATCGACAAACGACAGGGGGAACACATAAGGGATGTCGACATCCAACCAGAAAGTGTTAATAGCATGATCCACGTAGGCTTTGAGAGTTTACCTGATACCCGCATATTATCTATATACTAATTTTTCAAGCAGTAGATAGTACATATGTGTCCACAGAGGGTGCACACTGCAATATCATGATTTCTTGAACTATTTTATCATGAACTCATTAAAAAAATAGAAAAATTTATGAAAATAAATTATTTAGAAATCTTTCCCTGACCCACCTCAAGTTCCTTTGTGACCCACTAGTAGGTTGTGGCCTACAGATTAGAAAATTCTGGTATACAGGAAGATGTGCCGTATCCAAAAAGAGGAAAATAGATGGCGAAGGCAGAATGGCAAAAGAAAACTGAGTTAATTTTTTTATTGAACAGAAAGGGAGATCATTTTACTTAATTTTCAGTAAGGTGATACCAGTTTCCAAAAAAATGCAATGTTCAGAAACATTATGAAGCAATAAAACATGGCATTTCTCTCATGTAGCAAATTTTCCAGTAGATTCTTCCAAATGCGCTTGACAGATTTTAATTTGAAGGAAATCATGGAAACAGAAGCAGGTTCATTGATGAGCATTTAATGAGAATGACACAGTGATTTTGGTTAGTTTTTATATTACTTGGTTACTTGCAAAAAATGTAAAACCATTCTCAGATGGTGAATTAGTGAAACAAAGCATCATCAATTTCTCATAAGCTATATTTGATGGATTTAAAAGTCAAGAGGAAATTATCAGACATGTCTGCAACTCAGCCGAGTTGCAGAATAGAAGACATTGTTGCCGATTTGGAAAAGCAGCTTTTCAGAATTATATATTCAAAAGAGGCCATCAGTAGAATGCTGGATGAATGCAAAGATTTTAATGATGTAGCTCAGCTCTGCATCTGAGTTCATTGTGTTAATAATCATCTGAACATGACAAGAATTTTTAAATCACTACAAAGTACACAGGCGAGCATAGTAATCACTATTTTTGAGACATTTACTGATTTTTTCAAAGAGCATTGGTTACCTTTGGAAAAAATTGTATCAGTTACAAGAGATGGGTGCCCTTTTATGACAGGAACACATAATGGATTTGTGGCTTTGTTGAAAGCTTGGTGGGTGTTACATAATAAATCAAGAAGTGCCCTGTGCTAAACTTGAGAAGGGAGACAAGACTGAAAGCTGCAATGGACAATGTGATACAGATTGTTAATTTCATACATGCTTGTCCCCTGCAGCTATGTCAGTTTATGGAACTTTTGGACCAAATTGAAACAATATGGACACCACACTAAAGTGCACTGGCTAATTTGCGGTCAAATGCAGCCCAGTTAATGGATAATTCTGGTTTTCAAACAATTTTTGGACTTAGCATTAGTTTTTTGACAACTTTTATATTAGCTTACCGTGACACATGTACATATAAAACTATTCAATTCAAGAAGGTGAAATAACTCAAAAGGGGCTGAATATATTTTAACTGCTCTTTCAGATTTAAAGAGACTGATGCCTAAGGATGGTTTCAGGTAATCTCTGTGTAATATGATCACCTGATAGATAGGTAAAGGTGGTGACTACGGCAAAATTGATGTTAAATGAGAAATCTAACTCCTTAACCGTAAAGTTAAAAAATTAGAGACACACAGGAAATGAACTGATGTGGGCAACACATGACTTTCTCCATATTTATATGGCAAATTACATGTTGTTAGCTCTGGGATCGTTGTCAATATTTACTTCTGGTTGACAATTAAGAAAAGAAAAAGGAGCGTTACTAAGACGTAACTAAGCATCAATTGTAAACAATAGTCATCAGTAGGTGGCGTGGTGGTGGGAGCTAAAAATATAAGATATCTCTTAAACAATGCATTATATTAATAAAGGTAAAGTACTCCTTTAGCCAAACAATTAGAGGGTTACAACACCCAATGCATTTCGCCCACAAGGTGGGCATTGTCAGGGGTAAAACCTGTTTCAACAGTGACTGGGAGCCAACTGCAAGGTTTGAACGGAAAGTATTCAGAAGACAACCGAGAAACAAGTGAAGCGCGGAAAGATTTTTCGGCATGTGTTGTTTAAATCTGTAAGTTTGTATAAGGTCTTGTTGAAATCTGTGTCCATGTTCATAAGTGTATCGCGGTTTTTGTAAATGTGAAGGTTTTCTAATGAGTTTAGTGAGTTATTGGCTGAAGTTATCAATGTTAAATCGTTTACGTGTATACTATGACCTGTTTCAAAAATGTGGTTGGCAACGCTTGATTTTTCAAAACGATTATATTTATAGTGAGCCATGTGTTCCTTGAAGCATGTTATTAGTTTCCTTCTTGTTTGTCCTATGTACTTTGCTATGTACAATGCTCACACTGTGACAAAAAGTACATAGGACAAACAAGAAGGAAACTAACTAACTAACTTCAGCCAATAACTCACTAAACTCGTTAGAAGACCTTCACATTTACAAAAACCGCGATATACTTATAAACACGGACACAGATTTCAACAAGACCTTATACAAACTTACAGATTTAATCAACACACGCCGAAAAATCTTTCCGCGCTTCACTTGTTTCTCGGTCGTCTTCTTAATACTTTCCGTTCAAACCTTGCAGTTGGCTCCCAGTCACTGTTGAAACAGGTTTTACTCCTGACGATGCCCACCTTGTGGGCGAAATGCATTGGGTGTTGTAACCCTCTAATTGTTTGGCTATAGGAGTATTTTACCTTAATTAATCTTAGCCAAAGTTATTGAGCTACTATCAATTAATGCATTATATGGAAAAATGTATACAACAAACGTTGTAGAAATGAAATTTCCTACAACTTTTATTCCAATACATTTTTACATTTATCAAATAAAGCAAATATTTCAAAATAACGGATAAGTGACAAGAGTAAACACCCACTTCCGGTCAACCAATTTTTACCAAAAACTAATCCGATGATCTAACTTTTATAAAAATGCTAAATATAAAATTTTGCGTTGACCTGATTAATAGTTTTTGAGTTAGAGTGCCCACAAGAATCTATCACATACAGACAGACACACGGACATCACCGAGAAAATAGTAAAAACGTGTTCAGGGGACCTTAAAACATGTATTTCCGTTGAAATCTCGAATTCGATTTTTTTCATGAAAACAATACTTTCTCTATACTTCGTATATGGAGAAAGTAAAAAGGGGAAAAAGGAAGGAAGTGAAAGATCATAATGAAAATACAAACTCACAGGTTTAGGGGGTGTTACTCCATGCCAGGGACATGAAGTCACTCACTTAATCGCACAAGCACTTATCCTAAAGATGGAAAAAAGATAAAACAGGAGCCAGGTTTGCAAGAGATTAATCTGCGCCAGAGACCCGAAAATCACACCGTTGCTAGGTTTGTGAGTCTGTACTACTGCGACAGGGACCTACTAGGCAACCACAAACACACGCACACATACACACCAAGAGGTAAGGGGAACTAAAAGGAAAAAGGGTGGGAAATAATACTAAGCTATACTGGAAATTAAACTGCGCCAGGGACCTAGTATCGCACACAGTTGCCAGTCGGTTTATGTGCCATCAGGCAGCGATAGAGACCTATCAGATGAAGCAATCACACACACAAGCACTTGAATATAGGTCCCTGTTGTTGCCTGATGGCACATAAACCTATTGGCAACTGTGTGCGATACTAGGTCCCTGGCGTGGTTTAATTTCCAGTAAACCTAGTATTATTTCCCACCTTTTTTCCTTTTATTTCCCCTTACCTCTTGGTGTGTATGTGTGTGCATGTTTGTGGTTGCCTAGAAGGTCCCTGTCACGGTCGTACAGATTTACAAACCTTCTAGCAACGGTGTCATTTTCAGGCCCCTGGTGCAGATTAATCTCTCGCAAACCCGGCTCCTTTTTTATCCCTTCTCCATCTTTAGGATTAGTGCTTGTGTGATTGAGTGAGTGAACGTGTGAGTGACTTTAGGTCTGTGGCATGGAGTAACACCCCCTAAACCTGTAAGTTTGTAGTTTTCATGTCTTTGACTTTTCATCTCCTTCCTTTTTTTAGAGCTTTTCATCAATGCTGAAAAGCACTATTATCTTCGTGATGTCCATCCGTCCGTATATCAGGGAAGAATTGGCTGAACCGATTTCAACAAAATTTGGTACATAGAATACTCACATAAATTAATGACCAAGATGGCATATTTCGACCGGATCCATTCAGCAGGGGTGCCACATTGCAAAGTTAAACTTTTCGGTAATTATGAATTTGGAAGGAATTGAGAGAACCGATTTCAACGAAATTTTGAATATAGGAGGTGTGCAACATAAAAAAGCAAAATCAAGATTTATAGTATAGCTGTAGAAAGCAATGCTGCCACAATACAAGAATTAAAATAATTCTTTTAACATGTATTTGTGTTGAATTTTCTGCATCAATTTTAACCAAATTTAATACTTATAATATACACATATATAAAAAAACATATTATATTTAGACCGAATCAGCTAAACAAGGGGCCCACAATTACAAATAAAAATCTTTCAGTAATTAAGGATTTGTAAGGAATTGGCTGAACGATTTTCAATTAAATTTTGTTTATATGATTTGTACGACATACCATAATGAAATCAAGATGCTTAATGTGAAGCTAAAGATCAGGTCTACCACAGTGAAAAGTAAAATATTATTTCTTTTACACGAATTTCTAGAGAACTGACACCATGAATTTTAGTCAAATATGGTATATATAATATTCATATAAATAGATAATCAAAATAGCATATTTCAACCGGGTCGACTAAACAGGGCTACCACAATATCAAGGTTAGAATTTTTCTGTAACTAAGAATTTGGAAGATATTGGCTGAACTGATTTAAAAGAAATTTCGTTTGTAATGTGAGTATAGAAACGGAAAACGAAATAAACGTGTTTGAAACGGATCAAAATGCAGGTTTACCACAATATGAGAAAAATAATTTCCTGATTTTAAAGCAAATACTTTAGTATACAATAATACTACGGCGAATTTGACGAAAAGCACTTCTGTACTATAGGAAACCTGTGTTCCCCTTCTTTCCCATGTCTCTCTAATTTTTTAACTTTTTGGTTAAGGAATTAGATTTCTCATTTAACATAATCACTTGAGTTTGATACCAGGAGGGTTTTGTTACTCCATTTGAATAACATGGGAATGGGTTTGGCATATTTATTTATTTGCATTTTTAAACAACATACTTAAAATAATTGTACGATCTTGGGACTTGAACCAAAAAATGCCTAAATGAATGGAAATTCATTTTCCTACCAATGATTTTCAAGTACACAATGATTTGGACAGATATGTTTGGAACAACATTTTTTTAATGTGAAAAACTTTTGTTGTCAATGGAAACCCCATTATTGCTGAATAATTGAAATTACTGACAGCATACAAATTAAAAAATAAGCACTTCAATATTTAAAAAATTGAAAATTAAGTAGGTACTTATCTTAGGTATCTCCAATAGCCGTAACAATAATAACCTTGTTATAGCTATTGGAGAAACCTAAGACAAGCACTTATTTCCTCAATTTTTGATACTTAAGTTCTTATTCTTATTCCTAGTGAGTTTCTTTTCTTAAACCATTCCTGCCTTCTTTCTGTTCATCACGATCATGTTTTCTACCTTGCAGTAGGTTTTTGGCTCACCCAACCCAACCCAATCTGTTCTATTCGTTTCCAAAAATGTCAGTTAAATATTTCTACTTAGTGATTTTTTAGGGTGCTTCTTTCAATTTTCTCTCCTCCCCTTCTCTTTTCTGCCATTTTATTTGATTTACCATTCTGAATCATCATCCTTCCTACCACTTTTCCCTTCTTCACCATATTCCTTTCTATTTAAATAAATGTTTGATCCATAATTGTAATCTGATGACGCTACCCATGTAATGAAACTGATCATGCTGATGCAATGAATAATTTGGAGTAGGGTTTCAGATTACATTAATCAGAATAAAGTTGTGCAAAGCAGATTTATACACATAAACACATATAATATACATTTATAAGTGGCTTTTCTGGCGAGAACTAGACAAGGGACAATGCAACCCAAAATATGTGTATTATACCATGTATGTGCACAATATGCATTTTTCACTGAATAATATTTATTGAATTTATTATTCCTTTATATCGTCATCATTTGGATATGATAAGATTGAAAAAAGTGAATAAGGTACCTTTATTAGATCAAAGGTTATACTTATTTCAAATTTTATTTTTGATGCTTGTCTACTTCTCACTCGTAGCACCTCATATCAAGAACAGCTAAGGAAAATTCTACAAAAATCAAAACGTTTACCATTAAGAGTTTGGGAAAACGATATGTGCATTTGAGATACAAAGTAGCAATCATCAGAGTCGATGGTTGATTCTAAAAGTAGTAGAAGGGTTGTGCTGCCACATTAAAACGTTTTGAGCTCATTGTGGGAAATTAAATGTACATTTCAAATGGGTCTGATAAAAAAGTATGGAGAATCTTTCATTGTGAGAGGATAGGTTGAAATGAAGGACAGGTGACCCTCGGTTAATGATGATTCAATGTTACGACCAAACCAAGACCAATTATTTTTCAAAATCGCCTTACAACATTGCAGTCGTTACTTACGACCAATAAAAATGTAATACAATACGTAGCAAAGATTGATCATTAAATTAAGATTAAGAATACAAAAAGAATTATCTATCGAAATCTAAAAATTATATACGAATGATAAATAAGACAGTCAGAAATGACAAAAAATTGAGCATATTAATAATTGTGATTTTAACTTGACGCTTCTCTAATGAGGCTTTTATTTCACTACCACATTACTTTGGTGGGCATCCTGCCTAAGGGTTAAATTGAGTTTTATTGCGTCTTTGGATTGCGTGGTTCTAGTCTTAGCCAGTGCGCCTCAGCCACTCCTTCAGCCGTTAATCGAATAGCATCTTCCTAGCTTTGCTCTGTCTGTTTTTTTTTGTTTAATTTTTTTTTATCCTTTGGAATTGTCTCAAAAGAGACAATCTGAGTCAACTGCATGCTGGTGCTTCTAAGGGAAGGAAGCAAATAACTTGGGAGCAGAAAGTTGACATAATAAAAAGGCATGAAAAAGGAGAGACGCTGACCGCAAAATTTAAATGTTTTTAGGTTGTCTTATAAAAGTACATTGTTCGTTGGTTAATGACGGTTAATTCTTTATTTCAATAACAACATTTTGGTGAAAAAGCTCTCTTTACATTTTATTTTACTGTACTGAACTAATTTTTTGATGTAGTAGACACTATAAGGATCAGACGTGCATTAAACCATACATAACGATTGTGTGTTTAATTATATTGTTTTAGGCTAATGTAGGTATTCTTTATTTCATTAAAACATTTGGGTGAAAAGCATCTCTCTATATTTTATTTTACTATACTATTTTTGGTATTCAGTAGGCACTATAAGGACCAAATGTGTGTTAAACCATACGTAACGGCCGCTAGGGATGTAAGATTCGTTTAACGAACCAAATTCGGTTAACGACCATTCGCAGGAACAGATCGCCATCGTTAACCGAGGGTTGCCTGGATATAAAATAGAGATGTGACAAATAGATGTCAGAAAAAACATGGAATGATGACGTCAGTATTTCATTTATAGGAAAGTAAATTTAGACAATCGAATCACAACTTAAAATGCGTTTTAAGAAGAAATGATTAAAATGAGCAGAAAGTGTTAAGGATACAGAAAGCGTCTGTTTGGAAAATTCTGTTGTCTACCTCTAATGAAAAGTCATTAAGTATTACAGGTCACCATAGGCACATCTGTCAGTAGGAAGCAATAATTTTCAATGGAAAAATATTAGTTTACAAAAATAATACTCACATTCATGTCACATTCTATAATACTGACAGCTGAACCAGGTTTAGTTTCCAGAACACACAGCTCATAGACACGGGAATTGTAGTTAATGGCAATTACATCACCTGTTGTAAGGCAGGCGAAATTTCGGAGGGCATTTTCCAGCACTGCCTTTGGATTAGTAATATCAAGAAAATCAGGAGATTGTGGCTGGAATCGGGAAAAAGTAGCCACGGGAAGGGAAACACTTTCAATTTGCAAGAGATCTCCTTCTTCAAGAAGCAAATACTGCATCATCTGAAAAGTTAAAAAGGAAAATGTAAATATGCCACTAACTTTATGGATTTGGATGATGATATATGGATTTTTAGAGTAAAACGAACCCAGTATGGTATGTAAATTAGGTTTTCTTCTGCTACAAACTCTAGGACACCGCAATGGGTGATTCGATTTGTTTTTTTGTTAGTCAGCTTGAATAACATTGGATAGACAATATTGAGGCGAGTTAGTTGATCCAGAGCTGAAGGTGGCAATATAACTGAGTAAAATAAATGGCATCACTTGTTAATTCATTCCTCATAACATCTGCTATCATTAAAGCATATAGGTCAAAATCTTACTTTTTCCACCACTTTCGACGTCTTTGCGTTCTGAGCCAGGTAACATAGACACAGAATAACATTTATATTGGGTATTGAATGGCCTTAATATGGCAGGAGTCATATCAAAATGAAACTGAAAATAAAAGTGGTACAAATGAAATAGAAACATGAATAAGCATTTCACGAAACATATTCTTCTATAAAAATTACCATCTTGGAGAAGTTTGAAACTCTCAGATCATTAAGAGAAATGTTAACCGTAGAATCACAGGTTTATTTAAGAAGAATTTAAAACAAGTAAACAAATCGCAGTATTTTGCTGTTTTCATCGAGTAGAATTTGACGAATTACGCTTTGCTTTTGTTTGTTTGTAATGGTGGCGGTTATTTGAGGAAATTACTCCATAAATTTGCGAGCTTTTTTATGTGTATCCATTAAAATGAATACTTTCCATGTAGGAGATATTATTTATATTTTTCTGATTGAAATGGTATGTTTTTTTGGTCGAAATTTTGTAAGCATTTATAGGAATAGGAGTTTGATGGCGAAATTGGATGTTGAAAATTTTTGATGGAAAATCGTTTCTTATCTAAACGATTGAGTAAATCTCATTTCGAAAACTGTTTCTTGAGCATATGAATACCATTTGAGCTATTTCATAAGAAGATTTGGAAAATTTAGACAGCCAAGTTGAAAAATTTTCATTTTCAAAAAACAATATTTAAAAATTGAATTTTATACGTTACATAAAATTTTGAGCAAGTTCAATGTATTTTAAAGACTATTACGTTATCTAACGACTTCATCCTACTCTCATATATTATTATTTGTACTGTACCATATAGGTTTTAGCACTAAATAATAATAATTTTATTTCATCCAGGTGATTTGCTATAACAAATATAGGACAAGACAGAAATACAAAGTAAGGTAAAACACAACTGGAAAGCATGAAAAATGCATAGTCCATTTTATTCAACATCGATCATATAGACATGAATTCGTCAACAGAATAAAAGCATTTTTAATAAGGTAATCTCTTCAACTTTTCTTAAATACATGGAAGTTGACAACATTTTTCAACCATGCTGGCAATTTGTTAAAAAATACAGTTCCTGCATATATTGTGCTCTTACTATACAAGTGGAGGTTATGAGACAAGATACAAAAATCTTGCTTTTTCCTTGTTGTGCTTGTGTACATCATTATTACATTTTAAGCCAAGTAGACTAGAGGTTTCTATAATAAATAAAATAGAATACAAGATGTAAATGTAGGGTAGAGTTAGCAGATTAAGTTGGATAAATAATTTCCTACAGCTATCCCGTTTTTTTGGCTTTAGATAAAATTCTAACTGCCCATTTTTGCAATATGAATAGACATAAAGAATGGCAAGAGTGACCCCAGACAATGATTCCATATTTTAAATGCATGTATATGTAGGCATAATAGACTGACTGAGCAGTAGATTGATTAGTAACTTGCATCAACCTTCTTAAGAGGAAACAGCCTGTACTGACTTTTTTAGAAATCATTTCTATGTGGGCCTCCCACTTTAGAGATTCATGTACATGTATGTATACCATGGAATTTAACAATAGAGGAGTCACTCACTGATTTACCAGCAATTTTTAGCTGTGGGGTCTTCAGTATTTTTTCTCTGACATGAATGAAACTGGGTAAAGGTAGATTTCACAAAGTTTAGAAAAACATTATTGCTTCATACCATCTTTTCATCTTTTAAACAGCATCCTGAAGACTAGCAGGATGGCTAGGGTTCAGAAGTAAATGGCTGGAGTCATCAGCAAACATAAAAAGGTTTCCTTCACTTAAATAGGGAGGCAAATCATTAATATATAGAAGAAACAGCAAAGGGCCAAGAGTGGATCCTTGAGGAACGCCTCTTGTCACAGTTTGCTGATTGGAGGTGAGTTTCCTAACATAAGCTGTTGAGTATATAGTAACAGCTTGTTTCCTGTCAGTGAGGAAGGATTTGAGCCACTGATTGGCAACACCTGAGATACCATAGGCATTTAGTTTGTTTAAGAGGATAGCATGATCCACTGAATCAAAAGCCTTTGACAGATCATAAAAGACACCAACTAAACTACAATGATTATCAAATCCCTATAGTACTTTATTCACAAATTTGGCAACTGCCATTTCGGTTGATCTGCCTTTCCGGAAGCCAAATTGACACTTGGAAAGAATATTATGTTTGTCCAAGAAAGATGTCTATTATACATAATATTTTCAAATACTTGAGAAAACACAGATAAAATAGATATGGGTCTAAAATTATCCAGTAAGTGTGAATCGCCATGCTTGTGTAATGGAATAACTTTAGATAATTTTAATTTCAAGGGGAAGATGCCATTGCTTAGAGATTCATTAGCAATATGGATGATAGGGGAAACAAGGCACTGGCTTACACCCCCTCTGAGTGTTGAGCATGGAACATCATCTCACCCAGAGGAATGTTTTGTACTAATTTTACTGAATATTGATTTTATTTCTTGCTCGTAAACTGAGTAAAGAAATATTATTTTACTATTTAAAAGTGGGAATGAAGACAGACCATGAATATCACCAGATGGTTTGGATTTTAATAGATTATTTATCACTCCCGAGTAGTGACTGTTGAAATGATTGGCTACTATCAAAGGATTAGAGACAATCTGGTCATTGATATGAATAGTTTCAATAGGAGAATTATTTCTGAAAATAGCTGTACAATTTTTAATAATTTGCCATTCTGACTTAGTACGATTGCTAGAGCTATTAATGAGATTAATATTATAATTTCTTTTTGTTTAAGTCACTAATTTTTGGAATTTTTTCTAATGCTCAAGATAAAGTTGTTTGTCAAAACTGTTTTTGGCTTTGTGGAATAGCACTTTAAGGTTCATAGATTCACATTTAATATTATCATTAATCCAGAGGTTGCTTTTTCTGGGTACCATAGTATTTTTCACTTTTTTGAGGGGAAAACACTAATTGAAGTGATGGAGAAATAATGATAAAAAACAGTCAAACTTATCATCAACTGTGTCACACAAGTAAACATTAGCCCAGTCTTCAGATTCCAAAAGTGAGAGAAACTTAGTGTAGGCAGTGTTAGTATAGAAGTGTTTTTGGTTATATTGCATCCTTATGGGGCAGCAAGTGGAACTGACAGGTGGAGTTTTAAGTTTGGTTAATAGGATTTCATGGTCCGAAATATCGGAACTAATGACTGAGCAGCTAATTACTTCTAGATTAGAGAATATGTTATCAATACAAGATGATGAATTACAGGTTACTTTAGTTGGCTCCAATGTGGATGGAGATAAACTGTAAGAATTTTAAAAGTCTATCAGTTGGGACTGCATGCTATTATGGACATTAATATCAATGTTGAAGTCACCACATACAATCACAATTCATCACTCTGTAACCAGTGCTCAGTGATACAAATGACATCAGAGTGATGCTGATTTATAAATAGTTCAAACTCATCAACCTTGTTTCTAAAGCACTGAATATTAAAATTCATAACCTTAAGCACATCATGCTTTCTCAGTCTTGCTGACTAATGAATGCTTCAACCTCATGTATTTTATTATGCAGACACTGCACATTTAAACTAGAGATTATTAGAACACATGTTTTAGAGTAACTTGACATACCTAGTCACATCTGTTTTGCCTTACTTACACCGTTTTGGCTGTGAGTAGTGATGCCGATACAAGGGTTGTGATTGGAAGATGTGGGAGCAACACTAACTGCTATATTGGGACTACACAAGGCTTGATTGTAATGACCAGGCAGACACTCGTCACTGATTACCACTAAACTAACATGATGAACTGGTGAGAGGACACTGTTTACACTAATAACATGCTTCAGGGAGTCCTCATCAGAAATGGTTGACTGAGGGGATAGTCCAACAGGAGGAAGCTGGGATACCTTTTCAGAGGCCACAACCATAGAGATTTCTCTCTTACTTTTCAGAAAAATAAATCTCTTTAAGCACACATTTTGGGGCCAGAGGGATGGATCAGAGAGATTTGCATAGTGCTCACTACCCACAGAGATATGAAAGGATGCATAATCACCTTTTGGGATGAGGGCTTCAATCTCAAAGGGTGACAGGAATCTTTCTTTTAGGTATATACTAAGATCTTCAAGAGTTGTATCTTTCTTAAGGCGCCAGATGTGAAGGTGCTTTTTCCTCGCCATGCCGGAGATGGCTTCACACGCAGGAACAGCAGACCCGGTGATTACCTTTCTACGACGTTTATAGTGGACTGTAGTGAAGCCTCCATTCGAATAATCCTGGCTCTCATCAGTTGATTTCCCATCGCAGCGACTGCATGCCTGAGGTTGTAACTTTCGATCATTAGAATGACACATTGATGCTGCAGCATAGGTTTTTGAGTGTTTAGGATTCACCGTACAGTGATTATGCACAGCGACTGGGATTTGGTGCACATCCGGTCCTTCATGGTTGGAGAGATCGGCACAGGATACTTGTTTCGGAACTGCATCATGCCTCACCGGGACACTCGAGATCGTTTCGCTATTAATTGCACTTGCGTTTATCTTTTCAAGAGCAGAGAGCCTGATTTGCAGGCCCTTCAATACAAAATGAATATCAGTATTCGATTGACAATTAGGGATTCGGCCAATGTTTACATCAGCAACTGATGTTTGGTCACGTCATTTCGAAGCACATGTCTCACAAACCCAAAATATTGATTGATTGCTACATATCACATTGATTTCAGTAGTAGACAAAACTGAACATATAAAATGGAATTTATGGCTACATATGCCATCACATGATGAAATCAACATTAGAAATAACTATTTCACATAAGCCGCAATTGCCGCTTTTAAATGAGTCGGCCATATTGCATCAAATAGGTACTATATCTTTAAAAAACAATATCAATGGCTATTTTGCCAAACTACTGGTCGATAATATGAAAGATCTCATTCGTTGGTGGCTTATAAAGTGTAAATACCAATTTGTTGCTTAGCAGGAATTCAGGCTTTTAGAATTTATGAGAATAAAGGGATCTTTTCCTTTATAGCACCACCAACCCATTGAGTACCATGTTAATTTTGGGAATGCAATCCAACCAACCAAACACACCCCAACCCAACCAACTCAACACAACCCATCCAACAAATAACTTTTTGGTTTTGGTTGGATAGCAGGGCTGGTTTGAGGCTATCGCAATCTATGCGACTGCATGGGGCTCTGCCGTTCTAAACTAAACTAAAATTGAGATACGTATAATCTGAGTCATCTGTTAAGTCACTCATGCACATATGTGCAATGCTGATGTTTCTGTTACTTTTAAGCATGTTGCCTGAGGAAGTGAACAACTGTCTTTTGGTATTAAAGTATATTTATGATAAAAAGTTGCAAGATACATTTCCAAATGTGGCCATCTCTCTCAGAATTCTGTGCATCCCTGTTTCTGTAGCTTCGGCAGAGCATAGTTTTCCAAACTGAAACTCATAAAGCTATTTAAGGTCTACGATGGGTCAAGAATGGTTGACTGGTCTGGCAAGAATTGCAATTGAAGGTATTATTCCTCTCAGTTTGGACACTGAGAAACTAGTCGCAACATTTGTAACACGAAATCAAGAAAAATAGCAATTTAATGTGAGTACTTTAACAAATATCACTGTGTTTGCCAATAAGAATAGGTGTAGTTATTTATTTATATATTATCAGGATCCATTTCTTAAATATCTTTTTCACTTATACTTCACTTACATGGAACAAACAATACTATTTTTTCCATTCATAAAATAACTTATATGGATGTTTATTTAAGAGGGATAGTTAAAACACAAATCATATGTACTATATAAACCATGGAAGTCTAACTGGTGTTAATTTAAAATTACTAATCTAATCATGTATTAAAATATAAGGTAACATGAAACTTATTTTATTATTTTCTGATGATGTGAAGAGGTCACCATGGTAGGAATTAAATTGCATGTCTAATTTGTTTCTTCTAGCTATAATGTCTGCCACTTCTTCTATGAGTTATTCCATGTATTATTTCATATTTGCATTCATATCTTGTGCTCTACCTGCATTGTCAGTTCAGGACAATGTGTAGGTAGGGCCCCCAAATTTATTTTTTCCATTGGTCTCAGAAATGTTTTAAACTGGCTCTGTTGGGTAGGGTTGGTTGGGTTGGGTTAGTTGTGTTGGATTGGTTGGGTTGGTTGAGTTAGGTTATATTGGTTGTGTTGGTTTGGTAGGTTTGTGTTGGTTGTGATGGGTTAGTTGTGTTGTTTTTTGTTGGGTTATGATGCCTGGATTATCTTAGGTTGGTTGTGGTATGTTGAGTTTGGTAAAGTTGGTTGGATATAGTATTGTTGGTTGGTTGGGTTGGGTTGTGCTGGCTTGGTTGGATTCCCAAAATTAACATATACTCAATGGGTTGGTGGTGATATACAGGCTAAGATCCAAATGAAGTATGAAGATGAAGGTTTTGGAAACTCGCAAAATGGTGTGTATGCATTTGTTTACGTATCCCTAATGAATGAGGATTATTTCATATGTGCTTTCTGTTTAAGTATGCAGCCCTTGGCTAGGTTTCTGGCACTTATACACTGGTGAGTGATGTTGCTCTAGTTTTGCATCAATCTCTTTCTTAGTAATTGGGGAGTCATCCTGTTATGAAATATTAAGCGGCAAATGGCTGTGTCTAAGTAAGATTTTATGTGAAGTGAATTTGCTGTAAATGTCGGCAACATAAATATGAGAATAACCAGATAGCATAGAAAATATAGCACATTTTATTATATTGAACTCAACCCTTTCAGACTCAGTGACCAATATTTTAACGATATATTTTCTGCCTATATATTACAAACTAAACTATGCAACACTCTACAGACGCATTATGCATAATATGCAACTTCTCTTTGTAAGGCTAAACTGACATTTTCTGCAATAGTGTGGATTTACCATTTATGTACTATGACTCTGAACAAATGAGCAAACAACTCATGCAAGAGTAGCTAATTCAATAATTTGTCTAATTAACTTATACAGATCCTGACAGACATTGTTCAGGATTTAGGTAATCTGATATAACTAATAGAGTAGCTCAGAAACAAAAAATAAAAAATTCGTAGTAAGTATTATCATAAGGACTACATTTTTGGATCACTGTCCACATTAATGGATTTTCTAGAAAAATATAAAAAATGCAAGAAAAACTTAACTATTTGCGTCTCTAGACACTCCTCAACAAATGCTTGAGATAAAAGTTTTATTTTTTCCCCGGTCCAAAGTAAACAGGATCTGAAAGGGTTACATTATTCATGGCAGAAAGTCCTACGCGATTTAATGCGGCGTGTTTCGGAAAAAAATTATCGAAAGGAGACGCGATCCAAGTATTAAAAATACAGAAAATAATGGAAGTCTTGGTCGGATCTCGTAAATACCGTCGAATCGCTATTACACGAACGTCGACAGCATGTATGATACTCAAAGGAGATCTTTTTCTACCGTGTTCTAGTGTATAAGCTAAATTGCTCAATTACCCTGCGAAATTACCTATTTGAGAATAACGATACATATTTCGATAGAGGATGAGCTACCTTTTGCGTCAAAGAGAGCAGTTCCAATTGTTAGTTATTCTGAGCGTTGGCGTTTATTCTTATGCATATATCAACTGCGCCTATCACGTCTCATTTTTTTCTTCAGCTTTATCGAATTACCATGCAAATACAGTTGCTGCGTTTATTTTTTTTGGCGGACAATCTGCCAATCCTATTTGACTGGCTGACGGGTGCCTTCCAAATTTTAATCCTCGATAGTGAGTTCTCAGTTTGGCGTTTGATTCATCCTATAACCAATCTTTCGTTCCGTATCCTGAAAAGTCTCGCGGGCGTCATTGCCATCCGAAAAAGACAAATCCTGCATTTTTATATTACTGATTCAGCTCAAAACATCACTTAAAAATCTTCCGATACGGACCTGTTCTTCCATTCGATTCATTCCCCATCCCCCGCACATTCGTCTCTGAAACAAAAAAACTCTCTTTGCTGACAGTCCTCTAAATCTCCCATCCAACCGTATAACGAACCGGAAAATGAAGGATGACGGAATAGAGGGAGAAGGAAGAAGGGGAAAAGGAGGAGGAATTGTAGGAGGAAAAAGGGCAGCAGAGGGAAAGTAAAAAGGAAGTTGGACGTAGATAGGAAGGTAGAGAGAAGGGAGAGATAGGGAAATAGAGAGAGGGAGAGTGGAAATGGAGAGAGGGGCGGGATAGAGAGCAGGAAGAGAGAGAAAATAGAAAGAGGGAAGGAGGTAGGGAGAAAGAGGGAGGAGAAAGAGTGGGATGGAGAAAGAGGAGGGAGAAAAAGGGACGTAGAGAAAAAGGGGGATTTAGAGAAAAAGAGATGGAGAGAGAGGGATAGAGAGAGGGGGAGGGAGAAAGAGAGGGATGGAGAGGGAGGGAGGGATGGAGAAAGTGAGGGATGGAGAGAGAGGGATGGAGAGAGAGAGAGGGGAGTGAGAGAGATGGATGGAGAGAGATGGATGGAGAGAGATGGATGGAGAGAGAGGGATGGAGAGAGTGAGGGATGGAGAGAGTGAGGGATGGAGAGAGTGAGGGATGGAGAGCGTGAGGGATGGAGAGAGTGAGGGATGGAGAGAATGAGGGATGGAGGGAGAGGGATGGAGAGAGAGAGGGATGGAGAGAGAGGGGGATGGAGGAATGAAGGGAATGAGACAGACAGACAGACAAACGACTTTATTAGGGCGAAATTGAGACTATGTAGTCCCTTCTTACATTTAACCCTAGGAAGGGAGAGAGAGAGTGAGGGAGTGAGACGGAATGAGAGAGTGAGAAGGAGGAAGAAAGGGAGAGATGGAGAAAGAGAGCGTTGGGGGAGAGGATGAGAAAGAGAGGGAAAGGAATAAATAGTGGGATGAATTAAGAGATGGAGGAAAAAAGATTGTGAAGGAGGGATAGAGAGGGATTGAGATTTAGATGGAGGGAGAGTAAGAGGAGAGAGAGCAAAAGGAGAGGTGAGGGAGAGGGGGGAGGTTAGATGGTGGGAGAGAGAGGGAGGACATGCAGGGAGGCAGAGAGAGGGAGAGGCAATATAGGGTTAATGCAAATGAAAGAGAGGGAGGGAAGGAGCATAGAAAGAGGAAGGGAGAAATAGATAGAGGAAGATGGGTGGACAGAAGAGGGAGAACCTTCGACACATATCAAAAAAGAGCACTCAAATCCTCGATCAGAATCCATTTCCCCCTTTCACAATGTTTTGACAAAGGCTGCTTCCTTTGACAGGCTAAGAAAAATGGACAGTGCTTTTAAGTCCGGCTGTATGACGATCATTACTGTGGTGGAAATATCAGTGAATGGACACGTCCTTCTTTGTGAAGAGAGAGGTTTTGACGAATACGACGCGAAACACTTAATTGAATTAAAATCCATCAATGGCGTTTTCGTTCAAATTTAAGTGATCGTGAATATGAAATAAAATCCACGTGCTTTAAAAAATTATTATAGAGTAATGGTAAAAATGGGCTCAGAGGCGATCAATTTTTGAAAGTCGAGGGAAAAATTGAGATTCTATAAAATGTTTTAGTATTATATGTGCGAGAGAATTTTTATTATTTTAAAATTGCTTACTTTGGGAGTAAAAGATCTTGCATCTCATTTTTTTATTTACCAAACGAGAGAAATATTACCTTTAAAAACTTAATTTACGCGAAAAATTAATTATATTTACACAAAGAATCTCTGTTCGTGTTTCCAAAATGAAACGCGGATATCGATTACATTAAATTTAATTTATTCCTCGATAATTCAAATCTAGGAAAAAACGGATTGTTTCTCGATAGTAAATCAGCCTAAAACAGTTAAATTCAACATACAAATAAATTTATACATTCACGACATCTACACATATAACATATGTTATATGGAAAGAAGGTTATGGGAACATGTGAGAAAATAGTAAAACATTTCAGACATCAGATTTAAGAATCCGGGTTTATCGTATGGCCTTTACCATTAGAAAGATGCATACATAAAACATGTCTGTATAAAATTTCACCTAAAATATAAATAATTAATCCAATAGTTAGAAAGAATAAAACACTTCAATTTCTTCTTGTCCATCTTTTCCTTCAGATTTGTCTCTATTCTTTTTTCAACACAGCCAGTGGCGGATTTACGCCTCCTGAGGCCCCTGGCGCTAAACATTTGGGGGCCCCAGTCGAGGGCCCTGCAATCTAAATATATAGTGAAACCGCTCCTAACGGCTATCCTCTTTCATGACACCTCTTTACGATCGTTTTTCTATGGAATCATAGAGAGATTCCACTGATTTTTAAGACATTTAATATTTCTGAAATTATATACACGAACTTTTTTCGGGGCCCCTGTCACGCGCCAAGTGCTACCAATACCCTTAAATTCGCCACTGAGTGTGAGGAAGGAATTCAAGATTGAGGGTAACTGAGCGATATGGAAATCTTACCTTTTCCTTCATTTTCGCGGATCCACACGGAACCCCAATCTTTCGCGGAACCCATGTTTAAAAGCACTGCCATACGTCACGGGGCCCCTTACATCACGGGGCCCCTGGCACGCACCAAATGCGTTTCCCCCTAAATCTTACGCTGAACACAGCTTTCTTTTTCCTTTCTTTTCCATAGCCGTCTTAATGGGGAGGCCACATGGGCCTTGGCCCAGGGCCTCACTTTAGAGGGGGGCCTCAAAATTTGGAGAGGAGAAATAAAACAGACTTAAAAGTCAGAAATACTTATGAACTATTAGACATAAGGAAAGAAACAGAAAAATAGCCTATCTTGGTTTTTACATTGAATTTTTAATAAATAATATGATATCGTGAGTTCTTTATACTTTCGTTTATTTAATATTTTTTAATATTTTTATTTTTCCAGTATTTTTTATACCCCCCCCCTTCAGCCACCCAATCCCTAAATAGCGTAATACTGTATGTTGTTATTTTCTATGAAATTAGATTGGTAGTAACCGTCGCAACATTTTACAATCAATGCAAAATGTTGAAAAATAAGACGCTCTGCAAATGGGGGAATGCTCAAAAATGTTAAGGCTCATGGCCTCCAAATGCCTTAAGACGGCCCTGTCCTTTTCTCATTATTTTTCTCCCCCATTCTTTTCTATTACCTTTATAATACCTCTCCCCTCTTGTCTGTTATAACTCTCTCTCTCTCTGTTCTCTATTATTTATCGTTGTCTTTCAATTTCCAGCCGTTCTTATTCTACCAATATCTCTCTCTTTTCCTACTCCGCTCATTACACGTTCTCCTCTCCTCTTTCTCACGTCTTGCTACCCTTATTTCCTGTCATGCTCACATCATATCTTTTTCTACTTTTCCTCTCTCTCACTTTCCAACTTTTTCTTTGCTCTTTCGCCTCTTTTTTCGACGTTTTCCATGAAAGGGAAACGTGTTTGTTATATTACCTCTTCCATCTGTCGGAATTCATTCCACTGTTTTTTGTCTCTAGGCTTATGGCAAAATTCTCTTTGTGATTAGTAGGTCTAAATTTTTTTTAGTTTACCGTTTTACGGCTTCATGAGCCACAAATTTCATATATTGGATAATAGCCGTAAGGGGAGCTCCATGTTTTATTTATTTGAGTTGGCGTGCTCATATTTGATTCTGACGGAGGCTGCGACTGATGGAAATTGTCAACATTTAAATGATGTGTCGTGGAATATTTTATCGCTAGAAGACTTCATATCTGACAGATGTTAAGGACTAGCAGGCCTATAAAAATCACGGAACTCGCGGTCCTTATTTGCCGCAGGGTAAAAAAATTCGAAGCTTTTATATTCTCGAAATTTAACACGAATGTTTCGGTGCCTCTCTAGGAAAATAATGAACTTCCAAACGCAATAATTTTGTGGACGTTTCTTAGTTAACGAGCTAATGCGTATTTCTTCCGTGAGGGTGTTTAATCATTTCGTATCTCCAGTCTCTTCACCTCTCGAGGAAATTCCTCTAGTGGCACTCGCCTTTCTCTCTTCTATTTCCCTCTCTCTCTCTTCTATTTCCCTCTCTCTCTTCTATTTCCCTCTCTCTCTTCTATTTCCCTCTCTCTTCTATTTCCCTCTCTCTCTTCTATTTCCCCCCCTCTCTCTCTTCTATTTCCCTCTCTCTCTTCTATTTCCCTCTCTCTATTTCATTTCCCTCTCTCTCTTCCATTTCCCTTTCTGTCTTCTATTTCCCCCTCTCTCTCTCTTCTGTTTCCTCCTCTCTCTTCTATTTGCCTCTACTCCTACCCGCATTTCGGACCTTCCCTTATCTCATCCCCATTCAGATTTCCGTCAAAATCGTCCCTTTCCTCCTCCCTCTCATCCCCCTCCATTAGTTCACTCTCCTCTTCCCGCCCCTTTGTACGCATTGCTCAAATATTTCACGTGCGCACGCAAAAACCTCGACGGGAGATCCCCTCTCACGCGCCGGCCGGCCGCCGACCAGAGTCCTCATCATTGCAAGTCCCGCGCGATTAGTCGCGCATTCAATCAGCGCGTGGCGCGCGGTCCTAATTAAAACAATCCCCGCGTCGTCTCGCGCCCGCTCTGCGGCGGTCGTGATTACTCGGCTTCATTGTGAACACGGTTTCGGGGGTAATCCGAGCCATCCCCACCCGAAACCACCCGAGCCGACAAAACGTACAAAACCTTTCATCCCCGCCGCTTCCGGGAGCGAAGTCATCCGTCATGGTGAAGAGGGACCGAGATTTGTAATCTGATTCATGCGGCATTGAATGGCATCGGATTTCGAAGTTTGCAAAAGGTCCCCGATTACCATTTCTCCCCGAGCGGCAAGAGTCACCGACCGTAACGCACTCCCATATTCCATCAGGATCGGTCTCTCGTGTTTTCGCCATCCCCGAAATTCATTCTCCGCGCCGTCTGCCGCAACATCCTCGGCCATCGTCAGCATTTCTCTCTCTCTCTCTCGTCCGTCCCCTATCGGGCCACTTTCCCTTCAACTATCTCTCACCGTCCGTCCGTCGCATGACTCTTCGCCCTCTAAATCATCTAATTCCATTCCGCTCCGTAATCTATTCCTTCCCTTATCGTTTGTGCGAATTTGAGATCTGTCGCGAAATATGTTTCGAGATGGGTTGAAATATTCAATCCTTGTCGGAGGTGGCGTGGGTGGTTTGCTTTTTCGACGTCTGGAGTAGGTTTCGTCGACTTGGTCCCTTTTGGAGTAATTAGGACGGTGCGTGAGGGTGAGAGGTGCCTCGGGCGACCGGTCTTCTCGTCCCGCCGTGTTTACGCTTTTGGTCATCGCTTGGGATTACGTTTTGCGGGCGACGTCAGGATCTGGATATTAATTGGTTTTGGATTTAAAGTTATTTTTTACGAAATAAAAGGATTATCACTCCGCTTCATGGAAAGAGTTACTTTCGAGTTTATTTTTATTAACATTTAAAAATTGCTCAGCCATTTGCGTTTTGCCATTCTCTGTCCGAAAGAAGTTTGTTGATTTTGCAATAATTCGACTCTCGCCTCGAGGATGACTCGTCCTGCCGTAACTAAATAAACAATGTCTAATGTTTATTTGCTCAATGTCTCTATCATCTAGATAAATAGCTTCTGTATATCACATTGAAATACTGTATCATGCTATATAAAGTTAAAACCATTTAGATAATGCTTATATGAAACTATATATACTTAATTCCGGTCACATGCACACACCCACGGACATCATCGATAGAATGGTCAAAACCTATTCAGGGGACTTCAAAATGTGTATTTCCGTTGAAATCTCGAAATCGATTTTTTTCATAGAAACAATACTTTCCCCTATACTACATATGGAAAAAGTAAATATATTTCTAATAATGAAATATCTCTCTGAAAAATTAATGTGTTTTTTAAGGTGAGATGAAATGCTTGCAGAATGCAAGCACTTTTTACTAGTCTACCATCTTTTGTTAAAATCCATGAGGACAGTTCTCTATAAATATGTGTCAAAGAAATATTATTTTACCTTTTATTGTGGTAGCCCTACTCTTTAGCTTCACTTTAAATATCTCGATTTCACTATGGTATCTTGTAAAAATCTTACACCCAAAATTTAATTGAAATCCGTTAAGATAGTTACATCTAAACCCATAATTACTGAAAACGTTTAATTTGTAACTGTGACTCCCCTGTTGGGTTGATTTGGTCCAAATATGCTATTATGGTTTCGTATATATGTGTACATTATAATATTAAATTTGGTTAAAATTGATGGTGATGGGTCAACACAACTACACGTAAAGAAAAAATTTATTATTCCTTGTATTGGTGCAGCCCTGCTTACTATATCTATACTGTACACTTTGATTTTGTTTTTATATGTTGCACCCCTCCTTCATACAAAATTTCTTTGAAATAGGTTCAGCGAATTCCTTCCAAGTTCATAATTATCTAAAAGTTTTATTTTGTAATTGTGACACCCCTGCTTAGTCGATCCGGTCAAAATATGCCATTTTGGTAATGTATTTGCGTGAAGATTGTATGTACCAAATTTGGTTGAAATCGGTTCTGCCAATTTTTCCCTGATAAGTGTGTATGGGCGGACATCATTAAGATAATAATGCTTTTCAACAATGACGAAAAGCACTAAAAATCAACCGGACATTGACACAACTGAACCCCCCTCCCCTCCTCTCCCCCACCTCCTCTCTCCCCCTCCCTCTCCTCCACTTTGAGCCAATGCTACTCCTAAAAAGCCATATCACTACAAAATCTGTGCGATAGTTTTAATGGCTCAATATTGTAAAAAACAAACTCATTTGGATAAATTCTAAAAGGTGTAAATTATTATATTGCCTTAACGATTCCTAATAAAGAAATGTACATTACATAAGCGCGATTTTTTGTAACACTCTGAATCCTCCGACCTGTGTGCCTTGCACAAATCATAGAACAGGTAAGAACAGGCCTTTTTATATAGGACATATGGAAATAAAGAAAGAAGAGAATAAAAATAATAGAGAAGAACATATAATTGAAGTGAATTCAATAATCTGTTCTCTTGAATAGATTTCCACCTCTGACAAAATCCCAACCAGAAATTTGCATACCAAAATAGCTGAAAAACATAACAGAGGATCTATGTGTGTGTGTGTTCCGCTTGAACAGTTTCCAGTGAATGTTTATATATGATGATATTTCACACCCTCTTTGCCCTGGTGCAGCTAGTATTGAATAATATATAGTAATATATATGATCTAGCTCAGTGTTTCTCAACTGGTGGGATGCAAAGGTCATCTTGGTGGGATGGGATGTTTTGATGGTAATTAATGTATAACTTTATCTCAACAAAATTACTCCAATATTTAAGGTTTTTCAAAATGTCAATAAGGATTAATAAGATTCTGAAATGCAGTTGACTTATAAATCCACTTTTTGGAAAATATGAGGTTTGTTTTTATCATCGTGGGACCAAGGTTTTTCGACAAAATGGTTGGTGGTACCTGAGTTTTTTGACAGAATGATAGGTAGGATGCAAGATGCAAAAGGTTGAGAACCACTGATCTAGCTAACTTCCCAGAACAGAATGTCGGTTTGGTGCTTTCTATCTCATTCGGAGCACTGTTTGTGTGTAAAGCATAATATTATTACATGACAGCCATGCTTTGTTTCATTTTTCTCTCCTTAACTATTTTTATTTTTCTGACTTTTCCCACATAATAATCGACATTTTTTGATCTGCAAGTAATATCATTTATTTGGGTCTCAATTAGTCAAAACGATTATATTTTTAATAAATGAAAGGCATTCAGATACCAATTAGATGATTATTTTAAAATATTTTTGTCATATGAACCAAAATGAGAGCTTTACTAATGAAAAAGTATTAATAGAAATTTCTAAGTAATTTTTCAAGATACTCTACAGTCATCATGGCATTTTAGTCTTATCATTCAACTAAAAATATTTAATCATTTGGTAAACTCTTCTTTGAATAATGTTTCTCACAAAAATCTCTCTAATAATTGCTAAGATTAGCTTACATGGTATATTAGTAATAATGGATTATTCATCATCATGAGGTGTTCTGCCTCTAGGCAGGTCCCTGGCACCAGCGTTGTCTCCACTCATTTCTGTAAAAGTAACTGGTTAGGGCATATCTTGAGAGGAGAAGGTTTACTATTGATGGTGTTGGAAGGATCAGTAGAAGGTGAAAGGAAAATGGGACGTAGAAGAATAAAAATGTTTGACGATCTGAAAGAAAGGGGAGGGTATCAGGAAATGAAAGAAATGGCAAGGAACAGAAATGAGTGAATGGATTATTATCATTACATAATTAAAAGGTTTCCTGGTATTATGTAAATAAGCAATTTTGAATTGAATGAGTTTTTTAACTTGGGCAGAAAGAATTTCAAGGTGTGGCACATTTAATTGCAGTACAGCTCATGACCTTAGAAATAGCTTTATTAAGACATATTTTCACCTTTTTTGAAAAGTTGTTGGAATTATCCTCTTCATTTATGAGAAATTTATAGCCATTGCAATGTTTTAATGAAATTTCTTATCCTAGATTACGAAGCTTGTCTTTTAGGGATGTGTTTATTGTTTACTAAGCTTTCGTCAGAGAGACTTGAAAAGTTAGATATTTATTTTGCAACTACCAAGTTTATAATAATACAATGTATAAAGTATAAACAAAGCATTAATAATTATGGGAAATTTCAGTCATAATTATATTTTATCAGCACAATCCACACACAAGTTATCATGATATTTTCCACACATTGCCTTCAAACAATGGGTGCAGTGATATCTTGTCATTTTCTTCTTATGAGCTGGGCAAAATCCACAAATTGACTTGTTCTTAGGTGCTGTTTCTTTTGGACTGGATTGATAAATAGAACTTCTTCTATCATTGATTTCAGTGAGGGTTGCAAGTAAGGGTAGCCAAGTGTCATTAGAACCTAGGTCTAGCTCTTCACTCTCTTATTTTGCAAATTTTCTTTCTGGAATAATTTTGTGACAATAAATTACCTATTTTCCATCAATATGTTTGTCATCCCAAATAAGACATGTTTGTCGGCTGCATGACATGCTGGGGCACATTTGGTCCAGAGAATTGACTGCACTTTTGGTATTGTTGTTGAATTAAGTGATCTTTGTCTTGTTGTTTGTTATTAATGATTAATAATAAATAAATATCGAAAGTATAATTAATACTGGAGACCTAGTATTACAACATAAAATTACCACTGGGGTTAGGGATTTGTCTCTCAGATGAAAACAGCTCTACAAATTCGGACATAAGGAAACTATCACAATTATAAACATTCACACTACATCTGTTCAAGGTCAACTGAATGCAATGAGCAGAAAAGTTGGTAGGAAGAAATTCTCAGTGTAAGCGTCATCTGACTGACTAATGTTAAGTAATCCAGCATTAAAGCTAGAATACAGGATATCATATTCATGTGCCATCATCAGAGCATTAATCTATATACACAGAAATAACACTCTTCCAGTCTTCTCTTACAAAAATCCTGTTCTAATAATTATTTTAATTTTGTCACTTGTCAAATAGTAATTCTCTCATATATTTGGTCATTAGTTTTATCCTTGTAATGTTGTATTGGCAGTTAGTTAAAAATTTATGATTAAATATTTCTAGTTTAATAGTCATTATATCACGTTGCTAATGGTTTTCCACTTTTGCTGAGGAGCGAATTTGTATTTCTATACATTTGTAGGCATAGTGTCAGCTTAGCATTATTCACATGAATTGATCCAGTCATGTGAAGGGGTAAAAATGTACTCAGAAAACTTTCTATGCCATAAAATCATTCACCAGATTTTATGTGGGGCTTTCAATGCTTAAAGCAAAAAATTTGGTGTACAGTGGAATCTCAAAAATTAAAATAGATCCAAAATTTGAATGCCTTTTGATCCAAAACTGATTCTTATATTTAAGGGTACAGTTGCTGAAGTTGGCCACTATGCTAGCAGTGAACTGCTTTAGCTTACTTGCCATTTATGATTTGTCTGTTTAAAGGAATGGCAATGTCATTCTGCATTTGAGTTCAGTGATTTATTCTGTTTTTATTCAAAATGCATGCCCTAAGCAATCTGTTTGTGTCTCCTTTCTTTGCTTTTTAGGAAGTTAGTTCAGTAATCTCAAAATGCTCTCTTGCAAGGCAATGCAGCAATCTTTGTCAATATACACTTAAAGACCAATTATAGGAAGATTCATGTATGTCTATGTTTTTATTTGCTTTTTTGTTCATAAAGTTAAAACTAAAAAGGCAAAGAAGAAATTTTTTATCTAAAATATGTTATCAAATTGTTTTAAGGGACTAATGGGAATTTTTAATTTATTTAGATTAATCACACACAACTTGGGCATAAAAATTGGCATTTCTATGCAATAAAAATCCAAAATTTTAAAAAACCAAAAGCAATTTGGATTTTTAATATGTTGCCATTTATACTTGAAGTTGATTCATACCAAAGATTTGCTGTTGGTGTAACTTTTACCAGTACATTTAAAATTGGAGGATTGATTTGTTATATTTAAGTTGAAGATAAGATGATAATAAAAAGAAGCTTTTATGAAGGATGACAGCATTGTTCATAATCAAATTGTTAAATAATGTATTAATTCTAATATAGTAAGACAAAGTGTCTCTTATACTTTAGTGCTGTGTTTTCAAAATTTTTGCCTCACAACCCATCGAAAGAGAGAGTAACATGAAATAAAAAAATATTCTGACTTGAGCTTTCATTAACAGGAAATAAAAAGCAATATCATAGTCTAAAAGATTAATATTTATGTAATAGGAGTATTTCATTTGTCAATTTTCAGTATATTTCAATTGATTATACAGGGAGTGCTTACATTTTCCTTATGAGAACCTGCACTTTGAAGAACATTACTTTAGTGCAATATACACATTGAAAATGAACACATATTTACAGAATATATTAACCAAAAGAAAAAGTTGCATATTTCATCTTAACAGTTTTTAATCATTATTCAACCAACGGGAAGGTGAAATTTTTTACTTCACAGCTTATATAAATATTTCACAACATAAAAGATATTGTATTAATGTATTTTATTGAATGATTATAAAAATTTTCAATTATAAGGTCAGTGAATTATGGAAATAATATTCTTGTTATCACATATTTTGGAATTCACTAATATAGATGGATAGACAGTAAATATTATAGGGAAGATTGGAATTAGTAGAACAATCATTGTGATGCAATAAAATTCTATTTATATATTGGCTTAAAATTACTTGCATGACCGGTTAGAGATCAACTAAAAGAAAAGCTGCATCATCAATTTCTGGAAAACCATGAATATCTCATTGGATATTAATTATTCATTGGATGGAGTAGAGATTCCAGTTTCAGACTTGGTTAAATATCTAGGAGTCATGATCCATCATGATCTCTCATGGGACACCCACATTCGCTGATTGATAGGTGATTCTAACAAAAAGCTGGCATTTATAGGAAGAATAGTTCGAAGTAGTTCCAAAAATGTGCAAGAATCATGTTATTTATCCTTGGTTCGACCACAGGTCGAATATGCATCAGCTGCATGGGAT
The DNA here is from genome assembly GCA_028673005.1 of Tanypteryx hageni. Classification (NCBI taxonomy): domain Eukaryota; kingdom Metazoa; phylum Arthropoda; class Insecta; order Odonata; family Petaluridae; genus Tanypteryx; species Tanypteryx hageni. Next base: position 58,385,378 of record CM054117.1, read on the forward strand.
CACTACGGAAAGGGACTCACTAATGAAATATAAAAGGTTCAGCACAGGGCAGCTAGAGTTGTAAAGAGAAATTACGATAATAAACAAAGTGTAACATCATTAATAGAAAGTCTGAAGTGAACATCATTAGAGAAACGTACACTGCAGACTAGATGTAACTGTTGGAAAAATATATGTTGGAGGGACTAGTGAATGAGGTAGTAGGTCTTATCAGAAGCCCGACATATCATGGAAGGCAGGACAGTGAGGATAAGATTTGCAAGGTCAATTATAGAACAGCGATATAGAGGATTGTTTTTTTGTTTGTTTGTTTTTTTAGGACAATAAGAGAACATAATAGGAAAAGAGAGAGTAAGAAAACTAGGAACCTTTGGTGCACTGCAGCCCCTGCCATTCACCAAAAAGATGACTTGCAGGGTATCAAGTAGATGTATGGATTAGACTAATCATCTTGTTATGTTTCCCATTGGGTACTTATAAGTACAAAGAATATTGAATTGAATATGTTACTAACCTACTGCACAACCCTCAATCTGGGGAATCATATCTTACCTTTCACACATATTCACACTGAAGAAAGGAGGAAAACCCCACATTATCCTACTCTTAAGAAAAAACACCAAGGGGCCACCCTGCTAATTGTCCCTTACAAAGGGTGGGGTGGGGCAAGCCCAGGTTGGAAAAAACTTGTCTGTAAGGATTTAAACTCATGCTGAAGGCCAGCAGTCAAGCCACTTCCCTTGATTTGGGATATGTATGCTGAAATTGGTGGAATTCATTTTGGTCAATAATGATCACTTAGAATATCTCCTTTAGATATGAGCCTAAATAAATTCTTATGAGCATTTAGTAATGGCTCATGTACAATTTATGAGAGTTTGTTAAGGAGAAAGTTATAATTATTGTCATATCTTACAAGTGATAATTTCCGAATTGCGAACATAAATTATAACAATTATCGCCAAAATTTTTGATATGCGATTAGAATTCATATAATTATAAATGCAATGATTTTTAGGATTTTTTCCAAATTGCAAATAACGCCTTTGGAAATTCTGTTTACTCCAACAGAGATTGACTGAGGATCTATGAACTATATTTATTTACCTATCCCTCTGAGGGTTATTAAAATAATTTTGAATTTTAAAGTGATAATACAGTAAACAATATTTGTATTAAAATACAGCATAACTTACGTTTATGAATTTGGTTGGTTAATGAATACTGTGATATCTATGTATGATTATAGTATATGTACTTGCAACAATGCTAAAATGTCCTTGGGTGATTTCTTTTGTGAAAATGAGACCGCATGACCTCACATTGCTTAAACCTTAAGCCTTACGTGCCATCGGTTGTAAAACCCCATATTAGACCTTTACACGCTTTTTAGCACGTTGTTGTTGTAGCCAAACTATTGAAGTTAAAGAGGCGAAGTTTTCACGGATGGAAATGCCTAGTAAGGATTTACATTCTAACGCTGCGGGTTGTTCTCTCCCCAAAGGGTGAAGCAAACCAAAACCCAGAAAATATTTAATAAAACTTGGTTTCATCCCTTACTTTAATAAGGGCATCTTACTTGTATACTGTTGGCAAATTCTTGTCATGGAACTCTTAATTCAGACATCTTTAGAAATTATTTCTCCAATAACGCCAGTGTAACGTTTTAAAGCCAAAAGTGTTTCATCATAAAATTTAATTCGAACATGATGAATCATCACATGTTTTCGAACTTGATAACCTACTCCTCATCAAAACCTTTAACCTCTATACTTGTTTCTCACCCTCCACAATCCTCCATTTTGCCGCTCTCTTCCTCCTTTATTTCCTATTTTTCTACGTTTTCCCATCTACTCTTTTCTTCATTTCCTCTTTACCTGTAATATTCCTTTTCTTTCCCATTTTCCTTGCTCCCCTCCCCCCTCAGCTATACTTTAGCAACCGACCCTGAGCAATCATCTCTCTTTTTCCACGTCCCATTCCTCCTTTCCACCCCATACTCACCCATCTTTCCTCCATTGCCCTCCTCTTCCTTTCCATATCTCTTGTATTCTTTTCCATCCTTAAACCTCTCCATTGCCATTCCTATCTCTCCGTCACTCATGTTTTCCCCCCACGTCAAATCCCTTTTCACCTCCACTGCGTATTCCTTTCTCTCTTTCGCTCCCCTTCTCAATCTTATCCCCCACCCGCCTTCTTTTTCCTCTTCATCCGATATGCTTCCCTCCATGCTCGCACGTACTCTTCGCCCCTTTTGATTCTCTTCATTCCTCACTCTCCCTCCTTATCTCTCCCTCTCTCTCGCATCCTCTCTCAAACCTCACTCTCTCGCACCCTCTCTCTACCTCTGCCTCTCTCCCTCTCTTTCTCCCTCTGTCTCTCCCTCTGTATTCCCCCTCTCTCTGCCTCTCTTTCTCCCTCTATCTCCTCCCCATCTCTCTTTTCTGTGTACCTTCCTCTCTCTCCACTCTCTCTCTCTGTCTCTCTTCCTCCTTTTCCCTCTCTCTCCCTCCATCTTCCTCCTTATCTCCCTCTCTTTTCTCTTTGTATCCCTTTCTGTCTACCTCCTTTCTCCTTCTCCATCTTCCTCCCTCTTTCCTCTCTCTCTCTCCCTCTCCATCTTCCTATCAATCTCCTCTTTCTCTTCTTTCTGCCTCTATCTTCATCACTCTCTATCTCTCTCCCTCTCCATCTACCTCCCAATCTCCTCCTATCTCCTTTCTGTCTATCTTCATCCCTCTCTATCTCTCTCCCTCTCTCCATCTTACTTCCTATCTAATCCTCTCTTCTTTCTTTCTATATTCCTCCCTCTCTATCTCTCTGTCTTCTTACCTCCCTTTCCTCTCTCATCTCATTCCTCTTCTTTCCCCATCCCTCTCACTCACTCCCTTTCTTCAGCACCTATTCTCTCCTTCCCCTTCGCCCTCTTTTCACTCTTCTCATACGTCAAATCCTCTTACATTCCGTTCCCATTATCTTCCAGATTTATTTCCTCCTCTTGTCCCTCTTTCTTTCTCCCTCCCTCAGCCATCTTTCAATTCTTTATCTCTTTTCACTCCATTCCCTCTCCTTATTTGCTCTTCCCCTCGTTTCATACTTCCTATTACGCAGTTCGAGTCTTCCAGTCTTTACACCCACCTTCGTCATATATAACTCTCCTCGTCCTTATCCTTTCTATTCTGTCGCTATCTTTTTTTCCCTGCCTCCAAGGCTATCTCCGTTTTCTTCTCTTTCTCTCCCTATCTCTCACTCTTTTTCAGAATGTCCTCCCCCCATCGTTCTCCCTCATTCATTCTTAGCTCGGGGCCTCTCTCTCTCTCTTTCTCCATTCGTATTTTATGCCATCGACGCATTCATCACCGACCTCACTTCATTCCGAACTCCCTTAAACCACAACTTCCACTTCCAAATCTTTCCTAAGGATTTGCAGCCCATATCTTTTCTTATCTCTCTCTCTCTTTCTCTCGACCTTGTTCCGCAAAATGGGTTCCTTTACACGTTTGACGCATTACTTATTTCTTTAAAGACTGGGAAAACTATTCTCTGGGAGTCCTGCGTGATCTTTCATGATGCAGCTCGATTATCGAGATACAAGAGGACGACGAAATTGGAGCGTTCGTAAGGTTTATCTCGCTCTCGCAACTTGTTTTTTATTCCCGTGTCGAGTCGATAAATTCTCCTCGTGTTGCCACGGGAATATATATTATGTGGAGGGAGGATGTATGCATTATGTATCCTGTATATCAAAACAGAAGGTATTCATATGAGTTCAAATGGGTGTTTGGGTCAGATGTGAAATCTTTAGGAAAAACGCGAGAGCGGAACGTTTCGAACTATTCGCACAAAGAATTCTGTTTATGCTTCAGATTAGCCTATTATGAAATATAAAAATCCAAAAGTTTTTCATCTTAAACATAACGAATTTATTAGTTTCCATCAGAACTCTTCTTTATTTCTCGAAAACCACAGTTTTTCTTTGAATTTTCGACGGTTGTTGATTTTTCATTTTTTTTTCGTTTGAGAAAGTATAGAACAGAGGTATTAAAAAACATTTTTTAAGCCAAATTACTGCAATGTTTAAGGTCCTTAATAATTTACATTAATGCGCTTGACGTATTTTGGAATGGATGGGGTTTTGTTTTTATCTTTGTGGGACCCGGATTCTGTGACAAAACGGTTTTGAAGGGCACACCCTAGAAAAGGCTGAGAACCGCTGTACTAGATGATCATTCAGTGTCATAGCGATACGAAACAATGTTAAATCGTTGAATGCTAAGTTATATAGCGCGATGTTTTTTATCGAAACATTTATCATTATTAGTGCGTAAATACATAACACTCAAGCATTCGGCCGCCATATATTTGGTAATCATCTACATATTTGGCCCGCATGCATTTTGAGTTTGATAGGTATCAGGGCGATCACTCTAAATATCAGTAAAACTTCTTATTTTTACTTTCCTTCGATTCGAAATACTCCATCTTCCCCAATTCGCTCATGAATTTTACATTCTTAACTTCCTTAGTTTAAGCCTCGCAGATGAAAGTGGCTAGATTCATTCAGAGGCGGATCTTTTAACTACTCAAGAAATGTACTATCGATTTCTCTTGAGACAACGTAGTTCTCAAAAGATGAAATATTCTTCACAAATTCTTTCGTCAAGCATGAAGAAAAAACACGATTAAAAATACCTCGTGCGATTTTATTTTAAAATTCACTTTTGAAGGCTTTGATATTGCACGTCGCATCTGCTCCTTTAATACAAACAGAATACGCGAGCAAGTCTCAAGGGGAGAGACATCGACTATCCGCACTCGGATCTCTGGCTGGGTTTCCTGGTCGACAGCTGCCATTATTCTCAATGCGGTATCTCAGTGTATGTATTACCGTCATGTTTTCCATCTTGAACGTTGTGGTAATAGAGGATATCACGAGCTTCTGGATGCAAGTCATATTGCTTGAATAGCGTGTTCCTGGCGGGCCCTTGGTAATTACTCACTGTGATGGCGCGGCCACTTAAACTTTGGAAGGAGTTGCTATCCGAGCCCTCGCAGCATGGTCAAATATACCATGAGCGGGGGAAGCACTCCGCTTCAATTAAACTTCCGTTTGCATACGTATGAAGACAGATGTATATCTGCAATAGGACTCAGAAATGATATATGTCAGAACTGAAAAAGAATTTTCCATCTCGCTTTACGGCTGAGATCCGATTGAAAAAATCAGGTAGCTACATTAACCATTAAAATTTTGGGAAGATCAGATGCGCAATTTGGCTACAAAGCGGTCGTCGTCAGTTCTTTTTAGAACCCGCAATCAACGAATCGCCGCTGATGACGGTTCCTTTGTAGTCGAAGTTCGCGTCTGGTTTTCGTGACCTTTTCATAGCCTTTGGACCCACGTAATTTATCAAACTATAACCGAGTTAAAAATTTATTTTATTTTCTGACGGTTGCTCCGCCGCAAAAACAATTTAAGCGACAAAAGTTTTTAACAGTTTACTCTTATGATCTGTAACAATCATCATATTCAATATGCGAAAGCTTTAAAAACAAATACCACTTACATTCAAGTAGCAAAGGGGGGTACTGGGTAACAATAGCCGTTACGATGATTTGTTGGCAGCGAGCACATCAGGCTCAATATTGAAAATGGGCGCTTTAAAAATCTCGATGAATCCAATTAAAACCCATTAAAATAGGACAAAGCATTTTTTTCTTAAAGTACTTCCATTTCCAAGAAGATAGCGAAAAAATCAGCTCGGATTTTTCTTTCGTAGAAGCTTTAAGATATGCTCCGTTTCGAGCCAGTGCGTCGGATTCCATTCCGAATTTTTTTATTTAGCCAGTTATCAATGAAATGCACTCGAAATAAGTTTCGAATCGGATATCGAATTGAATAGTACAACTCAGCAATTTCCCCGCATCGTTCTTCAGCCGGTTCCGTAGGAATCTCTTTGATGTCGAATCCTGAATACCGAGCGAGTTTTTATTTTTTTTCCGGCGAAATAAAAGCGTAAAAAATACACCTTATTCGAGCACACTGCTCAGGAAGATTTGTGGAATTATCGACCTCCTTCCCTTCTTTTCCTCTCCCGCAACACCTCGTTTATTCCCGGTTACCAAGCAGCGGGGAATAGCGAGCGAAGGAGAGAGGAAGGAGCGGCGTCGATCACAGCGCGAGAGAAAAGATATCAGATTACGACGGAATAGAGGAAAGATGGGAACGAGGGAAAAAGAAGCACGACACAGCGAGGGATTTATCCGAGCGTGAGGAGGAAGGAAGCGGAAAGGAGGAAGGCGGCCGCGGGAGACGTGAGTTGAACGTGGGATTGATAAGAGCACCGGCGTAGCTACATCCACACAGCCTCTGCGGTCTTTTGCATATATGTGTTTGTATATATACATATACACACATACATATGTGCACATACACACGTACATATGTACACAAACACACGTACATATGTACACACACACGGGAGGATATAGGGCCAGGCGATCTAGGTGACTGCCTAGTGCCTCGCGCCTCTGAGGGAGCCTAGATCCGTGAGAGAGATATGTTAATAGAGTAAAGAACTTAGTGCGAGAGAGGAAAGAAATGCGTAGATTAAGTGTGGAAAATCCCAATACAAAGAAGCGGTCATCTATATATCCTAAATGATGAAGACGAATAAACGTTAGCGATAATGAGCGAAGACCAGTCTCAACTGACGGGTATCAATGAAAAATTAATTATTTCTAAGGGTTCCACTCGAAGAACATCTGCAAACTGCTATCGCCTAGGAGCCTCGCAAACCACATTTGGTTAGGGGCCCCGCAAACCACGCCCCTAAATCCACGCATGCATGTACATATACATCATCATCATAGGTAGTCTGTTCGTAGACAGGCCCGTGGTTATTCTTGGTTAAACCTGGTTTTCCACATACACCTATTTTCCGCAACCGTATACGTTCATTTATTTATCGCTACTTAAAATTGAAACAATGCCTACGAAAATTGGAGGAATATGTTGATGTTCAACTTTTACTGGGATACACATTGCTAGCATTCATTTATCTACTTTCAAGCAAGATAAAGATAATTGGCTCGGGTTAGTGACCCCAAGTTTATGTTGCTCCGGGCAAGCCCCCTGCTCGGCAGTGCCTCAGGCCAGCACTGAATATAAACACACATACGTACACAGACACACATTGTCTCTTAACACTTGAATCGGTTTGAATTAGGTAATTTAGTTTAAATTGCCCAATCAGCAACGTTGTGTCCACGCGTCATGCGGAAACACAATTGAACAATATGTATTAATACGCAACTCACTCGATACCGTAAAGTCTGTCGGCTGCCAAAAATTATTTTTTTATTCGTGTTAGTCTCTGTTGTGATGATGCAGTTAGAATTTCATCCGACAGCAAAAATTATTTTTGGAGTTCTATATATATATGTGTACATATATATATATACATCTGTCGCTGAAAAAGGACTAAAGCCCGAAAAGCTTTCGATTTTTGATTATATATATATATATATATATATATATATATATATATATATATATATATATATATATACACACATACACACACACACACACACACACACACACACACACACACACATACATACATATACATACACACACATACATATATAAATATATATATGGGCGTGGAAATTGCGTATATTTATTTCTTTAAATAATAATGGCTTCCCACAAGGTGACACCCGGTTTTAGTTAAAAATATGAGACATTATTTACGAAAAAACTCAAGAGGGAGGCCCATCATTAATTCTCGACCTGGATCCCACGCAGCTGCACCTGTGTAACTTGGCGAGAGGAGAAAAATGCGTAAGAGAGGATAAAAAGGTAAACGAGAAGGAACGGACGACAGAGAGAAAAGAGAAGTGATTATCAAGGGGGTGTGAGAGAGAGAGAGAAAGGGGATTGCGATACGATTGAGTGAATGATAAATTTTCCGGAGATAATTTCACTGATGAGCGCCCGTGAAGGAAATATTTCAAATGGAGTAAAGGAATAGGAGGGGAAGGTAAGGGAAGGGAGGAAGGCGATTTAGGCCGAGGACGGAATGCTCGAAAGGTATGGAACTGACGAGAACTGTTGAGGGAATGGGACGAAATTCGAGGAAAACTCTCGCGAGAGATACGCTCGGATTCGCGTCGAGGATGACTCTCGCTAAAAGGATTTTGTTTATCGGAGCGCGTAACGCGCGCGCCGAACGGATAGATCCCGGTTCGAATCCAGAGAGGGTTCCGGGAATTTATTTCGCAGAACAACATCTGCAGCCAACGAAGTGAAATAAAAACTGAAGCGATTTCGGAGCTGATGGAATAGATGTAGTAGAAGGATGAGATTTGGAGAGAGAAAGCGGAGGGGGTAGAATTGAAATAGATAGAGGAGATAAAAAGAGAGAAATGAAGAAAGGGAACGCGAATTAGAGAAAAGGGAGTGAAGGAGTTGGATAGAGGTAATAAGAGATTGAGAGGGAATCGAGAGAGATGGAAGGGGATTGAGGGGGAGACAGATGTAATATAGAATAAGACAGAGTCATGGAAAATGATAGGGTACATGGGGAGGGAGAAGGTTTGAAACGGGGAAGGAGAGTGTGATGGCGAGAGAGGCAGTGAGTGAAGGAGATAGTAAAGAAGAGAATGTGAAAGAGAGGGTGAAGAAGAGAGGGTGAAGAAGAGAGGGTGAAGGAGAGAGGGTGAAGGAGAGAGGGTGAAGGAGAGAGGGTGAAGGAGAGAGGGTGAAGGAGAGAGGGTGAAGGAGAGAGGGTGAAGGAGAGAGGGTGAAGGAGAGAGGGTGAAGGAGAGAGGGTGTAGGAGAGAGGGTGAAGGAGAGAGCGAGGGGGAGAGAGAGTGAAGGGTAGAAAGAGGGTCAGAGAGAGTGTTAGATAGAGGGATAGGGAGAGAGGGATAGGGAGAGAGGGATAGAGAGAGAGAGAGGAACAGAGAGAGAGAGAGAGTGATGGAGAGAGTGATAGAAAGGGTGATAGAGTAATAGAGAGAGGGATAGAGAGGAATAGAGAGAGAGAAATAGAGAGAGATAGAGAGAGGAATAGAGAGAGAGAGAGAGGAATGGAGAGAGGAATAGAGACAGACAGACAGACAAACGACTTTATTAGGGCGAAATTGAGACTATGTAGTCCCTTCTTACATTTAACCCTTTCGTCGTATAAGTAATTACAATATTTACAAAATAAGAGAAATTAATTACATACAGATTTCAACAAAATACATATTAATTACAAGTTAATATATTTTTTAGTAGATAACAGAGCATTACCAAAGAATGTTAGTTTTGTGGGTCATAAAAAACTGTGTATCAGTTATGGAAAACACCTACGGAGAGAAGAGAGGTGTAAAAAACCGCGAAAATTTCTAAGATAGTTCAGGGGAAGGAAAAAATACAATAATATGAGAAAAAGAGAAAAAATCATTCATAAATACAAACATATGTACATAGAAAGATTTGAAGCTTTCCCGGCGAATCATCATGGTGAATTTTTCTCGGGTTTCCAACCGGGTTGTCTCGGAGATTTCTTCCGACGTTTCGGCGACTAGCTCTGTCGCCATCTTCAGGGATCCTGAAGATGGCGACAGACATACAGGAGAATAAATTAAATAAGTTAAGAAATTATTCTGGTATTGCAATGGTGAACTGTATTAATGGTGACAAAATTAGATGAAAGATAACAAGGGATGTTGTTATTTAGAATTTGATACAATAGAGAGAGAAGGTGAAGGTTTCTTCGGGAATCAAGTTTTAGCCAGGAGAGTCTACGGAAGTATTCTGAGACAGTCAGATTTTTTAAGATTAAAGATGAATCTGATGCAGGCGTTATGAGAACTTTGTAGCTTAATGGCGAGTTCCTTTGATAAGTCCTGGTATACAGCATCACAATAATCGAAGTGAGGAAGAATTAGGGAGGTCACTAGCTGTATTTTTAGTGACGAGGGAAGAATGGTAATGAGAGGCCTTAGAGCAGGGGAGTCAACTAATTTTTACATAAGATCTACTTTGCCAGTAAAAATCCATCCGCGATCTATTCTTTCAAAAATTGAGGCGTAAGAGAATTTTTCTATAAAAAGATAGTAAGTAAATATAAAAGAATATCGGCACAATATTTAAACTTTCATGTTTCACAAGTTTTTATAGATTTCGAAACTTCAATAATTACTTAAATTGAAATACGTTTTGAATTTCAAGTTTAAATAAAAGAACGAATTCAGATCATTGTAATATTATTTAATAGCAATAATTAAAAAAACATTCACAAACAACAAAACTTTACATTTTTTACAAAAGTAGAACCTTACTACTACTGACAACATTTGTTAATAAGAAAACTAAAGATACCTACATAGAATTATTTTATTTAAATAACTAAAATAACATATAAAAATGCACATTTCATTTTGAACTTCCTGATGCTACGGAATTTGCATTACTTATTCTGCCCTGCAACGTGTCTACAATTTTTGTGTAATTTGGGGTGTAACTTCTCAGACCATTTCTTAAGCATGATTCCAAATGTTCGTCTGTTAAACTAGTTCGGTATTTTGATTTTATAATGTTCATTTGCGAAAATGCCGATTCGCACAAATATGTCGAACCAAAACAGGCGTATAAATTTTCAGCACATTTTCTCAAAATGTAATACTTATCTTCTGGTAAATATTTCCAAAATTTGTCTTCGGAAGCCCTTGATTTGATATAAATATCATGTTGTAATGTGGTGATTTCTGCTTCAAGTGTAAGAATATTCATATCAAAAATAGTTGAAAGGTTTTTTGCAACTATTTCTGCTTTTATCTTGATATCAAATGGAAAACTCATGAATAAAACTACACTATCAAGTTTTTTTAAAATCTTGGAAGCGGTTGTCAAATTCTGCAATGACGTTCCTAATTTCTTCGATATATTTATTTCCGTTGAAATTAGTTGAAGCAGAACTATTTTATTGTGCCATCATGTTTGGAAAATTAGATACATTTTTATTTTCAAGTTTGGATACAAGCAGATTTAGTTTCTCTTTGAAAGCGTTTACAGAAATAATCATATGAAAAATCGTTTTATCCGGACCCTGTAGTTCTAAATTTAATTCATTTAGTTTAACTGTTATATCGGTTAAAAATGCTAAATCTAATAGCCAAACATCATATTTCAACTGTTTATAATCATCACCCCTCTAGGCAAGAAATTGCTTAATTTCATCAATTATATCCCTAAATCGCTGGAGAAATTTTCCCCGACTTAACCACCTAACGTCAGTATGTATTAGCAGTTCAGAATGTCCATCATTATCACTTTCTTCCACTTGTAACTTAAAAAGACGCCTTTGGAAACTTTTTGCCCGAATCAAATTAGAAATCTTGAAAGCTATATCCATAATTTCTTTCACATTTAAAATTTTAGCACACAACACTTGTTGGTATATAACACAATGATATTGCAAAAAATCAGGAAAATCTTCGTCATTCCCACATAGTGTGATAAAACCATTGCGACAACCTGTCAAAGCTGGTGCTCCGTCCGATCTTAATGAAGTTTTTAAAACTGCTAAATATATCTTCACCTCGTGTTCTTCCTTTTAGTGGAATGATCGTAAGTATTTCTTCCTTAGTCGAAAAGTCTTTAAAAACCATTCTAATAAAAACAATCAATTGAGATATGTCAACTGCGTCAGAAGATTCGTCCAACTGAAGTGAAAAAGCCTGACAATCCTTAATATCCTGCATTAATTGCTCTTTTAAATTTGAACTTATTTCGTCCGCTCGTGTTGCAACTGTATTGCGTGATTACTGCATTTCGTTGATGACAGAAACTATTTCTGACTTATTTTTAAAGTCACAAAACAAAGAGTCAGCCGCCTCTATAAATGCTTTTTTAAAAATTGCTCCATCACTAAAGGGTTTCTTATTTTTAGCAAGAATATGGCATACTCGTAAAGACGCAAGTGTAGCCGCCTTTGATTTTGATGTTTGTTTGGTAAAAAATAACTGCTGGGATGATAGACTTGTCTTCAGTTCTTTAACTTGAGCTTTTTGTAAGTCACTGTCACGTGGATAGTTAATTTCATAATAACTATGCGCCGTTTTGAAATGTCGTTCCACGTTTTCTTTCTTGGGTAACGAAACACTATTATCACAAATCAGCAACATTTGTTTTTGATCATGACAAAGAAATAATCGTGTTCCCATTCTTCATGATAGTGATACGTCTTCATCTTTTTAGTGTTATTCATGATGTCACAATTTAAAATTATTAAAAAACTGTTTAAAACTTATTAATAAGCGCAAAACACACGAGCGAGTTTACTGTGCTTATGTCGCAACTGTTTTCAGACAATAATACATAGTTGTGGCACTCTTGCACATTGGCGCTGAAGATCAAGCACACACATGCATACCGCATCTCTCGAGACGATCCGAATTCGGTAAACTTCGGCTCCTTGCGGAAACTTTTAGGCCGAAATTACATGCTTATAAAAATGGTTGCACTTGGGTGCGACGTCGCCACATGTCGGACTTACCTATACATGCGTTTTTGAAAATTGGGACTTAAAAGAAAATATATGGATATATTATTGGCGATCGACCAAAAATCATTACGCGATCAACCGGTGGATCGCGATCGACGTTATTGACACCCCTGCCTTAGAGTGTGTAAGGAGGAGTTTACCGTCTTGCAGATTTTTATTATATGATTATTCCAGGTAAGCGTTTCATTAATTAGAATCCCGAGATTTTTTTACGATTCTGCAATAGGGTATAACTGAGCCGTTCAAAGACAGAGGAACTGATTCCGCAAGGTTTATAGAAGCCAGTGGTTTCGGATAACCGATTAAAATGGCTTGAGATTTCAAGGAGTTTATGTTGAGAAGATTATCGTAGCTCCATTCTTGAAGTTGAGCCAATTCATGATTTATGTTGGTTATGGAAAGAGATTAGTTATTTGTAGATAAGTAGATTTGGAGATCATCGGCGTACAAATGATGCTTGGAGTAAGTTAAGTATTGAGAACAATCATTAATGAATAAAGAGAACAATAGAGGACCTAAAATTGAGCCCTGCGGAACGCCTTGGTTAACATTAAGCCAAGAGGACGAGGAATTGTTGGAGATGACTTGTTGGGAACGGTTGCTAAGGCACGAAGAGAACCAATGTATTGAAGGTGAAGAGAATCGCATGCAGCGGAGTTTTGCTAGGAGTATGTCTTTATCTACTGAGTCAAACAGAGAGAGGGATAGAGAGAGGAATGGAGAGAGAAGAATAGAGAGAAATTTAGACCACAAGGTCCACTTTTATATTTAACCCTTCGTCAATGTTAAGTTACATTATATTAAAACACCTTAAATTACATCAAAAACGATTAAGATAAAAAAATACGAATACAGACGGAAAGGGGGATAGAGGGAGAGGGATAGAGAGAGAGAGTGGTAGAGAGAGAGAGGGAGAAGGATAAAGGGAGAGGGATAGAGAGGGAGAGTGGTAGAGAGAAACAGAGGGAGAGGGATAGAGATAGAGGGAGATAATAAAATATGAATACAGATGGAGAGGGGGATAGAGGGAGAGGGATAGAGAGAGAGAGGGAGAGAGGAATAGAGGGAGAAGGATAAAGGGAGAGGGATAGAAAGGGAGAGTGGTAGAGAGAGACAGGGAGAGGGATAGAGATAGAGGGAGAGGGATAGAGAGAGTGATAGAGGGAGGGATAGAGAGGGAGAGTGATAGGGAGGGAGAGATAGAGGGAGAGGGATGGAGAGAGGAATAGAGGGATAGAGAGAGAGAGCTAGCGAGAGAACGTTAGGGAGGAGGATAGGGAGGAGGATAGGGAGGAGGATAGGGAGGAGGATAGGGGGGTGGATAGGGAGGAGGATAGGGAGGTGGATAGGGAGGAGGATAGGGAGGAGGATAGGGAGTAGGATAGGGAGTAGGATAGGGAGAGAGAGGGAGGATAGAGGAAGACCGACTGGGAGAGTGAAAGTGAGGGAAGTGGTAGGGAGGCATGATGGAATGGAGGGGGCAGAGGGAGGAGACGTAATAGGGAGCAGGGCAGATGAGGGGAGGAAAAAGGGGAGTGAGGACGGAGTTATGTGGTTTTGGTGGCTGTTGGGACAAATACGTCCTGGGAGTCATATATCACTTGAATAATTGATTCTAGTTGGGGTTTTTGGTGGAAGGGCGGAGGGCAAATTTGAGTTTTCGGAGGTTATGTTTTGGAGAAGGGATTAGAGCGACGAGAAACGTTTGCTGATATTAGTTCAGACTCAGAAGGGAGTGGAAGGCGAATGGGAAGTTTGATCCTATGTTAGAGCAAATTATCTTAATAGAGCGCAATTCTCGCGTGATTTTTGTGATGTTTTCCCGGTTCTACCTCCGCGGTGCTTCGGTTTCCTTTGCCCAGATCATAGTTTAATGGGTTGTTTCACAAAGTTTATGTGTTTTCGACTCTTTCGTTTGAAGCGTAAAGTGGCGGTTGGTTAGTGATTTTTAAATCTTCCTCTTAATCCTGATCGGGGTATAATTTACGCGTATACTCTGGTCTGCAATGGAATGAGCAAAATTTATCTACTGAATCCCGTGCAGTTAGCTTACTTTGGTGAAACTAAAAAAATATTCTAATTTTCACGTATATAAATTTATCGACAAATAGACATTGTATATTTGTTTACGCTTTGTTCAAAAGTAGATACATTTCGTCATAAAGCACAGATAATTTTATCACTGTCCACTTTATAACATATATAAAAACAAACAATACAGTGGAAATATTGGAAATATTAATTATTGTATGGATAGGTATTTGTCTTATTTAGTCTCCTTCTCTTAATTTATAGTGTTTACATCTGCATATAAAAATAGGTTGCGTAAAAATGTGATATTTCGAATGCGTAACATAAAATTTCCTCAAAACTTATGCCAATTTCCCTTTATGAAGTTTATTCGTTCATCATTTATGTAATATCATCGATTTTTAAAAAGTGAATCATTAACTGTTATACTGCAACCAGTGTATGTGTAATTAAATTTTACTTCAGTTTTTATCTGAAAGCGCAGCACTTGTTGATGGTGGCATGGTATAATTTATCAATGTGTTTTTATAGTGAAGTCAAACTTGAACATTGAAAAAAAAATATTTCATGTTTCACATGTAATGCAATGTAGAACTACTCTATAGCATTCTCACGCAGTTATCTCTGGCAGCAAATTTTTCTCAAGTCACATTTTCCCCTGCATAGACGAATATACATTAAACCACTTTACCTAAAATTCGCGAGGATGACCTGTTTAAATAACCGAAGTGTGCCAAATTTTTCGTAAAAATTGCAAATAACCGATTTTGCTGTCAGTACCAAAACAGAATTATTCCTTATTTTTATGAACCCAGCAATAACAGAGTCCAAATCTCCTACGTTGTTTTCAAGTACGAAAATTAAGAACGAAATCGATGCGAATTCTCGCAAATCCGATAAAAATATCTTTAAATAACCGAAGTATGCCAAATTTTTCGTAAAAATTGCAAATAACCGATTTTACTGTCAGTACCAAAACAATTATTCCTTATTTTTATGAACCCAGCAGTAACAGAGTCCAAATCTCCTACGTTGTTTCCAAGTACGAAAATTAAGAACGAAATCGATGCCAATTCTCGCAAATCCGGTAAAAATATCGCCGAAAGAACCTCCTAGAATACATAAGTTTTTCCAGAAAGACCGGATAATTTCTTTGCTGCATTGCATCAATTTAGGATAGTAGCTTTTACAGGTAATTGCTTCGCCGTGTGCATAATTTTGTGACGTCATTAAAAGCGCTGCGCTCCTTCATTCTCTTCCTATTCCCTTCTGACCGCATCAGAGATGTCCCAGGGAAAGAGAAGTCGTAAGTGGCAGGGAAAGAGTAGTCGTAAGTGGCAGAAAAAGAGGATTCACAACTACGCGTTTGGAAAGGGAGAGGGTACAAGGGATTCTTCGGGTTGAATATAGGGAATGGGGCTAGGGTAATATACGAGTTGGCGTCGGAGTCTTGCCGTTTTTTTCAGCTTTCAACTTTTTTTCCTCGCTTTCAACTTTTTTTCCCGCGTTCAACTTTTTTCCCCTGGGTTGATGAGTAAGAGAGAGAGAGAGGGAAAGAGGCGCCCGGTCGAGGATGCGGGACATTAGGGATGGTTTTATATGGGTTCGAATTCTTTACGACTCCTTTATTTCTCGGTTGCGCCATGCGGCCACGGGAGCGGCTTGAGAGCCTCCACCTGTGCCAGGTCGTAGATGTCCTCTAATGGGAGCTGGCGAGTGCCTTTCTCTTTCGAATGCAGAAGGGTGTGGGAGGGCCCATGGGGAACGGGAAGGGAGGGAGTGTAAGAGTACGCAAAAATTCCGCGGACGGTCGGTTCTTTGCGAAGGAAGCCATGGGAGATCTAACACACTTCTCTTTAGAAGTCGTTTTAACTGATCCCTGTGAAGGGAGTTTTCAGATCCAAAGGTTTGGCCTCGAAGCATTCAAAATGGGATTCCATGCAAGGGTATTTGCAAGGATTTCTGCAGCAACACTCGCGATAATAAAAAGGAGAAGTGTACTCCATAAGTGGAATACACAAGAGGTTTAAAAGACGCTCTTTGCGGTTCTTGAATTTTTATCTCCTTAAATATAAGTTGTAATTATACGATATCGCCGTTTTTATTGCGCTAAATGTTATCCTTTGAATAATTTTTTAATCTATACCTCACAGATCATATAAGAGCTTGGGAGAGTAAACGATGGTTTTTTAAATCGTTGTTTGCCGGTAGAAACATCATTTCGACCATTGTAAACAAAATAAGCGATGTTATGTATGGGATTTTATCTAATTTTTATCTCCGAAACTAAGTCGTAGTTATTTGGCCCCGCGGTCATTTTTGCGGTAAATGCCGTCCTCTATCCGAAAATTTTGTTATCTATGCCTTACAGATCATATAAGAGCTAGGGAGTGAAAAACATGGCATTTAATTGTTGCTTGATGGATGACGTTTAACGAGATACGACTTATTTAAGTGCTTATAAAAAGTGGAAGTTCTAATTGACGGATACAGTTCAACATCATGACTCTGCGATAGATCTTAGTTATTATTTATGGTAATTAGAGTTTCTCTCTTATTTAACTTTAATTAGGATTACTAATACTTAATTAAAATCCACCTAGTAGCTTCGGAGACTATGCATGCCGACGGAGGAGACGTGCCCATAAAGCGTTCCTCTACAACCGCTTCTCTGGTAAAGAACGCCTAAAAATAAATAGGAATATAAATGGTACATCTTCGGATGTAAACTTAGAAAATGGGGCTTTAAAATCTAATTTTTAATGCTTCACATAATATTTTCAGCCATAAAATGAAGGCCTGCAAAATATTGTTTCTGTCCATTTTAAACCGAAGAAAACAAAAGTTAGATAACCTATGACCTACAAGGTAATAGTTAGGTTATAAGGTGACGGAGCCGTTTGTTATGTCTTTTCCGAACTTTTCCGAAAGTTGAGAATGTTCGATGTTTTTGCGAACCGCAGAGGATCGCTTCGGCCTCTTACGGTCGCAAAAACTTGAGTAATTTTTAACAATATATAACACACATGACGAGACGAATACGCGTGGGAAAGATCTAAAAAAAAACCTTTTTTCGAGCGAAATCTGGCCGTTTATATCTAGACTGAAATCTTTTACAGATTATAATATTTTATCGATTCCTATAATTTTTTGCGAGGCAATGAATGCTATTTATTTTTTAAGTGTACATTTTAGCTCGTGAAACTATAGTTTTATTTTATTAGAAGTTTTATTATCTTATATTTTTGTAAAAAAGAAAACATTAATGGGTGTGTGAACACTCCAAAATTCTAAGTCTGCACACGTCGAATATATATATATAAACAAAGGCTAATACTTTTGTTTCCCCAAGAGGGAAAGCGCATAACCAGAAGATACGAACTCCGTCGAAAATGTTTCGAGCGACTGCCCCAAAATGAAGTAAGGAAGCGTAAGAAATCAATGTCCCTTTCTCATCGGTGGCAGGGTTTCTTCTAAGAGAACTAACGAAAAAAACAAAGGCGCTAAGAATCCAAGGAAACAAAGTAGTGGCTAACGTTGAAAGAAAAAGAACAAGCTGCTTTTCAGGCTAATATCTCTTTCTAAAGAATTCGAAGAAGAAGAAGATGAACCGAGTAAGATAAAAAAATGGAACATTATAGGAGCCAGTGAAGCGAGAAGAAAAGCAGAGAGCATCTCCGATCTGGAAGTTATATTTTCTTCTTCAGGAAACGGAACAATGGACGCATTGGCAGTCTGGATTTTTTCGTCAAAAAGAAATTCAACAACGGTGTCGCGGTATTCGACAGCTCAGCTGAATCCAGAAAAAATTGTTATCCAACTAACGGATGGGGCATAAGATACGAAATCATCCGAAGAAACGTCCAATTCTCGTAGATAAGAGGTAACCTACGATGTGTTTGGATATTCATGCGATAGATTTACAATCACACCACTTCGAAAGAAGTTTTGGTACACAAGGAGAAGGCTATTTTAGGGCAATTGCATGGAGAGAAAGATGGGGTTTTTGTTGCTTTTTTACGGCCCTTCTGTCTTCAGTTGTCTTTTCCCGTTTTAAATGCCATGTATAACGGTTTAAAAAATTATTTAGTTTTCGTCATCTGTCACTATAAAACTGTTGTTCACGGGAATCTGTAGCCTGTGAATTACACATGTTATTCATAGTGTAACGCTCTTATTTCATTGAAGTAAGTAAGTATATGGACGTTAATAATTTGTTATCTGTATCGCAATTAAAAATCTTTTAGTAGTTTATTTAGATAAAGCATTCGGCGAATTTTTTATTTAAATGAAAATTTTAGCGGGGTAGTAAAATGGTCAACAATTGTTCATTTCACAAATTAGTAACTATATTAAAAGTTACGTGATTGACTCGCTCCGTTTTTGTCTTCTGGGTTATGGGAAATGTCCTGTTTTTATCTCGTTGGAATCTGGCCAGCCTAGCTAGGAGAGAAGTTGATCGAGTTTCGCAGAGGTCGAGCCACTCTTCATTATGAAGCTTTATATTTCACGAAAAGGCGCGACAGAAAACTGAAAC
This sequence comes from Tanypteryx hageni, assembly GCA_028673005.1. Lineage (NCBI taxonomy): Eukaryota > Metazoa > Arthropoda > Insecta > Odonata > Petaluridae > Tanypteryx > Tanypteryx hageni. Next base: position 58,404,512 of record CM054117.1, read on the forward strand.
AATAGGAAATAGGACTTAATTTAGTAGGAGATCAAAACTGTAGAGAGCTCCTGTTAACGCTAAACTTGGAGAAACATAAAAAGATCATCAGGCGAATTCGACTACAACAGTGATCCGCAAACTTTTTATCGAACTTAAATTTTCCGAGAAGGAAAAATTAATGGAATGATTTTGAAGAATTCATTTTAGGGCGAGAAAAACTTTTTAGGCCCAAATTATATAGAGGGGAAAAGCATTCAAGGGAGAATTATCGAGTAAATTTTAAATCTTAGAATCTACTAAAGATGGATTAGCACCGGTTACGGCAGCTTTGTAGCCACTATGATTTCCTCAAGCTTATTATGGCTATTGAAGAGACATAATTTGTCAAAGAAAATCATGTTACACACACATACTATAACCATTAAGATATTTTTTGTAGTTTTAAAACTTTTTACACTTCTTGCCCAGGCATTTATGGAATGCTGAAGGATATTAACTAGGTGTACATGTGTTGAGTGCATGGTAATGTATTTTTAAAGATGAGGTGACCTTGCAAGTAATAAAAATTCACGATATTTTCGGAAATGTCATGGGACTGCATATTCTGAGCGAATCCATCAGGCAACTCTCTGACTTCGTTTTATTATTTGTGGATAAACATCACTGGCATAATACTATTGCGGCGGAATCATTTTTCATGCGTGTCCTCAAGTAGGCGAAAATTCGTTTATTTAAGAATTTCATTAAATGCAGCAATTTTCGTCACCCTAATGGTACCGTCATTTAACAAAAAATTACGTTACTGCCGTGAAATTTTCCTCCATTTGATTCCGTCGCATAGGGTATAGGATTATATAACAGCTAGATAGCCTGTTACATGTTACGCATGTACAACAGTTTTCATTTGATCATTTTTAAAAAAAATATTGTTTGTCATTTGCTTTCAAATGTTATAATGCTTAATAATGCCAACAAAACCTTTGAAATCGTAAATTACGAAAAGGATTTTCCGCAAAACAACATTATCTGTCATTATCTTTCACTGTCTTTCCTGTCAAGTAGTTGTTTCGATATGAATTGTTAAACACTTTCATTTTACAGACGACTTAAAACTGTGTAATTAAAAATCAGCAAAGCAAATAGTAATTTTTTAAATTACTTTTATGAACTAAAATCCTTTGTAATAAATCTTAAAGGAATAAATATATGTATATATATTTTAAGGAAAGTATTAACTACTTACCAATAAATAAATTAAAGAGGAACTCGTCTTAACTTAGTCTATAATTTCTCTTCAAAAAACGTATAATGTTAGTGTTTAAAACATATTTTTGAACTATATGGAAGGGCTGTGAAATTTTTAAAATTCCGAGTTCGTTCTATTCTGTTGAAGCTATCTCTATTCTAATGAATTTTAAAATGCAAATATGAAAAGTTATACACCAATCCGCATTGGTTGGCATTTACTCTAAAGAGATACTGCTAGTTATTTGCCGTTTTGAGGAGCACTCAGTTCCATCTGAAAATGCCAGATGAGTTAAATTACCAACGAACGGGTATTACGAAAATGAAACAGTAAGGAAGATGCAAAGAAAAATTAAGAGAAAATACATACGTGATATAGGCGTTCTTACGAATTGTAATCGCTCGTATTAATGGAAATGCTTCCGGTACCTATGTACCCGAGCAAAATTAAACGTACTTTGTTTATACCCGTTGCTACGAACAACAATAATAATTCGTTTATAGTTGTTGCTACAGTAAAAGTTCTGGAAAATACATTACTGTAATGAAATACATTTAGTTAAACACTAGTACAAAATCCCGTCAATATGACGGGTATGTGTGGATTAAATATTAAATTTAAGGCACTTCCTCCTTTTCTCTCCCATTCTCCTTCCTCATATTTTAGGTTTATATTCGATTTTTTCCGATTTTTCGACATTTTATAAAGAGGCTGCAATGAAACAAAATCATGAAAGACAAAAAGCGATTGAAAATTTGTGAAAAGTTTCATATAAATTTAAAACAAATAAACACGTAGCGTAAAACTTTGTTGGAAACGACTCCAATGCATTGCAATGGTGGACAACTCAACTCAACGTACATTGAAAATATCTTTTTGTTTGCAAATTTTATTTGGCAGTTTAAAGCAAATTAATATATTGACAATGATTATGATTAAATTCTTTCGATAATTAAGCAATATATTTGACGCATGGCCGGTGCATTTATAGTGATTACAAAAAATGTGTGAATTAAAAAAGCTAGGTAATACTGGGTTATCCCAGACCTCTATTAAAATGCTATACTATTTTCATTGTAGTCTAGTACCCGAATCCAAGTTAAGTTGCTGGGGATTGGATTATTCCGTTTCACTCCCTTCCCGGGTTGGGTTAAGTGGTTGGGTGTTGGATTCGTTCCATTTTCCTCCTCCTTCCGGGTTGGGTTAAGTAATTGGGTGTTGGATTCGTTCCATTTTCCTCCTTCTGGGTTGGGTTAATGTGGTTGGGTGTTGGATTCGTTTCATTTTCCTCCTTCCGGGTTGGGTTAAAGTGGTTGGGGGTTGGATTCGGATACTGAGGTGCAATGAAAATATTATAGCATCATTATATATAGACGTTTCTTACAGAGGAGGAGGATATAACATACTAGTAGAAGGTGCTTGCATAATCCAAGCATTTCATCTCACCTTGAAAAAACATTAATTTTTCAGACAGATATTTCATCATTACAAATATTCTATTAATTCTAAAGATTTCACCTCTGTAGCGATTTTCGTTTTTCCCACGTAAAAATAATAGTTTAAAACAATCCTCAAATGTTGCAATTTTAAGCATTTTACACTTTCTCCATTATGGGGTACTAATGCTACACATTTTAGGCAAATTTTAAAGTTGTAGCACTTCTAGAAGTAAAATCATATTTTTCTAATTGTTTAAAATTTAAACATTTTTAACGGTTGCCGCAATATATATATGGAGAGATTGAAATGTTTATTTGTGCAAATGCACTGTTCTGTAAATAATTTGAAAATTGCAGCATCCTAGCTCATCCCGTAGTACCTAAAAAATTATTAAACTTTAATGTTCAAATGGGGTTAAAACAACCCCTAAAATTTACAATTTTAAAATTTTCGATTTTTATAGTTGGTTATGAAAATAGTTCTATAATATTGCAAAATTTCAGCATCCTAAACTTGTTAGATTGGTCTACACACTGGATTGTGTTTTCCCATGCAAACTTATGGGAGATATTCCGGGGTCTCTGGAGTCGAACCCAAGACACTGCAAGCAAAAGTGACAATAATTCCTAATAAATATTGCAACTATCTAGCAACACTGAAAATCTCATCTTTCTAGCTTACCGGCAAGTGCCCATAATTAATTTACGAAAATGGCGCAATGCTTTTCTTATGGGAAAAAACGAAACTTTGCAAATTTCTGGAGTCGAACTCATGTCACTTAGGTAAGAAAAGTCATTTTATCTGAAGGTTTTTTTATCATATCTATAAAAACTAAAACTTTCAGCTCTCTAGCTTTTGTAGTTTGAGCTGGACATTAGTATCCTTCTATATGTTATATGTTATATATAGACCGCGGATCTTTAGGTAAAAACCTATTTATTTCCTAAGTAGATATCTGAATATACAATTGTATATGTACGTTTAATGAATAATTAACCCCGAAAACGTATATTTTATAGTGCCTAAAAATGTCTATTTTGACATGAATGCCTAAAAATGCCTATTTCGACGTTAATGCTTATTTTTGCCATTTTCATGCAAAAAAGCGTAAAAAGGGCTAATTTTGTAGAAAAATCGACAACAAAAGCAGATTTTGGTACTAGTCATATTTTTTAAACTGACTGTACAATGTTCAGTTGAGGGATGGGAAAATGTCCTTCACACCACGGTCATGATCAGGTGGCGAATACCAGCTCAGACCTGTCACGCATCTGGCGGTGCTATTGTTTCCCTGTGTCGCGCGATGCGACAATGTAACAATGGGTTTAATCTGATGTTGCGTTAATTTCTCATCGTTACATTGCCATATTGTGTGACACGGGAAAACGAGAATAACCCTGCAGTCCATCTCCAGACCGCAGAAGGTGAAGGTGAGAAGTGTGAACGTGAAAATTGTGAAAGTGCAATGCATAAAGTAGCAAGTTCGAAAGCTTATTTAATACGTCAGTGGCTACAAGAGTTCGGATGAAAAAATTATTTTCTGTCAAGCATGCAACAAGGAGGTAAGTACATTGTAATGCTGGCTTGCAGCGAATTATTGGCCGTGAATTGCTTGTCATCTTTAAGGCAACACCCATCTACATTTTTTGTTTATACGAGCCATTTTATGGTAACTATAGACGTGGTTATTCAAAATTTCCTGCAATTCAGCTGCGGACCTTCGTAGTTCTAAAGTAAATTTTATATTTTTGTCCCATTTCAATATTTATTAGATTATTTCCGTATTTTTAAGGTTAATTATTTTTTCAGAACTTTTCTTTATAGGCTTCGAGTTATAAAAAAACCCACCTAACTCAGCATGTCCAAGGAGTGCTACATAAGGCAAATGTTGAACGCAAATCTAAGATGAAACAAACGCTTTTAACAAAAACTTCTGAGGGATCCTGCAAGAAGAATCAGTTTGATGCAGATTTGTGTCATGCAATTGTGGCAGCCAACATTCCATTCAGAACACTAGAAATTCCAGCATTCAAGGGGTTCCTAGAACGATACTGCCATCAGTCGGTACCTTCTGAGTCAACGCTAGGCAAGAATTACGTACAACCCACGTGCGATGATGCAATGTGCTGGATACGGGAGGACATTGGAGATTCACATATTTGGATATCAGTCAACGAAACCACTGACGCTCTCAGCAGATACATGGCCAACTTAGTTGTTGGGAAATTGGACCCAGATGTGCCATCCAGAGCCTACCTCATCTGCACAAAGTAACTTGCCAAAACAAATCAGGAAACAATAGCACATTCTGTGAACAATCGACTGAAATAGCTGTATCCCAACAATTTAGACGAAGAGAAAGTGCTGCTCCTATACATAGATGCTGCCCTGCAGTTGCTCAAGGTGTTCTATCCCTCCCTTGTGCATGTGACATGCCTTGCCCGTGGTTTGAACCGCGTAGCAGAGCAAATAAGACTGGAAATCCCCAAGGTGAACAAATTGATCTCCACCGTGAAGAAGGTCTTCGTCAAGGCGCCAACAAGAAAACAGGCTTTTTGAAAAAACCGCCCGATGTCCCTCTGCCACCTGTGCCTGTGCTCAGCCGCTGGGGCACATGGCTGAAAGCAGCTGAATTTTACAGTGAGCATATCCTTCATGTCAAAATTTTTAAAATTGCAACATTTGGGGATTGTTTTAAACTATTATTTTTACATTTGGGGAAAACGAAAATCGCTGCGGAGGTGAAATCTTTAGAATTAAAAGATTATTTGTAATGATGAAATGTCTGTTTAAAAAATGAATGTTTTTTCAAGGTGAGATGAAATGCTTGCAGTATGCAAGCACCTTCTACTAGTTTTTAATAGAAGTCCGGGATAACCCAGGAGTACCAAAAGGGGCTACTTACTAAGTTATTTCGTCGTCAAGGTAAACAAAACAAAAAGCTAATTAAAATATTAGCGGTCGTATGTTCGTTCGCATTTCTTCCACGCCTTATTCCCAATTATATTAGGAATGGCATTGCAGTACACAAACTTTTCGTTCAAATTAAGCCATCATTATTTCCCTTTCAATTAAAATGTATTCAAAATATATAAGAAGAGTTCTCACAATTGATTTCAAATGCAATATCAAAGTTCATGGTCATTGCTTTTAGATATAGACGTAATTTTTCTATATCAGCAACAATGCCGTCGCCCTTGACGACGAAATTTTTTCGTCTAAAATTTAGCCAAATGTTCGTGTTAATAACGACGTTGTGGAACGATTTGAAGCGTATTCGAAAATCGATGGCTGGAAATGAATATCCATTCTTTTAAGCGTCGTTTGGTGCAAGTCCCGTATTCATAGAGCAATTGTAAGTGATTTTATAATGCAAATGAAAAATGTGCTGCAAACCGTGCAAACACACAGAAAGAAGGACAGAATTCTCTTTAATATATGGATTAGATATATTATAATGTAACCAAGGTATATAAACAATAACGTCCTGATCTCTGATAGGCTGGCCACTCAACCAATAAAAACCTGCCAAAAAGTTCGCCGACTATTACCGTAATATAATATAAGATTTGGGGCTATGAGAGGAAACGCGAACAAATATTACCCCATTGTGAAAGTGAAAAGAGCAGCGGACTCCGGCCGACACTTGAAAGCTGCATTTTGAAGGAGATATTAAAAAAAATCTTCCCACTCATGCGAAATGGGAACACCCGCTAGTTCCGTAACTCAAGAGGATCCGCATTTTCATCTTCAGTGTTTGGTCTTCTTAAAAAAAAACATCGCATTCATTTATTTTCTCCCGTACCTAACATTCTAGCATGCTCGATCCGTCTTCGGCGAGTCTTTTCTTCTTCTTCTTTTGTCGCGATTCTCCTCACGTATTCCATCCATTTATCTCCATTCCTAATATATATATCTCTCTCTCTCTCCACCTGCGGATATTTTTCACGCGTGCTCATTTTGTCCACCTCGCCGACCTTGATATTCGATGGATATTCAGGGAATCTCATTTGCGAAGTCCTTTCCGCGTTCCGTGTCGCGCTCTTTCATTAGCCGGCATTTCGTTTACCTACATATACATCACCATAAGCCCGGACATAACATCGTGGGAAGTTTGCGCGCCTTTGTTGTTTTTATTTTATTTTTTCAACGCGCTCTTAAAATTCCTGGATACTTTTACACATTCTTTTTATGGTATATTTCCTTTTCTCTCTATTTCATCTACTGGGAGGGTTTATATAGCGCCATTCGCTGTGCTACCGTCTTAAATTTCAGGTCGTTCCATTTGCATTGAAGGTTACCTATTTACTTCTTTTTACCAATGCAATATTTTTATTCCACTCGAGTTTACGTACTCTCTCTTCAAGTACTTCTGAATTTTGTGACAGTATACTATACTCGTAAAAGTAGTCCAATAGTTTTTTTTGTAAAAGTGGTTGTGTTTTTTTGGCAGAGTGCTTTATATTCTTTAGATACAGTTCAAGTGTCTGCATATTCCAAGTGTGTGTGTGTTTATCGCTCCTTAAATGAAAAGGCGGAATTGTCCAGTATGAAAACAAATGGAAATTATGAGATTTTATGAGTGAGAAATCAAAGAAAAATATTAAAATGGACATGGAGGAGCTATAACAGGTGGCTATTAGTGAAACTGTAAGTAATACCTCTGAAATAGTGTGTCGTATTTTAGGCATTTGAGATGTGGACTCTGAGAATAGAATGTGCCAGGAAAATGGAAACTTCTGAAAAGTGGGAGTAGCAGATAGTTGCGAAAGAGCTGGACCGTGGAGAAAACAAATGAGTGGCTATTAAGTGTATTAGTAGAAGACAGAAGCTTAATTAGATCAGTTAAGCAAAGGCAGATGAAGTGGGTGGGTTTGTTTCTGAGAGGCAGTGGACTGTTGAAGGAAGTCAATTGAATGAAGGATGCTAATAAAGAGGCAAAACGGCAGAAAGTGGAAAGGGTTTTTCGATAGCTTAAAAAGAAAGGGATAGCTATTGAAAGGTCTTTGGATGGGTTTGGCTAATGAAGGCTAACCAAAAAACTATCGAGGAGTGGGATACCCGAATGTGTCCACCTAAAAAAATTATTTATTTCCCCTCCCGCCAACTGATTCATTTCGTCAAAAGTCGCTTTCATCTTTTTTATCGACCGTTAAAAATGAACTTTCCAAGTATTTCATTAATTTAAAAACATTTTATTTTTATGTTTGACAGTAGTACTGATATGCATTCCTGCTTAGCGGAGAGATGATCACTTTAATACATTCTGTATGTCATTTGAATAATATGACGCCTAGGTACGCAATGGCATTATACCTCACGGAGATTTCATTCTAGAAAGCTAAGTTCTATAAATAAACAGCGTGAAAGCTGCGAATCGGTCATATACAAAAAAGATGGATTGTAAAACAGGATATTTATATTTATTTGGAGTGCCAGAGAGCTATAAAATTCTTAAGGAAGAGATTTTAATGGAGTAGGTAGATTATTATAGTCGATACCGTTTGAATTCCGTTCTTTCACCTTCTCAACTATTCTCTTTCTTCTCTCCTTCTCATCTTCTCTACCTTCCGCTGCCTTTCACTCCCTTCATTTCTGATATGGTAGAGAGGTTGATAACGTGGGTTCGAATACTGCCTTTGTCGAACGGTTGCCTATCTCTGTATTTATAACTGCTACTTACTCATTTGTAGAAGTACTGTTAATTAGCCAATGGCACATAAAAATATTATTTCTATATAACATATACTTGATCTCTTTTGATGTCTCCTTCTTTTGAGTGACAAATAGCTCTGTAATCCATTAAAAAAAAGTGCTTTAGTAAATGTAGACTAACTCTCCAAAAAGTTCAAGTGCTCATTTAGCCCATCAATATTATCGGTTAAAAAGTGTGCGCAAGTTAAGAAAAACGTCGCGACGCATATAATATGAAAAGTTTTATTAGAATTAGAGATCAACGAATTATCAATGAGACTTTGTAGTTTAAATACGCTTAGGTTTCACCAGGCCGTTTGATGGCTGTACGAATTTATTGTATTTCTTTAGTAATCAGCTTACGTCAAGAGGGTAATTTTTATTTGACCCAAGTCATGGGCTGAATTCGCTTATTATGCATTCTATGCACGAGGTGAACGCATAGGGGAGGTTGTGTCCGTCCGTCCATCCACCCGTCCGCATGTTAAAACTCGGGAGCCGCTTGTCGTATTGTGATGAAATTTGGTATTAAAGAGTTTTGCTAAAATTGGTCGACCGATTCCAATATTGGTTAAAATCGGAAAATAAATACGACTACTTTACATGAAGACCTACATATATTTCACTACATACCTCGCTTGCTTCTCGTTAAATACTCATCTGAGTGAAAAATATTGAGAACATTGTGAAATCTCAAAGAACGCATTTGGAAACTCAGTGTCCTCCGACAGGGAGTACACCTTTCCAGTTTTGTTCAACTTTTATTAACAATACGCATCGGAAATGTTAATCACACAAATCGTTATAACTCCATAAAGTTGCAGTCGATGAAATGATTGCGGGATTCTCGTTTCTTTTCCTTTACCTCGGGTCAGATGTCATACACACAGTTTTAAAATTTCAGATAGAATGAAGTATATCGACGATATAGAGCAAAATCCGCACGCGATTAAGAGTCCATTCAAATAAGGAATTGGAAGGGTTTACGCTGAGGAGAGAACCGAGCGGAATAAGAGTTTCCTAACGTGGCGCCGAAAATTGCGAAAAAGTCGCCATGAAAATGACAGCTTAAAGGTTTCCATCGCATCGGGTTCTTTTTTCATTCACCCTTTTCATAGAGTGCGGAATAGAGTCGCGGTGTAATGGAACGAGAGAGCAATTACGTTGCCGCGTTTTCGTAGACAGCAACTAGTGCATGAATGGAACTGTGTTACGGAGGGCATTCTGTGTGGAGCAGGTGTAGAAATGCTTTTAACTTGACTGTCGGAGACTTAAATTGCAAGTAAAGAAATGCGTGTAGGCTAAAAATGTAGCAAAATTCTACTTTAAATTTCTTGAAGTGTGGCCAAATAAACCACGGCCCTCATCTGAATGAGAACGGATGAAAAATTCATGCACATTTAAGCGCTGCTCGAAATAAGAAAATTTGACAGTTCGGAAACATTTCGTTCTTCGGTTGAATTGTTAAATCACGTAATGAAAACGCAAAAAAGTTTTATAGTTTCATCGTAAGATATTTGTATGTGTTCGTGCACATACATATGTAAGTAATTGGATTAGATACATTTTTTTCTGAAATATAATGCAATTCCAACAGTTTTCAACATGGCGTAAACATTTTCAAATGGTGGTCAGTAGTATCGGATTCGTCCATTGTTTGCCGATTTAGGTTTGAAAAAAGTAAATAACTTTCGCAAAAGAGTAAAAACAACTAAATTAAATTGTCATTACATATGAATTCATCGTCTCGTTCTTTTCCAGAATCATCAATCTCTGTATCACCGCCGAGTATGACTGCTTCGTAGCTGTGTAAGCATCTGGATTATCTCTGAACGTCTCATGGACATCGGGATTAATTTTGATCATCCATCGGGTTACAGCCACGAGGTGAGCTCGATATTTCATTTTGAAAATATTGGCTACATTTCGACGAACGAGATCACATATTTTACCGAAATCTCTTCGTTGGTGATGACATAAAAAGTCGTTCGGTTAATTTCCCGCCCATCCACTTGACTCGTGTGTCAATACCGCGTCATTTCTCCCTAACTGTGACTTCACATCCACTCCAATCGCATTTCTTTTCCTTTTACCTCATTTATTGCCATTTTCATCACTCTTTCCCATTAGCCCGATCCCCTATTTTCGCCAATCCTCCTGTCCCTGTCAATGCCCCTTTACTGTCGATGGATGGCTCTAAAAAAAACTCTCTCACGCTCTCCGTTCCTTTCTCCAAAATTGTTGCTTTGTTTTCTTCCATTTACTCCGCACAGATAACATATACATTTCTCGTAGTTATCGTATTTCAAAAAACCTTTTAACGAACTTCACTGAAAATAATTCTTGTGGCTCAGAGTTCAGTTTAATTTGAAGCGTCGAAAAGATCTAGTAGGATTAAACGTGAGTTTTTTGCTCAAAGATAAAAGGTAATGCAATGATATCTAAGAATGCGTGTATTTGGTGATTTGTTTATTGCAACGTTTTCGTTTGTAACTTTGTCGAAGATGAACTCCGACGTAAGTGGTTTTTGTAATTTTTGAGACTCATTTATGGTCTCTGAATCATTCCATAGATACTAATATCGAGGCATAGGAGTGTATGCACATACACATACATAAAAAGGTAAAATCTTCTCATTAATTCATTAATTCAGTATCCACTATATGTTTTTTACTAATGATACAGGTAAAATCTTACTTTAATTTCTACTTTAGTAACGAGAGAACTTCCTAATCTCGGTCTGCCACCATTATAAATACACTAATGCGTAAATTTACTTTTGTAGGTATTTATTCTGATGTTTCAATTGATTTTTACCAACTTTTATATTAACTTCACTTTATATACATACAAGTAGTTGGTGCTTGCATTCTGCAAGCATTTCATCTGACCCTGATAAACATTAACATTTCAGAGAGATATAACATTATTAGAAATATTTTTTTAATTCAAAATATTTCACCTCTGCACCCAATTTCTATCTTTACTTATTGAACAGTATTTGATTACAATGCCTTAAATTTGCAATTTTAAGAATATTATACTTTATCCAATTAAAGGTACTAATTCCACACATTTTTGTCAAATTTGAAGTTGTAGTACATCTAGAAGTGAAATAATATTTATTTAATTGTTTAAATTTTAAAAGTTTAATACGGCCGCAATAACACTTTGTTGGAGTTTATGAAATGTTTGTTAGTTTCAATGCACTGAGCTCTACTTAACTTTAAAATTTCAGCTTCCTAGCATGCCCCAAAGTGCCTAAATATTTATCTATTAGTTTAAACTTTAAAAATTTTTAACAGTCAAAGAAATTAAAATATCAAAATTTTATTATTATTATTATTAAATTCTTATCGCTCCTCTTATAATAGTGCCTTATACAGGCATTTTATTGTTATTACATTATAATCACATTAGTATTGCTCTACTATTAATAATCATTAATGCGATCTTCTCGGAATAGTTCACTATTCACTATTTTAGATGACTATGTTTGTTTATGTAGTTTGTGCCATGAACATAATTTTATTCTTGGGAACTCTTCACTTGGCTTATTTTTTACTTTGGATGAAATCTTTTCTAATTATAGGCCTTTAAGACCAGTTGTTCTTGCATTTTTCTAAAAGCCCTCACATTTAAGTATCATATTTCATTTTTCAGTATTTATGATAGGTATTACTCTTGTAAAGGATGTTAATTTGAACAAATTGAAATAAAACATTTTAAAGTGTTGAAGCTTAGCATTTCTTCAGCTATTTGTACTTATACAGTGGTTTTATATGGATGGTTGATGTGATGTTAGGAAAAGAACAATTTATTATTTTTGTCATTTAAGTTAGGTGACTAAAATATGAAATATTCAAGTTTCACTCCAACTAGTATCTAAAGCTGAATTACTCGGAACTAGCAATATATTTTCGTTAATTTTAAGCAATATGAATGGATAAGTCAGTATTTTCATTAATGAAACAAAAGACTATCAAACTTCTTACTAGTTATATACCAAAAATTCTTACGTTTGCCACTGAGTTCTCTACTTCTGTCTACCATTCTCACAACTGTAAAAAGATTCAAGTTTAAATAGAGAGACCCCCACATCACTCAGCAGCTGGTAGACACTTTTGCAAATTTTTACGCCCATGCAAGCAGAAGGGTTATCAAAATTATATTATAGAGTTTATTCATATTAAAGTATTATCTATATAAAATTTGGTTATTAAAATTCATTTTATATCTTTACTTGTTAAAATATAAAGTTAATTTTTAGCTCATACTTACATAGTCAGGTGCCATAAGAATAACGTCTAGGATATTTCTCCGTGTGTGTCTCTGTGCACACCCACGCACGCACACACCCACACACGCGCGCGCGCACACACACACACACATATCAGCATAGGTAGTCTGTTCGTAGACAGGTCCATGATTATTCATGGTTAAACCTGGTTCTTCATATACTCCTATTTTCCGCTGTCCTCTTCATATCTTGATAACTCTCTTTCCCTTTGAAATCGTCTATCAGCTGTGTATATATATATATATATATATATATATATATATATATATATATATATATATATATATATATATATACACACACACACACACATACATACATACATACATTCACGAATTCTCCCTCTCATCATTGAAATCCGCGAAACAAACACTGTATTTGTCATCCTTTATAAGAAAACTGATGACAATAATGCCGGAGGCTATCATGACAAAGATCTTCCGAAAGAAAGGAACTTCTTTTTATACTTAAACAAAAAAGATGATCTTTCGGAACAATAAGGACGTCAAAAAGAAATAAAATATACGGCATGTTTACATATTCGGTCTGCATTATGATGGTTGTATCTCGTCCGTCGTAATCGAAATTCTTTAGTTATTTCTTCAAATTCGCGGGCCTCTTTTCATCTATAGATTCCCGTCTATCTCTACAATATCTATATATTTTGTCCATATTACCTTTGTCATGTATCATGAAGAGCATAGTTAGTGTGAATATATTATTGTAAGAAAAATATAAAGTATTGCTTTTTAAAAATATTACAGTAGAATATATTCTCATAGACATTAAGTTTTTGGATGCATATCATCCGCTGAAATAGGTGAACATCGTATTAAAGTCATCAATTAAGTTTGTAGCATAATATAATAGCACGAACTGCTACCACTTAGCCTAGAGGTAGACCATATTGTAAAAAGAAAAACTTTGGAATTATCGCTACCACTGACAAATACCACTCGTCCTTTATTATACGAGTTGTCGGTGCTTGCTTACTGCAAGCGCTTAAAAAAATCACCATACACCAAGATATAAATTCGTAAATAAATCAACGCAATCTCCAGAGCAAGATTTATAATAAATACGTATCACACTAAAAATAATAATAATATAGATATGGAATATTTTATGTGTTAGGATTATTATGTTTTCCTCATCCGTTGACATTAACGATATTATGTAATATATTCCATTGATCCACATTAAAAGCATTAGATTAATGCTCTTGAAGTATGGAAAATCAATTCCCATTGAAATGCATTGGAGTCGTTGCTATGGTAGTTAATATTTTTATGATTAATTAAAATTTTTACAAAAATTCGGCATGGAATTGAATTTTGTCCTCAAGAAAAGTAAACTTTGTTCTTTCATCCACAATGCAATGCATGTCCTGACTTTGTATCTTAATTGAAAATAATTTAAAAAAGCAATTTTATATAGCTCTGCACCGTTTTCAGTGCTTTTCTTATGCGTGTTTAAAATCGAACTTTGGGGTCAAAAACACCCCTTAAATATAACCTTTTCTAATATTTCGGATTTTTTCCCAGAGGTTGTATCCAATGTTCTATCTTCATGGCAAATTTAAGATTTGTAGCCCTTATAGAAGTATCTTAGGTTTTATATGATATATCCTATGTATATTTACTATAATTCAGAAAGTTTGTTTGGGTGTTGGTTTGTATGTTTGTCCGCCTATACAAATCCACACGGTTGATCCTAGAGCCACCAAACTTGGGATGCTATCTACTAAGACCAAAAAGAAGAGCGTAGATGGGGTTTGAAACCCTTGGGGTATTTGAAACCTTATGGCAGTGTTTCTCAACCTTTTTTGTGTTTGCGTCACCCCATTTCAGTTCTGCGCCACCCCGTTTACGGTTCCATTTCCTTCAAGCCACCTTTAAAGATAAATTGGCCTTTATCTACCACATAAAGATCAAAATTTATGCATTTAAAGAAGCAGAGGTAGGCATTCTTTTGGTTTTATTTCTTTTTATAAGCCAAAATATCATACATTCTGCATTTATCAAATATTTGCGTCACCCCTCAATAACTCTCGCGTCACCCCGGTTGAGAATCACTGCCTTATGGGGTCTACAGAATAGCATTTCTATAACATTAATAAGGGAGTAATACGGGAATAGGTGGTGACATTTTGTAATTTGAACATTAAAATATGAAATCATTGACCTAGAGTCGTAAAGTTTATACTGATTTACTCTTAATAGTATAAATAATTCAGGTCATACAATTTCGTCTCTTGATCGAAAACGATCAAAAATTCGAAAATTTGAGTGGATTTTTAGGAATTTTCACAGAATATCACCGTAATTACTTCTAATTGTTGGGATTAGTTTGTTTTCATTTTAATAGTAATACTTAAATGGTTTATAGATTTGCAATGCCACCCAAAAAAAGCCACGTTTAACTGTCAGCAAATCAGATGCGCAAAGAAATGCTGCTTCGAGAGCATCAGAGACATCAGAACTGACAGAGAGACGCATAGAAAAACAGAGATTACGACAAGAAGCAATTCGAAACTCTTTTCCAAACGAGAACAGATAGAAACCTAGCATTTTTTAGCTAGACTATGGTTAGAAATTAAAAAAATATTTATAACTCTCTAATGTGTATACCCCCCCTCCCCGCGCAACGCCGGGTAATTCTGCTAGCATCCTATATATGTAAGAAGCATCTATTTATAATTATTACAGGCTAATTTTTGAATTTTCCTTAGAGTGTAGGTATAGTACAGTGGCACTATCTGGCTTAAATATTTGACAGCTCGCATGGGATTAATTTAAATGTATACGACAGATACTTGGGAAATTAATTTCTTTGGTTCATTTTACAAACGAATTAAGAAATTATTTATTATTTCAAATCCTCTCACACTGTAACTGATTGCATCGAGAATATTGATTGTGTGGCGGAATAGAAATGCAGGTGGAGAGAGAATTATATTTTCAAAAAGATCAAACTTAGGATCAGTTGCAGTTCTCGATTTCACGTAACTAGTTTTTTGAATGAATTATTTACAGGAATAGTATAAAAAATTATAATATTTCAGAAGTAAAGCTAGCATTTTATTGATTATTGAAAGTACTACTCGAGTCACTGAGGTTGTTGGGATGAATCTACTGGTATTCACCTTTCTGGAGATACCGTTTTTATTTGCCTTATCGACCAACTTTTTCACGGGATCTTTTAACGCTAGAACAAGGGTGGGGCAAATATGAAGTTTTCCCCTATCATATGTAAGTGGTCATGTCAGAAAAAATATTTTATTCCCTCATCACAGTTTAGTCGGGGCAATTACGCGACGGAGGCAATTAGGTTAGTAAATAATATCCATACATGTAGAGTAAACGCTGGTTCAGCTTGGATTTTATAATAAATGTCTAAGTAAACGTGACCCCCAAATCGTATAAACTTTAAGGAAGAAAAAAGTTTCAGCTGATGGACGACTTGAAAGGGAAATAGAGCTACCAAGACCTGAAGGATATTACGAAAAGCAGGAATATGTGGAAAATTAGGTTTAACTGACTAAGAGTAATCACGAATCTGTCTATGGACAGACTATGAGTGACTGATGATGATTTTTTTGTGCTTGATTGTCTTTTTGAAAAGTTTCTGCCAACATTCAAGAGATAATTGAAAGAAAAGGATTTGCCAGGCGTAGCATTAAAAGTTTAAATTTGCAACATAGCACGAATTCCAAAATCTGGAATCACCCGAAAAGCGATCGTTAAAAAAATATTCCATTAAACGTCCCGTTTGAGTTGCGGTAAACAAATTCATTGTTATTCGGCGCTGGACTTACTCTATTAGCCTGCATTGGTTTATCCAATGCATTTTAAAGTTTTTGAATATTTTTCCCGGCAAGAATGTTTAACTTATGAAAAAGGACAAGGGATATTCTTATGAGTAATGTTGTAAAGTAAAAGCACAATTCCCTTTCTACTACGACGAATTTCTGTGAATTACTTTGAAAGTTGGGAAAAGTCACTTCTGTTCGGAATTGTGCAATGATATAATGTTGGTAATTCAACCGTTTGGGATTTCAAGAAGCAGAAGAAAGAAATATTTGGCATTTTTTCCTGACAAGCAATGTCAATGCCATTATAAAGTTTATTTACTGTCCTTCAAATACTCTTCTTTCGCCGTGATGCACTTATCCCATCTTATTTTCCATTTACCAAAGGCGTTAAAGACAATTGCTTCATAGTTTTTTAGAATACACGTAAAAGTATTGTTTATCGGACCTATCAATTCTTTTTTATATTTCGGTTAGAGAAAAAATCGCATGGTACTAACTCTGGTAATTATAGTGCATGAGTCATGATCTCTAATAGCAATTCTTTGATGATTGTTTGCAAATCTGATAGCGATAGGTACGTTATCGTGGTGTAAGATCCAAACGTATTGAGTATGATGAGGAGATTTTTTCTTGAGTTATGCTTATCGCGGACCACACAGATCATTGAAATCGTACTCGGCCATTGGTAAACAGTGAACGTATATGACCCCGATGTTGACAAAGAAAACAAGGTGAATGAAATTTCTGGCACTTTGACAAACATTCGCCTTCTGAGATCGGAGACTCCCAGGGTGTTTCCACCGTGAATTTCAGTTCAGAATTGTAGCGGTAATACCACGACTCGTCACAAGTAACAAATTTGTCTAAAAGCATCGGATCTCGAAAAAAATCTTGCTTACAGGCGTTACTCGGGATGTATGTGTTGCAGGGCGGTGACTTAAGTTGTAGGAGCCTGTTTGTTTGTATGTTTTTGTGGCTAATTGAACCTCTTGAACTGCTATATCCATAATTCATTCCACACCGATGCACACACACACAAGGGGGAGGGAAACCCGGTGCCGGCATTAGGTTACTCTTGACGAAGAGTCCCAATGGACCAACTGTTTAACGTCCCTTCCGAAGAATGGAGCGCTGACTTGCGCGGTCTCCTCAAAGCACACAAGTAGGAGACGGGAAAAATCAGACTTCCGCCGAACCCGGGATCGCTGCGTGGAAAGCGAAAGCTCTAACTATTTTTCATTTCACCACCGCAACCTCCTAAGCTCTGAGAGTTTGACGGTATATGGAGCAACTGTTATGTCCGCTTGAGGGAAAGGTTTCTGGGTGTAATTTGGGTTGCATAAAACCAGGGGGCATTTCGTGAACGTTTGGAGGGATGTTTCAGAGGCATCCCGGCAAATTAGTGTTAGATGGGGGAAATTGGTGTGAGACGGTCGGCAAAAAATCAGCGAACATTTGGTGTCAGTTTAGTGGCATACGTTTCAGAGGCAAATTGGTGTAAGATTAATGACATAAAGTAAAGGGACATTTGATGAAGTTTGATGATATACGTATCAGGGTTTTTTGTAAGATGGGCTGCATAAAGATAGGGGGCACTTAATGTAAGTTTGGTGGTACACATATCAGGAGGATTTTTTATAAAAGAATAACTTAAATTAGTAACTATTTTATTCTACCCATCCAAACCAATTAGGTGAAAAGTTTTACGTATCTCAACTTTTTCATATCTTGACTGGAAATTTTTAAGTAAATGTAGTATTACTGATTTATTAGAAGACGATTTATTTATAATATAAACTTTTAGTTATGTAGTCATTATTCTTGGTCATTAAAAAAGTCACATAGAAGAAATGATTACACTTCGTTCATTGGAAAGGGAGATATTTTGAGAAAATTTGCTCATGCGTAATTGGATTCAGCAAGAAATGCCTTATAGTTTAGTAAACACTTCTAGTAAAATAATGTGTAAACATATGGAAGAGCTTTGCTGTTCGTGATTTTTGATGACGTGTCCTCCTCTTGCCCACTCGCTTCATCGCTGCTTTGGTCCCACTAGATAGCACAACAGAGAAAGCTCTTATCTGAAGAGGAAAACAAACCCTACATCTTCTTTCAGATGACAAAGAAAAGGAACCCAATTTTGTGGGTTCCCTTTCCTCAGGTATTTATGTGTC
Organism: Tanypteryx hageni; assembly: GCA_028673005.1. NCBI lineage: Eukaryota > Metazoa > Arthropoda > Insecta > Odonata > Petaluridae > Tanypteryx > Tanypteryx hageni. The sequence goes on from CM054117.1 coordinate 58,423,162, forward strand.
AACTTTAGAAACCGAAAGTCCGTAGGTCAGTGGTAAAAACTAAAATTCTATCACAAAACTAAACGTATACTATATGTAAACAAATACATACAAATAGATATACACAATTTCTCGTAATTCCTCTCCGAAAAGAACAAAGGCTCCTTCTCAACTAACTTGCTTTGGGGATGCAAAAAACCTTAGTAATCAGAACCACCTCGAAGAGGACGAATTAACAGATATTGGTTGGCGTTGACGTTCTCCTATGCAGCAAAGAACGAAGGATCGCGCGCGGTCATGAAAGCGAATGTTTACCGAAATGATTTTACTCAACCCAATTCCATTCTTCATGAATTGCATCGTAAACATTTCTAATAAGACGTTTTCCTTTCTTTTTTTACATGCCGACGAAGACCTTTGTCGCATGACATAAGCCAAATGGCTCCACCAGGAAAAAAATAGGAGAAAAATCGTGCTCTCCTTTGAAAAGATACACAATTGCTACATTGCATTTCAAACACCAAGGGAAGGTTACTTGCCGCATTAAAAAATGATTTTTATACGGAAAAACACCGTCATGTCATAGCAAAATTGAAAATTCCATCGCAAAATTAAACGTTGATTATATATTTTTTAAACAGGAAAAAATACAGGACAAGCATAGGTAGGAAGCTTCCTCTTTCAAAATATATAAAGGTTATTTAGATTTAAAGAAGTGTCTAGTGTCAAAAGATAAAAGAATTTATGGCTAACGCAGGATGTAATAGTACGTCTGACGGCGTTTACGGGTTAATCTTTATCCCTGAACACTTGTATAGCAGCGTTAAAATAAATTTTATTCCATTATAACGCATAGATTCAAAGTAGGGATAGTTTTATGAGATTAAACAAAGAATCAACTCCCGTGCGATTCGTTAGCTAATCTATAATCGCATCTTTCACTCCTATAATTCTTTAAATAATTTTTGAAATTGTGTTGGCAGTTGGATAAATCAATTGAAAGAATTGATCCGAAAATTACAATGGTGATTGGCATGAGCTGTGAGGCTGGGAATAATTCGGAAACAGGAAAGAAACTCTTTGATGACTGGGAATGGCAGATTATTCTCCTGTTTCCAAATTATTCCCTAGCAGATAGATGTAAAAAATTGTTTTAAAAATTTTTTCATTAATTTACAATTTCTCTGTTGCGTGAATGTAATTTCATACGCTGAGCTTGCCTAAAATGCCTTTTCTACGTGTAATTTCATATATTTCCTTCAGGTTCTTCTGTAAACACAGGATCGAGTGGAAGTTTATTTTTGTTACAGATTTTTCTGGCACCATCGGTCGTCGAACCAAAATTCTCGCTTAGCGGACAAATTCTCTTCGATTAAACTAGATTGCTTCTCTTCCATTACCATTAATTCTGCCACACACACATGTAAATAATTGTAATAGTAATACCTACTGCCATTTTTTCATAAATATTTACTCCAACGTCGCTATGGTCTGTTAATCGCATCATTTACAAAAAATGAACCAAGCTTGAGGAAGAAAATACATACGAATATAGATTAGTTTCATAACGAATCCAATATGAAATAATTTTGACTTTCTTGATATCTTATATTCGAATTTTTAAATTACGATGTAATTTTACTTGGAATGATAATAGTCTCAAGTCTTGATTGTTACCACGAAAGTTGATAACTTTTTACATTTACGTCTTGTATTTCAATAAATTTTATCATAAAATATTTCACAGTACGGACATTGAAGCTATACACGAGTGTGAGCAACATACGGCCCGATAAGCTATGATTAAAAAACACCAGTAAAATGTAACACAAATTTATATTTTTAAAATTCAAATTATGATGACAAAACATTTCACATTGAAATTTCAACCGTAAAAATCTATCACGGAACGTATTCACCCAATTAAAACACGACCTCGAACATAAGACGACTCTTCTCTACAGAAATTAATTTGGAAGTAAAAACTTGTTATAAGATATTGTGATGCAAATAAATCAAAATAATTCGAGTTTTTAAATAATTTAAATCTCTAAAAATCATCACCAAAATGCGAATTTCAAAGGAAAATGTGATTTCAGCCATACTAGACTTGTCATAATTGCCACATTTATTTAATTTCTTTGCTCGCGAATATAAAACTACCCCTTAAATTTTATTGGATAAAACCAAAAAATCTTACTGTCGGGCAAACACGGTACTACTTCTTTATCTCTTGGTAAACTCTAATTCAGCCTGTTAATACACCGGCAACTTTCAATGCAGAGCGCCCAATGATTTTCGCCCACCAAGGCGGCCCGCCATATAGATAAGATTTCCCAACCCCAAAATGATCTCCTGATCATGACTTTACCAGCGACTTTTTCGTGTAAATTTGCGGCCATCCTGTTCAATTAGATCTGTTTCTCAACCTTTTTCCATGAAGTACCCTTTCGAGGTACTTCGGTTAAAAGAAGTACCTCGAGACAATTTTTCAGGTACAAGTGACCCCCGCTTAACGCGGAGGATGCGTTCCTGACAAATCCGCGTTATGCAAAAATCCGCGTTCGACAGGGATACTATAACCTCTTAAGCGCGCAAAGGGAAATAATTTTACAAATGCAATTTTTGGGCCCACATTCAATGTAAAAACATATTATCACCGGATCTTATTGCCATTCATTAGAGAAACAAAATTACATGATAAATAATATGACAAAAAAGCGTAATTTATAGTTAAATGACATAATCGGAAATATTTCCTGTGACGCTAATGGGGATCTATGAGCGTTAAGAAAAGAGCCCGTGTTCGAGTGCTTGGCATTTTTTCGCTTTTTTTAGAATACAAAGAAAAGTAAAAGCTTAATCTCCATTAAAGAAATATTTTGACCTAAGTTATTTTTTCATCTATCGAAGGGGTTTAAAACATAAATACATTACTTTAGGAGTGATTATAAAAGTTGGTAAAAATAATAAATCCCTGCGAAATTGAAAACAAAAAGTTTGTTTCTTCGAAATTCCAGACGTAGTTATGTACCCCCAGACATACTCCCGCATACCCCTAAGGGTACGCGTACTCCAGGTTGAGAAACACTGAATTAGATCATATCTGTCATAAATACCTAAGGGGAGGTAGCCGTCAACCTTGAATAAATTTTCATTGTCCAGGCGTCTTAATATGATCGAATTTTCGGCGTAATTTTTTTTCACGCTTCGTGTCCATCTCGCTAAAAAGTTAATGTAAAGCGGTCAAAGGCGACTCTTCTCCCAATTCTGTCGAGGTGGCCTTGTCCCTCTTTCTCCTCACTTTCCTCTGTCCGAAACGGATTCTTAACAGGCGTTCGCGTCCTTTCTTTCAGCCTTTGGCATCCCCGGCGCTCGTGCCGTCCGCGCCAAGTGGGCTTAGGGACGAGTGTGTGTATGCTCCTTGCTGCTGAATAGATTGGGAGGGGGAAAAAGGTGCTAGAGTGTGAAATTCTACTTCTCTTTTTCTCCACATCACATCTCCTTTTTCTCTCCCTCCCTCTGCGCAGCCCTGTCTCTCTCTCTCACCACTTCACTTTTTCCTTCTATCTTTCCCTCTCCTCTTTCTTCCTCTTCCTCTCTTTCTTTGTCTTTCTTTATTTTCTCCGTTTTCCTTTCTATCTTCATATCTCTCCTTCCCTCTCTCCGTCTCCTCTCTCTCCTCCTCATCTCTTTGTCTCTCTTCTCCATTTATTTCTATCTCCTACTCTTTCTTTGGCTTTCTTCATCTCTTCCTCTCTGCATTCCTCTCTTCCTTCCTATCTCTCCTCTTCCTAATGTCTTTCTCACTTCCTTTCTTTCTCTACTTCCCTCCTTTTCTTTCTCCCTCTCTCCATTCCTTCCTTTATCTCAGGGAAACTCTCCATATCCGTTTTTTCCCTCTTTCTCTTAATTTTCTTCTTTCCATTTATCCATTACTTATCTTTCCTCTCTTTCATTTTATTCATTTCCTCTTGTCTCCTTCCTGTTCTTCTCTCACCTTATTATATTTATCTTCCTTATCCCTCAATGCCCTACCTCCCCTCTATTTCTTTCTCTTTCCTCTATTTATCTCTCCTTTCTCTTGCCCTCCATCTTTCTCCAATTCTCTTCTGTATTTTTCTCCCCCTTTAACTTCTCTCTCCCCCTCCATCCTCCCGCTCCCTCACTCCCTCCGCCTTATTGATCTCGGACTGCTTTTGAGGAAGAGAAGAGCTCGGCCTTATTCGCCATTGAGAAAGCGAAGTGAACCTGGCAAAGAAGACGTCTGGAGTGGGGGGGGAGAGAAAGAAGGAGAGAGAGGAAGAGAGGAAGGGGAGGAGGAGGAAAGGATGCAAGCGGGGAGGATGAAGGTGTGAGCGAACCGGGGACCGTATTGGAGGGAGGGTGGGGAAAACGTTAGAATTGGAATGAGGTGACAAGGTCGAGAAATGGCGGATGGGGAGGAGAGCCGCGAGAAGGGAGAGATGTGGAGGGAGGGAGGGAGAGAGAGAGGGAGATGGCTACGGAGTCGTGGGAAAAAAGTGGAGGGGGAATTCGGTGGGGGGAGGCGTGAGAGAAGTAGTTGCTGGGATGGCGTTGTTTCTCTCTTTCTCCTCTGGCATCACGTGATGCTAAGTAAAGTCTTATTTCTCTCTCCTCCTCTCTGCATTTCTCTCTCTCTCTGAACATTGCTTGGAAATACAGAAGAGATACGCTCTTTGCATTATTCAGCGGACAAAAGTAATTCCCAGAGCGCAAGCGTATACAAAGCTATAAATGAACGACATTTTGTTGGTTTTCGCGAGAGAGAGAGGGAGATAGAAAGAGAGGGCGGGGAAAAATATTCCATTAGGTTAAACTCGCGATAAGACGTGATTTATGCTATATGACACATTAAATGTAATTGCAAGAGAGTAAGGTGGAAGGAGGTTTGCCAGACTTTTGTCTTCGTGTACCTTTAAGACGGTTTTTGGGTTGGTGCATTTGTTTACCCATGGCAAAAGGGGTTTCTGCGAAGAGTGAGGGTGATGAGGGAGGAAGATGAAGGGAGGAAGATAGATTGATAGATAATCGTCTTTATTCGGGCGAAATTAGGACCATGAGGTACATTCTTACATTTAACCCTTCGTCAATATCATGAATATTAAAATTTAAAGTATTACAATGAAAAGTATATAAAATATACAAAACATAAAAAGATGTGTGAAGACAGATTTAAGTTTGTGGGGAAAACCTAGGTAAAAACAGGTTTGTTCTTCCTAGTAAAACCCACGCAGGAAAATACCCACAGAGAAGGGGTGTGTGAAAAACCTGCGAAAATCCTACATAATGTATATATCACAATGGAAAACTACAAAAAATATAGAAAACAGTAAGTACAGTAGGAAACATCGTAAATACAGCATCGCTGTATACTGTCACAAATATACATATAAAGACATTCAAGTAATATACACATGAAATATAGATAAATAGACAAAATATAGTAAAAATACATTAATTATACATAAAATATACATGAAAAATACATGGAAAACTACCACAAAATATAGAAAACATTAAGTACAGTAGGGAACATCGTAAATACAACATCGCTGTATACCATCACAAATATACAAATAAAGACATTCAAGTAATATACACATGAAATATTGATAAATATACATGAATATATATATATATATATATATATATATATATATAAGATAAAGATACAGAGGATAAAAAATGCATAAACGCATATAATAAAAAGAAGAGGGAGTATGTATGTATGTGTGTATATATATATATGTATATATATAGAGTAGAGAGAATTCGGAATGCCGGAGGTGGCATTCTTATTACCAAAGCGCGAAACATTTCCCGTATTTGAGCGTCGCCCTATATAATGAATCCATGACGGAAATGTTTTCTTTTTAAAGTAGTTCTTTCGTTTGCTTCGAAGGGTGGAAAAATAACCTGAATAATCATGCGTGAAAATCGGGAAAAAAAGGTCTATTCATTTAAGTTTTTGAAAAAATACTTTTTCTCTCCTTTCCTGGCTAAACATTCTAGAGCTCGCGTGACTGCAACGCAATTTCGATTTCAAATGAAATTTTTACATAACGCGAACGCTAGCGCGTTTTCAAGCAATTTGGAAGCAAGTGTTCGTATTGTATTTTAAATTTTCGTTATAGCTACGTAAACAGTGCGATTTTTTTTAAATAAACACGAACCGCAAAAAATGAAGGAAATAGCGGATGAATTTGAAAAAATACCAGAACTCATAGTACTTTTGACTTTTTCAATCGCTTTGAAAAAAAACCGTTCTCTTAAGTTTTTAGCTTCAAGAGACGTAAAATATAAATCACTACAACGATGGAAACCCGGAACTGCAAACACAGGTAGAAGAAACTTTTTCGTTTTTCTTTTTTACGCCTCTTGCGTTGACAAACCGCTTCCGGCGTAAATAGAGGAAATACTTGGGAAAAACTTCAGTCTGTTTTGTGTGTGTATTGAAATCCCATTTCTGTTTCGCGACTCCGAAAGATAAATAAAGTGAGCAGCAGTCTATTTACGAGGGTCAATTCTTCCGAGTTCCTTTGTTTAGTTCAATGCTGCAAAAAACCTTTTTCAAAAGTATTTTTAGCATAAGGTGGATCGTTAAAAATTATCGCTAAATTAATATAGCGTGCCGTATTGTAATATACATTATAAAGAAATGAACTCGCATTTTGTATTGTAATTTCGTTTCCTTAATAACATTATTTGACTGGTGGTAAATGATTGTTTTGCGGGTTGCGTTCAGAACCAGTTGCGACACAATGTTGGGAATTTTAGCGTGAACGTTATTGTAAAAGTGGATGTTAAAATTAATTATAAAATTAATGTAAAGGTTAAAGTTAATGTATACGTTTAAGTTAATGTAAAAGTCACAGTGAAACTGAAAGTTGGATTAAAAGGAACAATTTTGTCGCTGGCACGATTTCGTACTTCCTTGAGCGCGTGAGGAATTTGCCGAGTAAGGAAATCTTTTGTTATCCATTTCTCCACAAGCGCTGCCTCTTGCTACTGCTGCAGTTTATGCGAGATATCTCTTAATGCATTCGAAAATAAACTGCTTCCAAGGAAACGAGGCTGAAAAAAACCATTTCGTTAAAAGTTCAAGGTTCTCTTGATTATATCTTTCGAGTTAAAAGCAAGAAGAGAATACTTTAAGGGAAGCTACTCCATTAGTAACACACGCTTAATTTTTTGTTATTTTTTCTCACGTTTCCCTCTGCACGTCCCGATTGAAAGCGTGCCTCTGCCGCTGGAGTCAGTTCCAACGGTGCGATTCAAGTCATCCATTACCCAGAGTGTCCCCCGAAAGTCATGCGCAGCGGGGAGAACTCGCAGGGGCAGACTACTATGTTCTGGTTCATTTTTCTTTCCAAAAACTAATGGATTGGATGGATGGGTCCCACCGAACGCCGGTGTCTCAGAAAACCTCTCTTCCCTCCACCCCCCTCCACACTTTTGATTCCTTTCCATCTAGACCATCTCCTTAGTTTGTCTCCTTGGTGGAACGACCCGGAAACGTTGGGTAATTCGATGAAAAATAATGGGAGAAACGGGTGTGCCAAAATCAACATCGATGTGTCACAGCGAGGAGAGCTTAGGTGTGTCTGCGAGATTACGGCCGACATTTCTAAAAAAATGTCATTGATAATGTTTGCACTGGTGGTATTCAAAAACACACCCACAGGTACACACCAATTATGCATACAAATTTATTTCCGTTTTCCATTACGCACAATCAAACCTCCGTAACCCGAAGCTTCAATTGAGAATAAATCGACTTTATGAGTACTTTTCTCTAACTCAACTCAAATTATGAGCTCTACGTATTGAACGTTTCTGAAACTCTCGATCATGACATCTTTGCTAAGACGTTCTCGTTTCAAATAAATTCCCTGGTCACATCGTTTAAAAGTAATATTTTAATGAAATAATATATGAAAAATTAAAGGTTTGGCAATATGACGAATATATAAAAAATAAAGGTAAAAATGTTACATGGAAGAGAATAGTATTTTTTCCATTGCCACACACTTTCTTACAGTAATATATTGGATTCTAACTTACGTACCACTAAAGTAATTGAATTATTTTCTTCAGATTAAAGCACTAAAATAACACACAAAAAATTCGGTTATTTTTGATGAACAAAATCTAGTAGTTATATAATAAAACTTTATTTCACGAAATATACTTTTTTATTTTCCCTTGTAAGCTCGCGCAGTGGAGGATCGACTCTCTCTCCGTCCCTGCCACGTCCTTTGCTCGATAAATCGAAGTCCCATAGCTCGAGTATTTTTACATTTGCTACATGCGACCACATGCTAAAACTCAAAGGCACAACTCACAAGCATTCATACACACACAGGAGGGGCTTAAGTCACCAATAGAGGAGAGACGCTCGGGAAAGCGAATAACGTGGAAAGATACTCCCGGGGGGGCTATCGAAGAAAGGATTCTAGAAAAAGGGACATACCGGAAGAAGTAGAATGGGGTGTATTGGACAGTCCGAAGGAAGAAAACAGCTATGAGAATATGAGAGCGAAATTGACGTTGGAAATGGGAACCATGTTGGCATATCCATATATGCAAGTAATATATGAATGTAATGATTATTTTCCATTTGTTTTTAAGTGCCTTTTTTCTAAATAATAGCTTAAGTATTCGGTTTGTCTTTCTGAGTGAGTAATATCCTGCAACCTCGATGAGCATAATATTTAGAAGAGGTTGGTCTATATGAGAGCTAGACATGGTAAAATAATTGGTGAATTTATGGCTCAGTTGCTGGGATGCAATCGGTGTCTACATCAGAAATTTGCTGATAACTCGAGAAGAATTCATGATAGAGAAAAATAGATTTTTGTAAGGAAACATCAATGGATGAAATATTGATTTGATGATTGGCGCATCGGATTTGTGATATCAAATACGTGGATTCGATTCCTCGGAAGTTTACATTTAAATATCGAATTTATTCTTAAATTTTTATAGCTTTTTGGCAGGACACAATGATATTTATCTGCGATGATTTTTGTGAAAAAAGCGCCTTATGTAATATGCCACGCAATTCTTCTCTCAGTTGTTTATCTTTTATATGGAAAGAAATATAAGATATTATTGTTATATCTCCATTCGAAGCAGAGGGAAAATATAAATTTGAAATGAATGCAGGTTCTGAATTCGACAAACGCAAAAAATCTCCGTGTCGCGACGATCGATCTCGAGTCGCTTACTTCGTTCGCAGATGACGGCGTCGAACTAGTAATGATTTATCGCGTTCCGATCGAAATGCCACAGCAATGCGTTAACCTTGGCACCTTTTTAGGGATAGAGAGAGAGAGAAAGAGCTTTTTTTGACGCAAAAAATAAACGTCGCCAAAAATTCATGAGATATTTGACGTTTTATATTTTCTTTTCGCGCGACCCAGGGAAAAACTTCCAAAAATATATATGGTTTGATCCCGAAATAAACGAGTTTGTGTGAGTTAAACCAAGCTGATTCATTATTCAGTATTCGACAATAATTTAAAGCAATGGTGCCCAAACTACGGCCTACGGGTCAAATCTGGCCCACCATGAATTTAGCAAGTAAAGGAAACAATGTAACATAAAATGAAAATCGAAAATTATTAAAACAAGATATTTTATCTTTGACCCTCTATTCCCATAATATATAAATACATTTACAAAAAATCAGGTAATACTAACCCACAAATAAACCCTTTAGTTTCCTAAAATTATTCTTCAATTCTATTTTCGACTCGATTTGGCTCGCGGCGAGGGCGAAAGTGGACTATGTAACCCAAGATAAGTGCAGAAATGGATTATGAGGCCCTCGAGCAGAAAAGCTTGGACACCACTGATTTGAACTACAGTAAACACTCGATTTACCGGATTTCGCGAGACCCGACCTGTTCCGGTTAATCGGATAAACCGGTCGATCGATCCGCTTATTTATGCATCAAGTAGCGTACACAAATGGAGAAATTCGATCAAATATTTAGAAACTAGAGAAAAAAATTAAAGAAAAGTCTTTAATTTTAGTGCATAACGTGAGCTTACAGATAAAGTAAAACTCGATTACGTACTGAAACCTCCATTAGATGTAGGGGAAGTAAATACCGTACACACATGCGCACGCAACTCCGTGTAAAAGGAGTTATATATGTTTTGCAAAAATTTTAATTAATTCATATTCCGGTCTTTCGTTTTCCAGATAATCGGAAGTTAACCATATCCCTGCATTGAATATCTTACGACGCCCGATCTTTCGCATCGAGAGGAGAAGAAACGAAGAAAAAAAAACAAAACAAGGACGAAACAAAAGAGACGCCATTTATATCCATTGACAGTTTTATTTTTGACTTCGCATGCATACAGGGAGTGGGAAGAGGACAGAGAGAGGTAAGGGAGTGAGGCGATATCTCAAACGACCGACGTGGACGTAAATGCGAAAACGAAACAAAAACGGAAATTTATTTTCCCGTAATTTCGGAGCTTTTTATTTTTTAGATTAGCGCGAAACTCCGCTTTTTTCGAAAAGGATGGCGTTTGTGATTTTATGCGAGTCTGCCGTGGAAGTTTATTCGCATAAGCGGAAAATCGCCCTCTCTTTCTCTACCGCCCGTTCGTTCCCCGCTGTCCGTCGGCCATTGTTGTGGACGCTACGTTTTAGGGCTTCCGACGTCCCCCATTATCCCTTATCAGAGCCGGTCCATTTCTGGGACTGTTTTCGCGTTGGGGAAAAGAGCCAGCCCAGGGCGCCAATCGCCAAATGCGGCACGTTCATACGCGCGCATCGGCACAAATCACCGGGATGCTCGCACGTTTTAAGCGCAGATGGGAGGATGGAGGGGGCGCAGGAAGGGGGTTTAGAAATCCTGTATTATGCATAAAACGCGCGCCCTTTCGCATCTCTGGAGAAGCGACAAAAGGGGGATGTTACTGAGGGGTTGTAAGGGTCCCGGAGAGAGAGAGAGAGAGAGAGAGAGAGAGAGAGAGAGAGAGAGAGAGAGAGAGAGAGAGAGAGAGAGAGAGAGAGAGATTGAAAATCCCTGCGGGATTAGAACTAGGACATGACGTGTGGAAAGCCACAGTTCCGTTCCCCCTCGCATCCTTCCACCCCTACCTCGTGGAGGGATCAAAAACGTTTTTTTCCGTCCTGAATTATGTCGCGGTAACGACACGAGACGCGCTCCCAGTCATTGTATCGAATTGAATTCGAAATATTTCGGGTTCCCGTTATTTTGCTCGCATTATACATGCTAAGGGTGTTATGGTTATTTTTTTCTTCTCCTCCCCTTTCCTCCTAGCTTAAGGGGGGGGGGGATGAATGTTTAAGTGCTTGCGAGAATCCTGGGATTTTTTCGTAAATATTTATACAAAGTATCGTATGGAATTCTTATTTTTTATCCCTGCTGCCGTTCGGATTCGAGATTTATTCTCAAAATGGATTTTGAATAGATGTTCTTACTTTTGGTAGTTTCGAAAAGAACTGCCAGCGACGAAGTCTTTGAGCTTAAAAGACCGATGTTTATCTTTATGGTTCCGCATAATAGAACGTGATGGTGTTTATTGTGTGTATTTAAGACCTTGTAGTGATATAACTGTTGTGTTCGCGCACACATACGCGCACAGACATGTATCGCATATAAAACATAGCAACGTTAGTACAAACTCCAAGGGAAATAAATTGCCATGATTTGTTTCAACCAGGTCGTTATGATAAAGAATGTGTACCCACCTTTTCGCAGGGCACTGAAGTACATCTCTTATAAACGAGAATTATATATTAATCAACCTTGTACTATCGAGGTTTTACATGCATGCATGCATACGTATATCACATCATCATCATAGGTACTTTGTCCGTAGACAGGTCGGTGATTATTCATAGTTAAACCTGGCTCTCTACATACTTCTATTTTCCGCAATCTTTTTCATAACTTGATAACTCTCTTTCCATTTCAAATCGTCTATCAGCTGAACCTTTTTCTACCTCTTTCTCTTTTTTCGTCGTTTCCCTTCTAACACGCCTTTAATCATGTTATCTCTCCTCAAGTAATGTCCAATCCAGTTTGCCTTCCTCTTTCTTATTGTCTGTATAATCATTCGCTTCTCTCCTATTCTTCTCAGTACTTCCTCGTTTTTCATCCTATCTGTCCATTTTATCTTCATCATTCTTCTTGGTGCCCACATTTCGAAGCTTTCCAAGTATTTTATATCATTTTTCCTTAGCGTCCTTGTTTCTGCTCCATACATAGCTTTATTCCATTCAAAGCATTTTATCACCTTCTTGCGGATATCCTTCTTTATATTTTCCATTGGTAAGAGATTCTTTCTTCTGAAATTAGCTATTTTAGCCCTTATTTCATCGGTATATTTTTCTTCTCTCCTTATGACGCTTCCAAGGTATTTATACTCTGAAACTTGTTCTAATGGCTTTCCTGCAATACCTACGAGGTTTTACAATTAAGTTCACGAACTCCACCCATATCTACCCATACTTACGTTATTGGTGATCGACTATATGGCAGCCTTCAAAGTATTACCCTCGCGATGCAATGCACATGTGCCACCGTTTCTTCCATACCTGGTAGCATTTCTGGAACTCATTTTCTGGAATTGCGTTTCTTGCCACCGTCGTATTGTACTTGATGTCTTCAACGTCCTGAATATGCGCTCCTTTGAGAACGTTTTTTATTCGAGGGAGTAAAAAGAAGTTACAAGGGACCAAATCGGGTGAGTAGGGTAGTTGTTCCAGTACGGTAATCTGTTTCTCGACCAAAAATGTCCTCACAGTCAATGCCGTGTGGGCAGGTGCATTGCCGTGCTGCAGGACCCATTTGTTTTCCCTGAAGAGTTCAGCTCTTTTCGTATGTTCAACTTTTCTTTTTTAACCTTGCATTTTTTTTATTTATTTCCATTTCGTCTTAGATACCTGTTATTACCAATCCATTTTTCATTTATGGATTCTTTTTTCTTTCTTGCTAGAGGTACTACGTCATCAGCGTCTTACGATCCTTCCTCTAATCTTGAAATCTCCTGTGCCTTATAGCGCTTCTTGCATAACCTTTATCTAATAGATTCCTGATTAGTCTCCTGTATTTCCAATCTAAACCTATATACTTTATTATTCTCATCAGCGTTACCCATTTTACTCAATCAAATGCCTTCTGCTAGTCGACGAAACATGCGCAGCAGTCTTGACTGTACTCTATTGGTCTTTCTGATATGATTCTCACTACACCGTTAGTATATCTGGTTCCTCGTCCTTATCTGAAACCCGAGTTAAGCTATCCCTAGTATTTCTCTATGACGTTTTTTTAACCTTTTATTAAGAAACTTCGCGATGACCTTCGGTGTGTATATATCATTATATATAGACGTTCCTTACAGAGGAGGAGGAGAAGGAGCATATAACATACTAGTAAAAGGTGCTTGCATCCTGCAAGCATTTCATCTCATTCATTTTTCACACAGATATTTCATCATGAAAAATATTTCTTTAATTCTAAAGATTTCTCCTCTGGAAAGGTTTTCGTTTTTTCATTATGGAAGAATAATGAAGTAAAACTATCGCTTTTTTTGCAATTTTAGGAATATTATACTTTTTACACATTGAGTTAATAATGCCACACATTTCTGCCAAATTTTAAATTTATAGTACAATTAAAAGTGAAATAACTTTTATCTAATTGTTTAAATTTAATAATTTATAACGGCCAAAATATGAATTTTATGGATAAATTGAAATCTTTAGTCGTTTACATAGATTATCCTCTAAATAATATAAAAATTGCAGCTCCCTAACTTGCGGCGTAGTGTCTAAGCATCTACCTATTTGTTCAAACTTTAAGAATTTTTAACTGCCAAACAAATTAAAATATCAAAATTTCTATAATCCCTATTTCGTTTTTTTACGAATTCTACTTATAAAAAATTCAACTCCATAGCACATGCGGAAATACATAAACCTTGAAAATTTGTTTAAACAATTGCGAATTTTTAGCGGCCGCATTGTTGCACTTTTTCATGATTTTCGTTTCTTCTAGTCGGTTTTGCACAAAATCCTACCTATGAAAAAATTTCGAATCTCCAGCACATCTGGAAGTGCCTGAACATTAGTATCCTCCTATCATTATATATCGACGTTTCTTACAGAGGAGGAGGAGGAGGATAAAGCATACTAGTAGTTGGTGCTTGCATTCTGCAAGCATATCATCTCAACATAAAAAAACATTCATTTTTCATATTTCATCATTACAAATATTTTTTTAATTCTAAATATTTCACCTCCGGAACGATTTTCGTTTTTTCCTTATGTAAAAGTAATAGACTAAAACAATTCAAAACTTTGCAATTTTAAGAATTTTATACCTTATCCATTATGGGGTACTAATGCTACACATTTCTGCCAAATTTTAAAGTTGTAGTACTTCTAGAAGTGAAATAATATTTTTTCAATTGTTTAAACTTAAACATTTTTAACGGCCGCCGCAATATGTTTATGGAGAGATTCAAATGTTTATTTGTGCATATGCACTACTTTGTACATAACTTGAAAAAGGAGGAGGATACTAATGTTCAGGCACTTCCAGATGTGCTGGAGATTCGAAATTTTTTCATAGGTAGGATTTTGTGCAAAACCGACTAGAAGAAACGAAAATCATGAAAAAGTGCAACAATGCGGCCGCTAAAATTTCGCAATTGTTTAAACAAATTTTCAAGGTTTATGTATTTCCGAAAGTGCTACGGAGCTGAAATTTTTTTAGAGGTAGTATTTGTAAAAAAACGAATTAGGGATTATACAAATCTTGATATTTTGATTTGTTTTGATGTTAGAAATTCTTAAATTTTAAACAAATAGATGACGGTTTTGGTACTACTGGATGAGCTAGGAAGCTGAAATTATCAAGTTATTTACAGAGTAGTGCATGTGCACAAATAAACGTTTTAATCTTTCCATAAATATATTGCGGCGGCCGTTAAAAATGTTTAAAATTTAAACAGAAAAATATTTTTTCACTTCTAGAAGTGCTACAACTTTAAAATTTGGCAGAAATGTGTAGCATTAGTACCCTATAATGGAGAAAGTTTAAAATTCTTAAAATTGCAAAGTTTGGGGATTTTTAATCTCTTATTTTTACATAAGGGAAAAACGAAAAATTAAATTAAAAAAATATTTGTAATGTTGAATTTTCTGTCTGAGAAATGAATGCTTTTTCAAGGTGAGATGATATGCTTGCAGAATGCAAGCACCAACTACTAGTATATATATATTCATTCGTGTTCTGTCTTACGACGGGTCCTACCAATTTTTTGATTGGTTGACTAGGGAATATATACACTGTGCGGTGGTTTCCCGTTGCTTCCACACCAGACACACACACACACAGAAGGGAGGAGGGAAACCCTGTGTCGGCATCTGCCTACTCTTTGCCACTGTTTAACGTCTTTTCCGAAGGACGGAACGCTGAATTTGCGCGGTCTCCTCAAACCGCACAAACAGGGGGCCGGGGGACCTTGAAAAAATCCTGCTTGCGCAGTATTCGTGCCCGCTGCCTTTTCAAGCATATTTATATCATTATATATAGACGTTCCTTACAGAGGAGGAGGATATAACATACATATAGGAGGATACTAATGTTTAAGCACTTCCAGATGAGCTGGAGATTCGAAATTTTTTTCTTAGGTGGGATTTTGGGCAAAACCGACTAGAATCTTGAAAAAGTGCAACAATGCGGCCGCTAAAAATTCGCAATTGTTTAAACAAATTTTCAAGGCTTATGTATTTCCGCATGTGCTACGGAGTTGAATTTTTAAAAGTAGAATTCGTAAAAAAACGAAATAGGGATTATAGAAATTTTGATATTTTAATTTGTTTGGCAGTTAAAAATTCTTCAAGTTTAAACAAATAGGTAGATGCTAGATGACACTACGCCGCAAGTTAGGGAGCTGAAATTTTTAAATTATTTAGAATTTTGTCTTTATAAATGAATAAACATTTAAATGCATACATGAATTGGTTATTGCGGCCCTTAAAAATTATTTAAATTTAAACATTCAGAAAAATGTAATTTCACTTCTAATTGTGCTATAAATTTAAAATTTGGCAGAAATGTGTGGCATTATTAACCCAATGTGGGAAAAGTATAATATTCCTAAAATTGTAAAAATTAGTGATTGTTTAACTCCATTATTGTTCCATAATGAAAAAACGAAAACCGATCCCGAGGAGAAATCTTTAGAATTAAAGAAATATTCCTCATGATGAAATATCTCTCTGAAAAATTAATGTTTTTTCAAGGTGAGATGAAATGCTTGCAGTATGCAAGCACCTTCTACTAGTGTATATATATATATATATATATATATATATATATATATATATATATATATATATATATATATATATACGTTCCACTCAGACCACTTTTGTGGCTGAGATACATCGACGATGTCTTCCTCATTTGGACGCATGGACCTGACTCTCTCCTTTCCTTTCTCTCGCGTCTCTCCTCCCATCCTTCACTGTCCTTCACCCACCAATCCTCTACCTCCCACATCACATTCCTGGATGTCGATCTTTACCTTCAAGGCAGCCAAATCCGCACCTGTGTTCACATCAAACCCACCAACAGCCTCCAATACCTCCACTTTGATAGCTGCCATCCCCTTCATACCAAAACTTCTATCCCCTATGTCCTTGCTCGTCGAGGATGGAGGCTTTGTTCCGATAGAGCATCCCTTCTAGAGTATTACTCTGTCCTCGAGGATGCTCTTCTCAAACGTGGTTACCCTCCAGTCTTGGTCCGCGAACAGATCCATAGGGCGATGACGCCTACCCACAATGGATCTCATCCTCACACACCCACTATTCCTGCATCTACCCCTCCACTCACTCTTACGACACTGTTCCTTCCTGGTATCCACGAAGCTCTCAAAACAATCCTTCATGCTGCCCACCCAATTCTTACCTCTTCCTCCCATCAGTCCCTCTTTATCAACCTTTTTGCCAATCCTCCGCTCCTCTCCTTCCGCCGGCCCCCAAATTTGGGAAATATCTTGTGGAGGAAGGAACTTCCCACTTCTACCACGCTTCTTGCAATAGGCTCCCACCCCTGCGGAAAACCTCGCTGCCTCACTTGCCCTATCCACCTACCATCATCTTCTTTCTCGAGTCCCTCCACCAACATCACCTACCCCATCACCTCCAGAAGCAACTGCACCACCCGTAACGTCATTTACCTCCTTACCTGCACCATTTGTCCCGCGTTTTACGTAGGTCTCACCAGGAATCCGTTAAACATCCGAATGAACGGTCACCGGAATAGCGTTTCTCTCAGACGCCTCCTCCCAGTTGCATTACACGCTAATACCCACAATGTCCCCTTCAATAGTTGCTACAATGTTAGGATTATTCGCGCTTTACCCTATGACACCCCTGCCCCCCTTCTCCGACACTGGGAACTAGCACATATCCATCTTCAAGACTCTTTCTCTCCGCCTGGCCTCAACCTCCGCTAACCCTATTAGCCCCCTTACAATGTCTCCTTGTTACATTGTAGTTATTCGCACTTTCCCTTACCACACTCCCTCTTTATTGGCTATCCACCCCTCCTACTCCCCACCTCCTCCAATCATCAGCCTTCCCACATCACCCTGTCATTCCCCGCCCAGTGTGTCACTTTACGTTACTCTTTCGCTGAAGAAGGGCATAGGCCCGATAAGCTTGCGTGTGTTTTTGTGTTCGTGTGTTTTACGTGTCTCTTCGACGCCCCCAGCAGCCTGCCAGCTTGGTCCTCAACTTGGTAAGTGTCCGCTGGGCTTCCCTCAACACCTTGTTGCCACCCTCATCACTACCTTTTCTTTTCTTTTAGTTTATATATATATATATATATATATATATATATATATATATATACATACAGGCTGTTCCTAAATTATACCGACAAAATGATATGGGTTGTAGGGCGGCATGCCCAATGTGCAAAATACGCGGTCCCTGTGTCCGGAGCAGTTTTCTGTTCGAGCTACGAGGTGAAAAATATCGTACCTAAGTGCCCGATCTTAGTGCTTTTCACGCCACCTGTGATGCGCTGCCTCGGTGCTTGGTGAAATTTCTTTGCTCACTCTGTTTACTTAGTATTGCTTGCAGGCACGATTGTACGGATTACGGATGGTGCATTCGGTGGAAGGTGTGTTTGCCGAGTCACATGAAAAAGAAATAGGAACTTCGGGACGTAACAGCATGTTTTATTAATCCACAATTACCGTACTGAGTAGAGGACAAGATTCATTAAAGGAAATGCTGGAACTGGTGGACCCCAACCTGCAAACACAATATGCATCTTCCGAGAAATGAATGTCTCGTTTTTTCGAAAATTCCCGCCATGTTGCGGATTGAATCACAAGCAGCCTGGATGCGAGAGAAAAGTTCCGTCTCTTGACTGACTACATTTTCATACGCGATGTTCTTGATCTTACCACAAACAACAAGATGTAAATGTATACTCCATAAATGGAATACACGGAGATTTCAAAGGCCTTCTTAATGGAAAATATGTATGAAACGGTATTTTATTTCTCAGATTGTGTTAGGCCCTTTTACAGTCTCCCTCAATCCGTTTTTAACTAATTTATTATTTATTTATTTTACCTGATGAGACACGAGACTAGATTTGTTTTATGTTGTCTTGTCTATATCATTTGTGTTGTGTGGCATATAGGCATTTCATAATAATTAGTGTGTTATTGGAGAAAGGGTACTGCGATAAAAGCCCACGAGGCTGATTCGCTATCCAACACACACACACGCACGCACACACACATACACGTATGGAACGGTATCGAAAGATTAGGTGATTCTCGAATTTTTATTCCCGAAACTATAGTCTCAGGTATTATTTTGTAGTAAATTTTGTTCTCTATCCAAATAAATTTTTCCACTCACGGATATTATAAGAGAATGGGAGATAAATATATGGATATTTAATTGTTGTTTTCTGAGATAACCGTCTTCGTGATCGATGTAAACACAATATGCGATGTTTTTCTCGGGATTTTCTTGAATTCTGATCTCCAAAACCATAACTCGTAATTACGTGGCCTCGCGGACTTTCTTGTAGTAAATGTTTTTCTCTATCCGAATAATGTCTTTAACCTTACAGTTCATATAAGAGCTAGGGAGATAAAATTTTGGTATTTCATTGTTGCTTGACGGATGCCATTTAACGAGATACGAGTATAAGTTTATTAAAGTAATTATTTAAAGTGGAAATTCTAATTGACGGATTCAGTTGAAAATCACAATTGGGCGATAAATTTTAATAAAGATCTCTCATACCTAATTAAATTAAAATCTGTCTAGCGGTTTAGGAGATGAAAGTTACGACGGGCGGACGGACCAGACGTGTCCATAAGGCGTTCCGCTATTACCGCTTTGCTGGTAAAGAACGCCTAAAGAAATTCAGAGGATTGAGATCCGGGGAGCAAGCTGCCCAATGTACGGGTTGCCTTAACACACTGGCTGCTTAGGTACGAGATTTCTCATCTCGTAGCTCGAACAGGAATCTGCTACGGACACAGGAACCGGGTGTTTTGTACACCGGGCATGCCGCCCTACAACCCATATCATTTTGTCGGTATAATTTAGGAACACCTTGTATATATGTGTATGTGCATGAATAAATAAGCCCAAGATTAACGTCAAACTCCTGTGTATATATGCAAATAAGCTGATTTAAAAGGAACCACTGCAAAGATATCCTTCTAGATCTAGACGCCCATCAAATAGCGAGTTGAATATTAAGTCGCACAAGGTATTTTTGCAAGAATCTTTACTTTTATTAAAAGTACCAGCTGTTTACTTCCGATATATATATATATATATATATATATATATATATATATATGTATATGTATATGTATATATTTGTGGATGTGTGATTAATTTTATTCTGTGCGCCAGTTGAATTTAAAAGATCAACATCACATAGAACGTTGCTCTCTTTTAATCGGCGAAAATCATGCCGAGTGTGAATGCTAAGTTATTACTCACAATATGCCAGAATTTTAAACATTAATAGGGTTATAAATATTAATAAAATTATTTTATATCCCCGTTAGTCATTATTAATCGAAGCAGAAATTTATTTAATTCCAAATTTAACTTCAATAATTGATGGAGTCAAATGCATTAATATTATGAACATTTTTTCTTTTCGAGACAAAATATTTTTGCCGTACCAGTTGATATATTGAGATTATATTATTTGTATGCGGCACACTATTGTAAATCAGTGAAAATTATCATAGTAGATAATAATTTTGGCCTGCGCCACGTTTCAGTCCAGTTATAATCGACGGGGAAGTATTGCGTCTGTCGTTTGGTTACCTCTCTTTAGCACTCCGAGGAAGGAGTGAGGCCGTCCGAATACCATGAAAACCGTAAAGCTTCGTAGCGTAATCCTTGGAGTGACTGTATTTGCGCAATATTAGCCTTCTGAAACTTTGGCGTGAAGCCTTACACAATAAACCCGTCGTCAGCGTATAAGATTCCGTCGTAAATTTTACGTGTCGCTTCGCCTTCCCGAATAAAACAAAGGAAAAGGGAAACCGCGTTTATTTGGCGCTACGCGGAAGATCCCATCCTCTCTCTTCATGGAGAAGGGTCTCCTTTTATGTATATATTCCTCCTATTTTACGGATTGCATAAACGGGGGAGGGGATCGAAAGCGTAATTTGCATTCACATTCACCTTCGTCGAATATCTCGTACTTTCGCTAGACGTATAATAAAGGGACGTGCCTTACCCGAGGTCTGTAATTTTGACGTGTTTTAAAAAGACGCGCGTCAATTTAAGAGGTTTTGTTATAGTTAATGGTTTCAGGCGTCACTTGATGGAATTTTTTCATAATGTAAAATAAAGAGACTTATTGTAATTCTACATAAATTTTATTCCAAACGACCTAGGTTTCGTTGCAATGCAAAATCGTCAGGGGACCTGATGATGTTGCATTGCAACGAAACCAAGGTTGTTTGGAATAAAATTTATGTGGAATTACAATAAGTCTCTTTATTTTACATTAAGAGCTTTTGATATTTTTATTTTTCTAGCTATTTTTTGCGCGAAAGTTTTGCTCGCAGCGATGTTAATTATG
The DNA here is from genome assembly GCA_028673005.1 of Tanypteryx hageni. Lineage (NCBI taxonomy): Eukaryota > Metazoa > Arthropoda > Insecta > Odonata > Petaluridae > Tanypteryx > Tanypteryx hageni. The sequence goes on from CM054117.1 coordinate 58,444,326, forward strand.
CAAGGGTGCCTAGTCGGATGGATTTTGAGTGAGAGTTTCCGCAGCATCGATTTGCGAGAATCATAATTTTCGTGCCTCTTAAAAAGGAGTTCTGCTTGAATAGAGAACGGGATATGGCGGAATAATAGACGGGATAGTGAGGAGAAATTTGCCTCTCGCGCGAGACGAAATGCCCAATCAACCATGGAAAAGTAAACGAACGAACGATCAACAAGTCAACAAATAAATTATATGTGAATTTGGTTTTTCTCATGCATTGATCTCGTTAATTCGCACGTCCTTGATTCGATTTTTACTTTCTCATATACGCAGTATATGGAGGAAGTATTGTAATCGCGAAAAAATCAACTTCGATATTTTGACGGAACGGAAATGCACGTCTGTGCGGGGACCTAGCATCTAGACCAGTGGTGCTCAAACCTTTCGGCTCGAGAGCAACATAACCCGTTGTTATACTCATCGTGGGCCACATAGATCATTTCTGCCCTCTTCGCGGGCCACACCCAGCGGAAAATAGAGTTGAAGATTAATTTAAATAAACTAAAGGGTTTAGTTGTGGGTCAGTATTACCTGATTTGTTTTTATGTATTTATCTATTATGGGGAAGAGATGGATAATGAAAAAAATATATTATATTTTTATAATTTTGCGTTATTATTTTGCTGCATTCTTTTCTATAAATGTTAAACTAAATGGCGGGCCGTATGAAGATACTAGACGGGCCGGATGTGGCCCGCGAGTTGTTGTTTGAGCCCTACTGATCAGGACGATTCAACAAAATCGAATGATATTTCGTATTTAAGCATACAATTCCTTAGGATAGAAACTGTAAAGATGAACCATATGGCGCCACAATGAAGGGTAGTTTATTCTTGTTGATTTTCACAAAATGTCGATTTATTAAAAAATGACTCAAATGATTTTGAACAAAGTTCACTCAATTACAGAACTTGTAGTCATAAATAATGCTACGTAAGCCGTATTTCTCAAAAAGATAACTGTATGGCGTCCAATAACGTCACATTATATAGATTTTTACGCCCAGCTCTCCCCAGTATTCGTCCAGCAATAATAGTTCAGCGCCTATGTGCCTTCGCCAATCAGGGTCGTGTTTAGGACAGTTTGGGCCCTAGGGAAAGCAAATTTTTGGGCCCCCTTCTTCACATTAAAAAGGAAGGTAAATAGAAATAATGTAATGGAAAGACAAAGTTAATCCGTAGAAAATGTTACAATCCTTTATTACTTTCTCCATATACGTAGTATAGAGGAAAGTATTGTATTCATGAAAAAAATCAACTTCGAGATTTAAACGGAAATACATATTTTGAGGTCCCCTGAACGCGTTTTGACCATTTTCTCGATGATGTGTGTGTATGTGATAGCTTTTTTGTGGGTGCTCTAACTCAAAAACTATTAATCAGGCCAACGCGAAATTTTATATTTAACATTTTTATGAAAGCCGCAAGAAGACAATTAAATTTTCTACAACCTTTGTTTGAAACACTTTCCCAAACAATGCATTGTTTAAGAGATATCTCATATTTTTATCTGGCACCAACACGCCACCTACCGACGACTATTATTAACAATTGACGCTTAGTTACGTCTTAGTAACGCTCCTTTTTATTTTCTTAATTGTTGGAGCTTTGTGGATATATCCAATGTCAGAAGGCTATGGTTTGAGTTTGTTTCTGTTTGTGCAATCTAAAATTTTCTCGCAGTTTCTTAAAAAAATTGTTATTATGTAACCTATTTGGAAATCTAGAAATATTACAGATATGGAGAAAGTCATGTAGTGGCTACATCAGATTTTTTTAAAGTAAATAAACATAGACACTCAAATTTTTGCCCTTCTTGCTTTTGGCACTGCAAATTCATCAATCATTTCATCATAATTAATTTAATTGGCAATCTCATTTTCTATAAAAAGCGGCGCCAACGCACTTAATTTTTCTTGTTAAATACTGCTACTTTAATAGTTTTTCACACGTTACTATTTCGGGCTCTAGCATTTGCCCAGCTTGCCGTATGGTAAACACGGGCATGTCGCCAATACTTGATATTTATGGATAGTATAATTTATCAAGTTTGGTTGTCACATATATGACGTAATCAATATATAAATACCATTTACGTGCAGAAGACATTTTCCGCGGGTTTGTTGTTTTTGTAGCAGTAGGAGGTCCTTTCAGTCAGGAAAAAGTGTTGTGAGACCATAGGCATTCGTATATGTCAGGAGTGGCCAACCGGCGGCTCCGGAGCCGCATGCGGATCTTCTAGAGTTGATATGTGGCTCTTTGAAACTTTGGCTGCCTTACATTACCGTAATTGTCCGGATATAATGCGCACCCAGATTTATCCGAGTGGAAATTAAAAATAGTTTTTAAATAAAACAACGTTTTATTCTTATCTTTGACAGTATATGCAGAATGCAAAATTATATTAATGCATATGTAAAATATATTTTATCGGTTCTTACCGATTTAATGCGGCTCTTCGGTGATGTCTATTACAGTATTATGGCTCCTGCTAAAACCCAGATTGGCCACCCCTGGTATATGTGGACTTCACGTGCGACACCCTGAACTTACAATTAGTCCTCCAATATAAAGCATAGAACTTCATTTTTGCTCGTGACTCCATTTACTGAAAGTTCACGTTTACTTTCACGAAAGTTCTGAGATAGGAATTGCAACTCTATTAATAAGGACCGTCCTTTTCACCTGTGCTGCGGCTCTCATTATGTTAGGTTCAATATTGAATCAAAAAGGGGCGGGTATTCTTTTTAATACGGTTGCCGATCCGTGCAAGTAAATTTTTTCCCCGTTTTTATTTATGCATAGTAAAATTTAGTTCTATAATTTGATGTTTCGATAAATCGATTTTTTCGTTTTTGCTTCAGATTCGATTTATCGATGCTTTATTATGAATTTATTCCAACCTGCATAGCTTGAACCTCAAGGAAAGACAGAAAAAGTTCGGCTTACCGAAAATTATCGTCATGTTAACACAAATGAGCGTGAACGAGGAAAAATGCACACTATGAAAAATAAATTTGTACGGTGCGTTCATGTATAGGCCCGCGTGCGATATTTGCACTGTGCACATTTATACAAACACACATGAATACTGTATGTGTTTACAGAATACTGTATGTGTTTACACTCCACGCGATACACAGCTTCGCGAAAAGTGGGTTATGAATTCATGGGAATGAGCGGCGCCAGGAGATGTCGAGCGAAAATGACGTTTTGGCATGATGGATCAAGATGAAAAATAAAACGCATCTTTGCGCGAAAGAAGACAGGGATTATGTAAAAAACTGCTTCCATTACCAAAGAGGCCTTCGCGAATGTTCTGACACGCGGAATGCGAGCTAAGTCCCGAACCTTCTGATGTGAGAGAGCGAGCGATATTCAGAAGCGGATTCGTCACAATGGATCACATCCAGGTCGTCGGAGCAGTCGCCGAAAAGCGTAGTGGAGCGTGAAATAGGCATTTGCTTCGGATTCATCGTGTCTGAAAGGTACTCTGCCTACGCATAAGCTCTCGGATGGAGCATATAATGCGGGAGATAACTGCGTTCCGCCAGTGAAGGAGTGGAGGACGAAATGGCTCGCGCTCTTGGAGCGGTCGGGAGCCTTATATTAGGAATCAAACGTGGAATGCTGGACTGGGAGCATTTAGCCAGCTCTAATTAACGAACGAGGAATGCGTGAACCAGGGGCGGATTTAGGAGGTGAGAGGCCCCAAGCGATAGTGGTTTGCGAGGCCCACAACTCGAGATTCCTGGAAACATGTGATTAAATTTAATGGAGGGAAACAGGCTATCAAATCCTCAATAATCTAAAGCCTTTTTACATGGCGGGCCGCATCGTTAGTTGCGAGTCATTCCGCGGGCCGCGTTGGAAGTTGCCAATTATTTTGATGTATATAAGTGAAAATCAGTATTAAAGTTATACCTTCAAAATTTTTTGTTTGTTAAAATTTTCGGATTCTTTTTCATCGTGACTTTTCGGGACGCGAAAACACCCTTCAAGGGCCGCATCCGGCCCGCAGGCCGTAGTTTGGGCGCCACTTCCATCAAGTGTCATGCATTACGCACGCGTTAAACAATGTTTTTTCGTGTACTTCCACGGGGTTTCTTAGTGCACGTTATCTATAAGGAATACATATTTAAGAGAACATATTTACACAAGTCATTTATTAACAAAAGAAAATTACGCGTCAAACTCCTTAGATTCCGTCACACAATTCGAATAAATTTAATTGAAAACATTAGCAAATGGATACGGTAACTCTCTTTCAACTGGCATGTCTTCGCTTTCATCGACCGAAGAATAATTATCATCATTTGTGCTTTATCAAGAGATGAAAAATATTTAAAAAATAGATTCATGGTCATATTTAAAAGTAATTAATCATGTATAATAATTTTAAAGAAAAAATTTAATGGAATCACTTTTTAGTCAATGCCGCATGTTGTGCATTATTGCGCGTTATACATGAGAATTTGGAAACTCATGGAACATGAGCCCAGAATGTGATATGCGTTATCCATGGGTGCGCGTTATACATGAGATGTTAGAATTTATGGTATAGTATATTACAGTATAGTGGGTGTGTTTCTGAGGTCGATTTCAATCGCATATGTCCTCGAATAATAGATTGTTTTTTTCGATGACATTTATTAATTGAAACTGGTTTTCGCCCACTGTCGTTTACGTTATTTGTCTTCGTCATTTAGGATAAATGACAGCTTCTTTGTATTTGGACTTTTCACACTCATTATATACATTTATTTTCCCTCTTGCACTCAACTGCTGACTCTGTTAACGCTAACACTCTAGCGGTTCAAGGTGCGAGGCCCTTAGAGGAACTAGGCCCTTTGCCAGAGATCGACAATCTTTCAAAGTCAGAGACATTTTTTGTTTTTTTTTTGTCTCATTCCAAAATACTTGGGAGACGCACAGCAACAAACTGTACGACCTTTTTTATTAACGAGATTCGAGTGGTTGCAATAAGCGTGTTACATGGCCGATAAAGGTATGGTCATGTTATGTACTCAAGGAACCATATGCGGCTCCGGAGCCGCTGGTTGCCGACTTCTTCCCTAGGCGGTCGCCTAGATCACTTTGTCTTCTGTCTACATCTAGCACAGTTGTTCTCAGCCTTTTCTTGTTTGCGTCACCCTATTTCAATTTTACGTCACCCCATTTCAATTTGCGTCACCCCATTTCAATTTTGCGTCACCCTGTTTACAGTTCCATTTCCTTCAAGTCAACTTTGAAGGTAAATTGGGCTTTATCTAACATATAAAGATAAAAACTTATGCATTTAAAGAAGCAGAGGAAGGTATTCGTCTGGTTTTATTTATTATTAGAAGCCAGAATATGATACACTGTAAATTTATAAAATATTTGCGTCACCCCTCAATAACTCTCGCGTCACCCTGGGGTGTGATGTCACTCCGGTTGAGAACCACTGATCTAGCATGTAATCTCTCAGAGACTGAAACATCAAAAACATAGGGACGCATATTTACGCGTGGACTGAGGGACGGTATCTGATACCGGCGATATTAGCAAAAGATACGAGAGATCAGGATGTCGGCGGTCAGGCGATATTGCAATAACAATGGGTTAGGCCTTCAACGTCTGAGATAATTGAATGGATCCCTATGGGATGTCAGGAGATCAAGGAAGAGACCCCGGTATTGACATACGGGATACGGAAGAAGAAAAATCGTCCTAGGGGTTTGCTAACGGAGAATCATACAGCCGTGAAAACCCTAAGAATATGGGAGATCCCTGCATCCAGTGTCAGATTAAGACTATGGGGCCCCTGGCTGTACAAAACCTGTAGCCCTATAAAGGGTATTGCAAAAAAAACTTAAATATTATTTTATGAACTTCCATAAAACATCAACAAAATAGTAATTATAAAACAATATTTATCTATAAAAATTAATGAAATAAAAAATTACGCTAATGGGGCCTCTGGATTCACGAGGCCACTAATGGCCTCCAGGTCCGACTTTCCATAAATCCGACACTGCCTGTAACCCACAATAAAGATCGCGATGAAATGTTTGCGTGTGCGTATGTAGCCGTCATCACCCGAATGGCTACCCAAGTCAGTTCCATTCAAGCACGTTCGTGCTTTGTTTCTGTTTTTTGGCCCTCTTCCATTCCTCTTCGAGATATCTTCTTCCCCTTGGAAAACAATCGATAATTTTCGTCTCGGGAAGATGGCCCGTTCTTTCGCCTAGCGATTTTCACGGCCCATTACCGCCCAGTTATTTTTTTCGCCCTTTTTTAATTACATCACGGAGCCATGCGGCCGGTTCCGATCAATTAAATCCACTTGCCGTCTCTTCTGAAGATTCCCAGCAAACATCCTCGCACACTTCATTAGATGGATTTGAAGTGTCTCGGATTAAAAGCGTGTTCATTATGCGGGGATGCTCTCGGGAACTAATCGACTCGAACGTATGAATCGATACGGGAATTATCGTGCTTAAAAGTATGAGAAAGGGTCCCGTTGCGAGTAATAACAACGCAGACAAAAGGAATGTTGGACAGATTTTCCGAAAATGAAAATTTTTCATTTTTAGTGCCTCTTTAAAAAATAAATTCCCTTATAATTTCACGTTGGCATCTGACTGTCTGCGCACTTGCTTCGATTGAAACTGTGGTTAATTTCTATACTACAATTTCTTTTCCTTTAAATCTGAGTTTTGAAAAATATACAAGGTCGGATGCGGGTCTATTTAAAATTTTGTTTTCTAAATATCTCCCTAGGTGTGAAAGATGGAAAGCTAAAAATTTGAGCGTACATTTCCACATTGATACCACTCATTCTTGAAAAGTTTCAGAAAGTTCCAACTAGAAAGCCGTAATTTATTTTGAACTTAGAAACGTTCTTGCAGGATTTCATTAACTGTTACCAACGAAAACAATCTTTGCAGGGAATGGATTATCTACGACGAAGAAATAAACTTAAATGCGTTAATTTTCCTTTCGTGCCCAGATAGCGCTTTGTAGGTGAAAAAGAATGCATAGTTTACGACGAAGGAATGTACTTGGACGTATAGATTACGTTACAATTACTCTAATGAGGTATGCTTTAAATAATTTTCGATTGCTTAACTTATATCTCCGAAGATAAAACGGATGGAAAGCTGAAACTTCCAAATTGATGCCACTTATTCTTGAAAAGTGTAAGTTTTGGAAACTTGATTGAGGTTGATAGGGAAACGTTCAAAATTTTAATACAAAATTGTTTGCGTTCTAAACTTAATGTTATTTTGAAAGTATCAATTAGCCAAATAAGTATTAATTTAATGTAAAATATATGTTTATGTAGAATGATGATGCGCAGTGCAATACTAACTTTGCTATGAAGCCTCTCTCATTTAAACGCTAACCTTACCTTCACGTGGTACCCCCGTTATAAAACATACGAGGCTCTAGTGACTGAATATTTGGGCGTATAACCACATGAAAAACAAAAAACGTGCTAATTTGATCCATGTTCATTGATAACATTTTACTGTATTCTGTTTTGAATTGGTACCTACTGAAAGTCAACTAGAGAACACTTTTGTACATATTCGCATTATTTATATATAAATTTACTATATAATTAAAAATAATAAGTTGTTTTTATGTTATTTTTTAATAAATATGCTTCGTGTCGAATTATATCGTTTTTAGTCAATGGAAAAATCGATTCTCTAAAGGTTTTTCGGTTCTTTGCATGGTGCACCATCTTGTAAATGAGATACTTGTATTTTTAGTACGGCAAATTAGTCATTTTTATCGATTTAACAGTTAGTATTAAGATTGATGGAATATAATTTCACGCCACCGAAACTTCCTTTAAGATAACGCTAATATTGATTGGAGAATTCTCAAAGTCATAAAACTGTCGACTTTTATTTTTGGTTTAAATTACGCGAGTTTAACGTTTTGAGTGCGAATTTGTTTGTCACAGATTAAAGGTTCTAAAAGAACAAATAAACGTGAAGAAATTTTAAGGTATTTCTCTTTTATTTTCCAGTAGTTTACGATTTATTTAAAAATAATTCAACTTCAGACATAAATTAAGGGAAAGCTCGTCAGGTGAATTAATATAATCGTTTTACCCAATAAAGGAAACCTCATGAGGTAAATTCTGCATTTAATCTCGCCAAAGGTGTCATTAAAATTTTCATTACCGTTAGAATTATCTTTACGATATATTTGATCGAACCTCAGGATGAGTTCCCTAATTAAAATTTACAGGATAGCGTCCTCGGAAAAATATGGATATTTCCATTCAACGTCTTGACTCATGTCATCTCCCCGGGGTTATGTGCATCATATCTCACGGGTCAGCGTATCTTTAGGGTCTGGTGATTATACGCGATTCAAGTTACGGCATGAATGCATACGTATCTGAAACATGAGCTGCTGCAGAACCCCGACAACGTGGAGTGGTGTCACCCTCGTAATATCACGGGCGTTCGCACAAACACATTATAAAAAAGAAACAAAAAAAAGCATTTTCGCAAGATATTGGCCTGGCAGACGACGTGTTTATAATTGGAGGCATTTAGCGATAATATAGATGACTACGCGGATAAAGAAATGCTTTTCGCGTCTCTCAATTTTCGGGAAAAAAACGTTAACACCCTTGCGCATTGAAAGAGGGAGAGAGAGGGAAAAATAAATTCCGCCTGGATGTCATGTGTCCGATTCACTCTCTCCCTCCCTTTTCCCTCTGAAAGTGGCTACATCGAACGAGGTGCTGTTCGGGAGCAGGTTAACTGGAGGAGGAGAGAGAGAGGATGGAAGTAAAAGAGAGAGACGATTGGGAGAGAAAGATGAGAAGACAAGGTACGGGAAATGGAGGGAGGGAGAGAGAGAGAGAGAGAGAGAGAGAGAGAGAGAGAGAGAGAGAGAGAGAGGAGGGAGACTTGAGGGAGGGAAAGAAAGGGGGAGAAAGATGGAAGGGGGAGAGATGGAGGAGGGAGAGATATTTAGGAGGGAAAGAGAGGGAGAGAAAAATGAAGGGAGAGAGGAATTAAAGGGGAGGAAAATTGAAAGGGAGAGTAAGAGGGAAAGAAGAGATGGAGGAAAGAGAGATGAAGGAGTTGAGAGATGGGAAAGGGAGAGAGATGGAAAAAGGAGAGAGATGGAGAAGGGAGAGAGATAGAGAGGGGAGAGAGATGGAGAAGGGGGAGAGATAGAGAGGGGAGAGATGGAGAAAGGAGAGGTATGGAGAAGGGAGGGAGAGAGATGGAGGAGGGAGAGAATCGTAGGAGGAGAGAGATGGAGGAGAGATATGGGGGAGAGAGAGAGGTGGAGGAGGAGAGAGATGGAGGAGAGAGAAAGAGGCGGAGGGGAGATGAGATGGAGGATATAGGTAAAGGAGGGAGAGAATTGGAGGAGAGAGAGATGGAGGGGAGAAGAGATGGAGAAGGAGAGAGATGGAGGAGAGAGATGGAGGAGAGAGGTGGCGGAGGGAGAGAGTTGGAGAAGAGAGATGGAGGAAAGAAAGAGAGATGGACTGAGAGATAGAGAGGGAGTAGAGTGGAATCGGGAACCCGCTAACAGTGCATAGTGGTTTGGGGAGAAAGAGAGAAGGGAGAGAGAGAGAGGGAAAAAGATTCGCATTGTTAAGGGATGAGAGAGAAGAGAGGGAGGGAGAACGAGAGAACCGAACCGAGAAAGGGAGAGACCAAGATTAAGTGCTGTGTGTGGGTTGGGTAGAATAGCAGGTCGGGGAAACTCGCTCTCCTCCTCCTCCTCTACCAATGGGGGAGGGGGATTGATTGAGGCCCTTCTCTCCAGTTGGTGGTGGTCGTGGGAGCTCGGAATCGGATGAGAGCGTTGGCGGTGGGAGGAGGAAAGGAGAGGATAGGGGGTGGGGTGGGGAAAAGCGGGGGAAGGGAGGGGGGATGAAATGGTGAAGGCACAGCAGCATCCCCGGGAATCGGACTGGACGTGGGATGTCATCATTTCCACAAGAGGCCCCTTTTGAGCTTCAAGTACCTGCACCTCCTTTAAACCATAATCTCCCCTTCCTCTTCCTCCCATCCCTCTCTCCGCGCGCACACCATCTCCTTCACTTCCACTCCTCTTCTTTCCTATTCCTATCTCCCCTACCATTCCTCATACCCTTCCTCGTCCCTTTCTCTCTCTCTCTCTATACATCGACTTCCCTTTATCCTCCCCCTACTACCTCTCCCTCCCTCCCTCCCTCTCTCTCTCTCCCTCCATTCCGAGCGATCAATGCAGTAGTCCCTTCTGCCTAAGAGAGCGGCAATTTCCTAAACCCACTCTGTTCTATCTCTCTGTGCTCACCTTCCTCAACAGACACGCGCGCACTCCTTGCATAATCGTCCTGCCTGACTGCCTTTGTCTCCCTCTTTCTTTCTCACACACTTCCCACATCTTTTTCCTCCTCTTTACCTTCCGTCATCTCCCCCACCGTTCCATTTTAGCGCCTTTTTCCAAAAAATAGCTTATGCGTTCGGTGTGTCTGTCCGTCTGTCTGTATGGGAAATCTCTCTGGAATCCGGCAAGTTAGGGAAGCCAAATTTTCAGGATAGATTATCCTATATAGGAGCTAAGCATAGTAAATGTTAGGTGGAGCTGGGGTTTTCTGCTGGAGGAGTTATCGAAAATACACAAATAAAAAGGGGATGCTGCTACAAATGTAGGCAACCAACAATTCATCGCATCTGCGATTCTTTACTCTGCTGGAAAGATAGAAGCCGGTGGGAAAAAGCGCCCTGCTACTCTTCCCTCGCTTTTTTAGACTGATTTTATTTTATTATTCGAAGGCGGTTAAATTATAATAAATTATGAACGATAAAAAAAGTTTCTTCGCCCCATAATGTTTTCGCCTCTTTTTATTTTATTTATTTTAAAGGGAAGCGCTCGCTCTCTTTTTATGATGCGATTAAGTAAACATTAGACGAATAATTTTGTTCTGTTTCGCGATTTATCGCCAAGGGACTGCCGCTTACGCCGGAACGCCTCGGGAACAAATCATTCGTAGCTTTCTGCGATTTGAATGGAATCGAGCTGTGGATTTGGCAACGCTGCGGACAATAAGATGCATACGCTGCGATTCTGGAGAGGTGTAGTTAGAAGCAGGTTCGGTTCGGGTTGTCTCGGGAAGGTGAGCGGAGGGAGGGGGAGCATACGAGTGGGAGGGGGAGAATAGGAAGAGGCAGAGAGAGAGAGAGAGGGAGGAAGTCAGACAGATCGAAGAAAGGGGGAGAGAAGATAAGAGAGAATTAGGGAGAGAGAGAGAGGAATGTGAAAGGGGGGAGAAAAGGAGGCCAGAATGCATCCGCTTTAAGGGAATTGGGTTGTATTTGTTCAGAACACAAACGGCTGCGGTTAATGTAGTCGAAGGGAATTTAGTGAGTAAGATATTGAGGGATGGCAATTCCACTTGCATTCTGGAGCATCCCGACGAAAGGTGATTAAAGCTAATGGATTATGCGGACGTGGCTTCGAATCTAACGCCGAATTTGGCAATCGAAATTCAATTACCTCCTCCCACCCTAGGAAGGGATAGCGCGGAATGAACCACCTCGCGAGTTCATAATTAGTGTTCCAGGACAGTTGTGTATATGGCGCATTTCCTCGGCATGAATTAAGCAAATGCCCAATTAAAACTGAACTAACGCGGCTATTTGACGGCTTGTGTGCGGTTCCTACAGTATACAGCGCCTGGTACGTCAAATTCACTCACGCTGAAAGATCACGTTTTCTTAAAAGAATGTCGCGAAATATGAATTGGCCTTTTTTGATAAGAGACTTTTTATTCGCCTATATTACGGCTCTTTCGACGTTGAGTTTTATGCGGGAATGGAAATATGAGGCTCTTCTCGATCATAGGGTTGCCGACCCCTTGTATAAGAGGTCTGAGAAGTTTCGCGGGAGATTAAATTCATTTTATCCCATAGAGGAAGCTGGATTGTTCTCAAATTCTCGTTTCTTTATTCGTTATTCAACACAATAATGGACGAGATTAAATGAAGGAAGTCATACTAGGTCACGGATATGGAAGTTGGTATCGCTACGGTTTGACGATAGGATCCCGCTGAATGGCCTCACGGTATGAGAAAAATGCGCCTAAGTTTTATTTATTTATTTCCGGTAACTCTTAAACATGCTTAATGCTAAATTTAAGTTGGCACAGTTTGTCTCTTTAATATACGTAATAAGGTAAGGAAAACAAGATGCGCTACATAGTAGTCGTCGTCAGTAGCGATTCACCGATGGTAGATTATAACAAAAAATTCCCAAATAGGGGGACAGCTTCTCAATGTACTTTATTCTTTTGAATATTTGCAATAATTTACGTGAACTTGTAACGATATATCAGATAGCTGCAAAATAATCACCATAACAAGAGAAAAATAATTTTACCCAATAGCGAAACTGGCGGAGCTCGAATTATAAGACTTAAAAAAAAGGTAAAATACGTCAAAAATTAACGACGTAAAAAAACGACAAACGAATATATTCAAGTTATATTTGTAGAGCGGTCCAATATTCCCGTCTCGCAATAGAGTGTTTCACGAGGAGACCACCAGGAGAATCAATGTTACCGCAGAGGATTATGAGAGGTCCCCTTTGGACATCGAATAAGAGATGGATGAATACATAAGCAGAAACGCGCGACACTTCGAGTCATGCTTAACTGGAATCCCTTGCATCCTCATACAGCACGCCTCGGGCCGTATCAAAAGGCGGACAAAGAGTAAAACAAATGCAGTCACGACGCCGTGTCGGGGCCCAAATAAATCAGTTCGAGCTAAAAGAGCAAGTGAGAGAGTGAGAGTGAGCTTGGAGCGAAAATAATCTCACTAAAAGTTTTTCGGTACGCCGTAGACGAATTAATAACCGTGCGATACAAAGACGGGAAAGTTATTACGCTAGGGCGTGATGGAAGACTCGGAGGTATCGAGGAAAGATCGAAATATGGGCGGCCTTGATCAGATCTCGTATCGGGATTATCCTGCAGTATAGGCAACACGGGTGGCGCGATACACGACAAAATAGAGGGATGCAGTTGTTATAGATTTCGTCTCCTCTTCTGGAGTGAGGGGATCAGAAAAGTGTTGGACATGAGAACTTGTTGAGAACATCGAAAAAAAGAGGCGTTTCTGTTCGTTTATGGGCTTTTTTTCGTGAAATTTCGGGTGTTTTTGTTTGCGAAACCGGTCAATGTGTTATTGTTTGTGTATCCGCTTTCATCTTTTGTTTTTTCATACCCGGGTGCTATTTTTCCCTTAATGACACAATATAAAATAATTGAAAATTCACCCTTCATGATGTAGAATCGAAAAATTAACTTTGTTAATGATACATTTTTTATTCAGACAATTATCGATACGATGAATGGATAATTTTATGAATTAATGAGGCGAAATATTACCTCATCATCATGGTGCTGTTTCATTTATTTATCGTGGCAACCTGGCATTTATAAGCTCGAGATCGGTGATTCCTATAAATATGTTTTCAGAGGACGTTAAAATGTTTACCACCAATTATGAAACAACTTATTGTGAAAGGAATGCTTTGTTAAAACTGCATTTCATGAATACGTCTCATTAATTTCCAAAATATTAATTTATCAATTTATACTTCTAAATAATTTCAATAAAAATCATTAGCGGTTGAGCGGTAAATTCAAGTTGATTTTCCATTCATGACAAATATTACCTTTAGCGCCTTATTTTCCGGCAAATATTCTTACTGTAGTTATTATATTACCTAGTAGTAGCGATAGTCCTTTTCTAGTGCGGCCGTTTTAAAGGTAAACAAGCCTTGCGTGTTTCATGTTTGGGCCGAATTTGATGTTTTTTTAAAGGTCGAATTTAATCTACAAAATGTTCCACAGTGTCTGTTATAAACAAAGGGACTTTTTTGGGGTAAATTTTTACTCCTAGTATTCACATACAATGGTCGAGTAAACTATATGTTTCAGATAAAAAGTTGTTTTTGTAAGTGGTCATCGATTGTTGATTTAAAAGCATCGTCGGTGATTGGACATTGAAGACGGCCGCTTTGCATCTTGTTTTATAAACCGCGTCAATAGACTCGGTGATTAATCGGGATTATAATAGTTGCTTATCTATTTGTCTGGAACGCTCACCTGCCTGGGAAGGATTCGGTGGGACATTTAGTGAAATAACTCGATAGCGGTTAGTACGATTTCGACAACGTTTAGGCGCGTTTCGCTCCCAGCATAAGCGCCTATTAGCGTCGGTTTTTCCGTCCGTCCGCATGTTCGTTCACGGCTTCTACCAAACGGATTTTTATGAAATTTGATATTAAGGACTTACAGTCAAAGAAAATAAGAAAATCATAAAAATAAATCACGTAAGCCAATCAGGGATACCACTTTACTGGTGACAAAAAATGAACTTTCCCTTATATATCGTAAATATTTGGGCAAGTTAAAATAATTTTTAAATAGTCTTGTAGAAATAGTAACATATAGTGTTTATTTACCCATACATTTTTATCGTAGGAGTAGCCGTCATCAAGAAAATTGAACAAGAAGGTCGTAATTCGCTTTGAACTTCGAAAAAATCATGTGTGGCTAACTAATTGTTGTCAACGTAAATAATTTTATTGGTTGCTGAAGTAAATAAGATCTGCTATAATTACAAAATACATGAAAATACATTTAATTCCTTATGCGTGCATGACAGATTTTGTAAGCGGAAGGAAATGGATTATCTACGGCGAAGAAAAGAACATAAACGTAAATATTACAACTACTGAACTCAAGTGAGGTATGTTTTAAATAATTTTCGATTGTTTGGTCGATTAAAACTGATGAGAAAATAAATCACTAAATATAAATCGACTATTTCCCTGGAATCCTTTCTGTTATATCGTTTTGCAGTATTAATCATTAAAATTACGTAATATGTTCATAGATGCACCAACTAAAGGGGAGAAGAAATTTTTAATAGACAAAGATACAATCGGGTCGTGGTGTTTTGCTGTTTTATGGTGTGTGTGTTCGGTCAAATTATATCTTATAGTTTCAAATACTCCATCGCACGAAACGCACCTATTTGTGATACACTGTACACGTTCCTAACTCGTTTTGCGATGTACTGGGATATCTCTATCATAAGATAAAGGGTTCGGTTCCGGCAGCCTTTATTTACTCCATTCGATTAACGCGGGCGTGAGTGTAGCACATTATAATTGATTAGAATCGTCGTAGGTATTCAGGACTTGAAACAAAGAACTCCTGAAAGAACGAATTTCATTTTCCTGCCGTCCAGTTTTGATTACTCTTCGAATCGGTCCACAAATTAGATTTTCACGCGAGAATTTGACGCATATTTTCGTGAAAATCTGTTGTCGTCTAGGAGATTTGCATTGCTGCCGGTCTCGTATGATTGACTGGGATTACAATTTTCGTGGGGATGCCAGTGGTGTAGTGGTTAGGACGCTGGCTGCTACTCTCCTGATGCTTGAAAAAGTCATCGGGTACGAATCCTGCGCAAGTAGGATTTTTTTCAAAGGTCGCCCGGCCCCCTGTTTGTGTGGTTTGAGGAGACCGCGCAAACTCAGCTGTTCCGTACTTCGGAAGGGACGTTAAACTGTTGGCCCCCCTGGTGTTCTTCGTAAGAGCAGGCAAATGCCGGCACCGGGTTTCCCTCCTCCCTTCCCTTGCACTACTACCCCTGCGGATATAAACGCCGCCACACTGAAACCTGACAGCACACCCTTCCACAATAAATATCAAACCAAGACAGGTTCATAGCATAGCTGGCAACCTGATTTGGGTATTGGCCATTCTCCAATCCCAACACCCGCTCTAGTTAATAATTTTCGTCGCATCTGCAAACAATAAATTGCGACACTTTTGAAGATTAAACAATACCTTGGTTAAGATAAATGATACGACGGTAACGAGAATAACTTTATATATATATATATATATATATATATATATATATATATATATATATATATATATATATATATATATATAAATTAATAATTATTCAATGATATTGTGTTAATGAAATCAGATATGTATAGGTGAATTTTTTAAGGTCTTTGATTAGGCTTACCATACGTCCCGGCTTGACCGGAATTTTCCCGGTTTTTAGGTCTTGTCCCGGCGTCCCAGTCGGTCTACTGTTTTGTCCCCGATAATAAGTATGAATCACCGTCAGGGCTAGTTGTATACGTATACTTACAAACTGCAAAACACAAATTATCTTTAGCAGTGGCATTCTCAACACCAATTGTATAGTTTTTTGAGAAAAATGATTCAAATGCAGAAGGCCGTATTCAGGGCCGCGCCTAGGGTGTCTGGCGCCCGGGTGCAAGATATTTTTGTGGCGCCCCCATGCTAGCGAATTTTGCGGTATGAACAAATACAAATTATTTCATCGATAGAGAGTGCAGACAAGCTGATGGATTTCTGTCGACGTATCCCAAAACGAACTGATTGAAATAATTCGTTGCATAAATATAAAGATAAACATATAATATAATATCTGCTTGAACGAAACTTATAAAACGCCGCACATTTGATTAAAAGTCAATACTCTTGTCTCCCTTACCTTATTGAACAACCAGAAATTCCAATATTTTTGGGTTATTTTGTCAACTTACAAGCCTAATTAGATGCGATATTTATTTCGACTATAAGAAAACAAAACTTCAGTTATTTATGCATTTCTGCGTCAAAGTCCCGACTTCGTATTTTCATTTTAAGATATTTAAAAATCCAATGAAGAAGTAGATGTCAATAATTCGATTATTATTTGGAGAAATTGTTATAGAATTTTAATTCGATTCATCTTCATATGATCACCGAAATACAGCATATGGAAAAATTCACGCAATATCATGTTATATTATTTTTGCGTTTCGGTGTTTGTCATTACTAAAACTATAGTTTAATAATATAATACAATGATTACTTTAATAGGGAATAGATAAATGTATAAATAAATTAATATGCATGTAACTATAAAACAAAAAAATGTAAGACTAAGATAGTTAAGAAGACAAAAAAATAAAACTAATAATTTGCATTATATCTGAATAATTCCATTTACCAGATTTTATTGATTTTCCATGGCAATTGTACTTTATTTGGTTTTTGGTCATAAAAGATCTTGATTAATTTTCTAGTTATTGAATAGAACTTAAACATCCATTGCGTTTAATTTTATTTATTAATTTGTATCAAAGTATTTTTTAAAAACTGTTTATAACAATCCTGAAACTCGTGCTCCTACCAAAACACTTTACTCTTTCCCCACCTTTTAGTAATAAATACCAGAACATATATCAAATCTTATTTAGCAATCCACCTTTAAAGACATTTTTGAACTACCTCTCGAACTTTTATAACTTTCTGAGTATTAGCAAACCATCGCGGATCTATATAATATACAAATAAGTGCGAAACCAAACGTAACCCAATATACACGCACTTATTTGGAAATTTGTTAATAATAATTTCCACTAGTAAAACTAGTCTACATTATCTTCTATAAGGATATAATTAACAAATAAAGAGTCGTGCAAATACAAAAACACTGGCGCCAGGCTTACGACAAAATTGTCCTCCTGCTATTCCGCCGATCCTCGTTCATCTAAATAAAGGAATCCTTCTTTCGTATTCAAAAGTTATCTTGAGTATATAAATCGATAAATTTATGTGGGCTCGATACAAGGACCGAATACAGGAGTACATTACTGTAAACTCACTCTTCAAAAATGAGTGAACATTCAATAGGGTTAATAGTTAAAATTGTTATGATGTTATAATCATGACAGATTTAGCTGCCTATTCAAGCTATCTTTTATAACTACTTACCTACATTTTTATCAAAAACTCAAAACAACTGAGGAATTATGAGCGGAAAGCAATAACAGAATTTTCTAGTAGAAACTGAAACACGTTATATGAAATACCTCCTCGATTAAATAAAGAAAATAAACACTACGTATGTGCAGTTTTTCTCTGCATGAATGATGATCTCCTCAGCTCCAAAAACAATTTTTTTTTCGTTGAACGAAGTATAGGTACTATCTTCCTATCTTCAAGTATCTATCTTCTGTTCATACACCGTTGGGGAAAAGCGATCATTCTCCAACGATAGCTCAAGAGATTTAAGAGCTTTGTACTATTTCGAAATGAATATGAACGTTAACGTAGGAGGGGGATCGTGAAGGAGTAAGAAATGCTAGTTTTCGGAATAGCTATTCCAAATCAATTTTAAACTGATTTGGGATTTTCAAGACTCGGTAAGAGGGAGAATTTAAAAAATGGTAGACATATGGTATTCTTCCAGCGAAAGGATTTATGGTAAAGGTCGATGGTACTCAGGGGCGGACCAAGGTATTTTGACGCCCCGGGCGAGAAAGTGCTCCAGCGCTCCCGTCCGTAAATTTCTGTATAGATATTTTTAGAAGAACTTGCTCATTTATCCATTGCTCTGTAAAATAATTGATAATGAAAGGAAATAGGAATTCCATGTAGATTTGATGTAAATTTGTTTCCAAATTTTATTCACTTGCAATTAATATATACATAGATGATAGAGTTAGTGCCCAAAATACATTGGCGCCCCGAACAGCTGCCCTGCTCGTTTCTACCTCGGGCCGGCCCTGATGGTACTTGGCGAAAGGATCGCCGCCTTAGCTGGAGCTCCTCGCTAGGGTCGGGATAGCAATTAACAAAGTAGCGCCCCCACCTCCTGGCAACTTCTACGGTGAACCCATTTTCGGTCGCCACTGATACTTGTTCTAGCGTCCTTAAGTTTTTGCTTAGAAAATTTCGTGTCACTTTAGTATCTCCCACTTTCCCTTTTCACTCTAAGGAGGAAACATTCCCAAACAGAATGCACAACTCGAATTGTAACAATATATAGATACAAATACCTTAATGGGAAGGCGCCCCGGCAAGTCGGCGCCCGGGTGCATTGCACACACTGCATCCCCGGGTAGGCGCGCCCCTGGCCGTATTGCTGCTGCAAAAGAAGCAACTTCTGCATATCAAACCACTATTCCTGGATTAAGTTTCAAAACATCGGATTGTGCTAGCAAATTGTTTCAATTTTTTTCAAATCTAAGTTTGGTGTGGCTCGAACAAAATGTGAATCTGTAGTTTTATCACACAAATTTGTGCCGAGGAGTTACATGAAGAGTTAGATAAATCCAACTTTGTGAGTGTTACAATTGACACTTCCCACAGAAAGGACATCAAAGTAGTTACAGTTATAGTGCGCTATTTTCTTCCTCAGGCTGGTTTAAAGGTAAAAGTGCTCGACTTAAATGGAGTGCTTGGAGAAACATCAGAAATATTGACTGATTACCTCATTTCTATAATAAAAGAACATAATTTTATGAATAAAATTATAGAATTTTGTGGTGATAATTGCAACACGAATGTTGGAGGTGTGAAAAAAAGGTGGAAACAACGTATTTTATCGATTGAAAAGCGAAATTGGTAGAAATACCATTGGAATTGGCTGTGCAGCACACATATTACACAATTGCATCCAAAATGCGGTTGATATTCTACCGATTCATGTAGAAGCCCTTGCATTAAAGATTTATAAATATGTCCACGTATACACTGTTAGTGTAACTCAACTAAAGGAATTTTGCAAATTTGCAGAAATTGCGTCTTAAAACATGGCAACACGAGATTTTACCGAATTTTTAAAGGTTTCTTGATATGTTTGAAGGTCTTAAAGTCTATTTCGATTCATAAGAACAGTGCCCGCTAATAATAAAAAAATATTTGAAGACCCATGTGGAAAAGTGTATTTGCGATTTGTTCTCGGACAACTTAGTTTATTTTATAAAACAATAGTGAACAGAAAAAACTGACGATAGTGCAACAAACGTAACTTTTGAACTACGAAATTTTAAAATTAATTTGCAAGAACGCAAGGATAACTCTTTCATCCCACAGGGGATAAAATGTTACTAAGTAAATTCGACGAATCTGCGAATGCGATTTCTAAAAGTTAATCAAAGAATTAGACGCTTTTTATGTTAGATTCTTATCATACATATCGTTGTGGGAAAACAGTTTCGAAGAAGCAGTTAATTGGCTCGAGGTTGAAAAAACAGCGCAAAATATTAACCAATGATATGGAAAGCTTTCAATTGATATCGAAAATCTTTTCGATGGAGTGTTTAGCAAAGAAATGTGTTTCATTATGACAGAAAGAGAAGTTGGTATGAGAAAGGGACTAAATTTGAAGATAGGTGGATTGAACGTTTTAGACATTCTCTCGAACAGAATATTCCAATTGTCAATCAAACGAAAGTTATCGAATACCTATTCTGTTTATCGGAACATCAGCTCCAGTAGAGCGACTTTTTCAATTATGAATAACGTGTGGGCCCTAGACCGAAGTTGCATGGATGATAGTAAAGTAGTGTAAAATTAATACTGATTTGACTTGTGAAAAATTTTATACTAAAATCAAAAATGATAAAAAGTTTGTGGATAAACTTATGTCTAGTGACAAATATAACTGGCTTAATAAACAGTAAGGTTTTTGTACATTGTATCGATTTTTATTAACATATTTAATATTGAAATATTAAAAATGTTTTGTTTTCTCTTTTAGATATTTTTTTCCTGTCTCCTTATCCCCATAATATTGTTTTTTGGTTGTTTAAAAATTTATAAAATGGAAAAGAATAGAAATAATTTATATTTAAACAATAAAAATATAAGACTAGCCGTCCCGAATTTTTCCCGGTTTCTCATCTTCAGAAATCGTTTTGTCCCGGTTTTGATCCTAGAACATATGGTAACCCTATCTTTGAGGACATTTTCTACCAAAGCTAAGTAAAATTTTAATCTTTGACTTAAGGAGAAAAATTTAATGTTTATAAATTCATTTTGATGAAATCACGTATTGTATGCACAAAAAAGTAGAAAATAAATCTAAAATTCACGCAAATGAATGTTCCATCAGGTAAAAATACTTCCGGGCATACAAAGACTGTGTTGCACAACTTATGTAGCGTAATTTTTAACGAATACATTTTAATTCTTCTTTGATTTTTCCAAAACTATTTTTACTTTCTGGAGCATTCAATTACGTGAATTCTGCATTTATTGTTTACTTTATAGTGCATATACATGTCGGTTTCATTAATTTTTTATTTAAATTTTATTGTAAGTTAATACTTAGTTCATGCTTTTGTCATATTTGACGGGTAGTTATGCAAGTTTTTTAAAAAAAAATACATATTATCGAGTGGGTTTAGAAGAAAGTTTAAGATAGCGAGACTTTTTTTACTGGTAAAGTTAGTATGAATGGGTACGAAGGGAGAGAGTCGTTGTGCATACCGCACTGTCATTCTCCAAGGGTTTCCGCTTTTCCAGTGTCCCAGAGCGAGGGTCGCTAGGGCGTAGGTGGTTTACCACGTGACCCATAAATGTTGAATAAAGAGGTGACGAAAGAGACCAGGATCATTTCGAAACTCGTTTTCAAGAATGATTTCTTCGCCAACAGGTGAGCTACGGTGTCAATCCGTCTTTCTGGAGCTTTGCTGGGGAACTAAACCGACAGACAATGAATGAATAATTGTTGCCCTGATGGCGCCAGAGGAATTCGGAGCCACACCATACACATCCTACTCTTTCTTCCAGATGCGTCGCGACTCCAGATTCTCATTCTTCAAAAGAAGATGACTGCCGGTAAGTTAACTGTATTCAGTTCATACTGCCAGTCTTGGTTTCCGCGATTAATTCGCTCAGCGTCGCTCTCGGCCTCTTATAGAGTTGTACGTACGTTACGGTTAAACGGGAACTCGGCTGCGAATCTTTTATTTTAAAAAATGGACTGATCGGTTTTTTAATTATGGAAATTAATATTTTAATCATTTTAGTTGTTGCAGTGTATTTGAAGCCATTGGTTTAAACAGAGGATCAGTTTAAAGATTGAAAATTTGGAATTTATTTCTTAGGTGATAGTATATTTCAATCTAATGGAGGGAGACGATGGAGGGAACGGATTATGTTTAGGGTTAAGGAGTGGACTATTGCAAAGAGAGATTTTGTTATGAGTGGAAATTCCATATCGGGAGTAAATATCGTATTCGCCAGATTATAGCTCAACCTCGAATATAAGGCGACCCTTTATTTCAGAAGCCATGCAAAAGAAAAAAAATCGGGGTATTGATACTAATACTAACAGTCATTCTTTTTGTATATTATTCCGACAATTTTTTATTATTTTAAAATGATAACGCTGCAAACAGCTCACAAAAATGCTATACTTAATTTCTTTCTTAAAATAATTATGCGATAAGATTAACGAATAATCATGATAAAACGTACATTTATTGACTTACAGTGAACTACGTTAAATTATTAGTTTTATTTCTTAAAACGTTTAATACGGGACGAAGACATAAGCTCTAATGAAGGAGATATTTGGCAGCTGCGCACGCCATAATATTGTAATACTGTCTTACAAGGGTGGAATAGACTATAAAACATAGAGAATTGATTTTAGTAGGTTGGGAGGAAGAGGAGGAATAGAATGTATCTTTGATTGCTATTATAAGGCGAGTATAAATTTTTACTTTCTCCATACGTAGTATTGTGTTGATGAAAAAAATATATTTCGAAATTTCAACGGAAATACACGTTTTGAGGTTCCATGAACACGTTTTTAACCATTTTATCAATGATATCTGTGTGTGTGTAGGTGATAGTCATTTTGTGGGCGCTCTAACACAAAAATTATTCATCAAATCATCACGAAATTTTTTATTTGACACTTTTATTAAAGGGGTAAGAGTTGATTAGTTTTTGGTTAAACCCAGTCAAACGAAAGTGAGTGTTTACTCTTGCCACATCGGTTTTTTGAAATATTTGCTTCAATACTTGATCAGTGTAAATATTATTGGAATATAAGTTGTAGGAAATTTAATTTTCTGTCAAGTTTGATCGAAACATTTTTCCATATATTGCATTGTTTATGAAATATTTCAAAAACTACATTTTTTAGCTTCCCCCACCACACCACATGGAAGCAACTTTTATAAACACTTTACGCTTAGTTACATCTTACAATTAGTAACGTTCCTTTTTATATTCTTAATTGTTGGAGCTTCGTGACTATATCCAATATCAAAAGGCTACAGTAGTCCTTTGTAAGGTCTAAATTTTTCTTGCAGTTCGTTAAAATATTTATTATCATTTAACCTATTTGGAATTTTTATAAATATTACAAGTATAGAGAAAGTCATGTGGTGGCCACATCAGACTTTTCATTATTATAGAAAAAACATCGCCTTATAATCGAGCAAATACGGTATTTAAAAACAAAATAGCTTTCATTTGACTCATATTCTCGTCATTATCTTTTTGACGGGCAATTACGCGAATTAGTCATTATCGACCGTCCTCTGAACTTCCCATTTTACTACATTTTATTTTTGTGTCCCTAGCTTATGCGCCTTGTACCTTTACCGCGAACTGTTGTTTGCTATTTCCACCCTAATGACTGTGTTTCTCTTACCAGATTCGATATTCGCGATTTTATTTCTTAATTTTATTCAGAAACGACATGGTAAATTTAGAAAGTGCATGAAGTTTGAGCCAAAATTATTCGTCGATATCTCTCTCCGTGCGTCATTGCCTGAAACATGTTTATTTGTTCGATTACTCATTTTACCCAGCCTTCCTAGAATTGCCCTCATTTCTTTTCTCATCATTACTTTCACCGGGCTTATTTTGATTTTAAAATTTATAGGCCGTCACGAAACCCGGCCGTCCCCTCTATAAAGCTTTATCCCTCTTCTATTTTGGCGTAATGTAAAGAAAATATTTATAGTTGGGACAGAAGTTCTTCGGAAATATCTTCATTCCTGGGAGTAACTGGACTTGCATTTATAGTATAGCAGGGGGATGTTTCATGCATGCACATGAATGGAGAGTATGAATTTTTTTCAGTTTTCAGTAGTTATTATTTTATATCAGAATTCGGAGTTTCCGTGATAAATTTGTTTTTGGACACAATTAAGCTTTTTATTTAAAATCTGGGTAGTTTTTGGTATTCGTTCGAAAAACATACTTGGCATCAGTATTCGTGATTCGGTCACTCTGTAATGTTTAAACGTATTTTCCGAAGGAATTTGTCTCTTTTCGGAAGCCTCAAGGGAGGGATGGGGTCAGAATTATTACGCAGATTTACAGAAAAAAAGATGAGCGTATTTATATATAGATAATCTGTTCGGGAAACGTATAACTTTCTCCTCCACCCCTTTCAGGAATTCTGGCGCCGGATAACTTTTTATGTTCATCCTCCAGGACGAATAAAACCTTTATATTCGGGAAAAAAGGTATGATAATTTCGTTTCCGTACCCGAAACGACCAAATCCGACCATAGCAAAAAAATAAATCCGACCACAGAAATCCTTTTTCGAGACAAACTTTCAAAGGGGAGTATTTGTATAGATTCTTTTACACGCGAGGGTAGGTTCTACAATAACGAAACACGCTCTCAAAAAATAGACCTGACAACACATGATTTATTAAACGTATAACATCAGTCAATCCTCCACGATTAGACATGCCAACTGTCCAATAAAAACTGACGCGAAAGAAATTTGAAAAATCTGCTCTATGCGATAGGGAATTTTTATATTAGGAAAGCACGGCGAGAATAGAAATATCGATAGGCTGAAGCTTCTATTCCGGAGCAGTTCTAAGTGTGTAGTCAAAGCTCTATTCACTGCTTAATATCTTGTTACGGGCGAGATGCTTCAAAAAGATCGTCGTCCTTTCCCAAACAAGTCGAAGATATTTTAGGAGGTTAAGATAAATCACATAAGACATCTTTTGCAATAGTTTCTAAATGTATAGGTTTTGGTGTTGCGCTGATGAATCAAATATCGAGTAGGAAACCGAACGCGAAGTAAAGATTGTGTGAGATACGGAGAGGAGTTGCGTCAATATTTCTGGAAAAATGCCGCAAGATAGCAGAATTTTGATCTGATAAACAGTTATTATATCCACAAGTAATATGTATTTGTCGCCGGCAACTTAAAAACCCAGAAAGAACAAAGTCAAAAAAATCTAACGAATAAATGATATCATGAGGATTTTTCTCTTATAAGTTTTGAAACGAAATCAGAAGTAATTATTTGTTAGCGTGACCGCAAACACATACAACGACTTGCACGTTATCTTATTATTAATTCTTTATCGTTGTGTTTTTACCTGCAAACACCCTTAACATTGCCTCAGGTGCAGTGATGGAGAAGAGTACTGATAATAATGTAAACGCGAATTGTAATTTTGTGACCATAAAATATCTTCACCAGTAAAAAAAACTTTTGAGCTGGAGTCGGTGACATGCGGCTTATGAGCTTCATGCGGCTCTTTAAGGCTCCCTTTACCAACTCCTCCCATATAAAGCGCCTAGAACGTCGAATTTACCCATGGCTTCAATTAGCGTTTACTTCTAGGAAAATATTAAAATATGAATTGAATTTTTAAAATAATAACCGTCTTCTTCACCTGTACCGGATCTCTTCATATGCTGGGTTCTTTACCGAATCAAAAAAATTGAATATTCTTGTTAACTCGGGTGCCGATCCCCGCTTTAGAGATTAACATTACCGGAAATATTTTTACTTTAAAAATAGGTTGTCCTGAAAAATTCATTATGATTCTCATATATCAGTTTTATAAATTGTACTGTGAGTTAGTCGCAGCATTATAAGCGTAAAACAGTATGCTGCTATGAAAGCTATATTTATTGCCACGTATTATTTTACCGATACATTTTTCAATGAAATTATTTCCTCCGATAAATTCTTATTGCTAGAAAATGAATCTTTTTAAAATACCAGCTCAATATGCGTTTTCGACGTAACGTATTTAGGAACAAAAGTTCTTGACGAAGGCAATGCATCTGAAGTTTCTTTTCGAAGTGTCTGAAAGACACCTCTCGTAATTCATGATTTTTGAAGTGACTTCTTGCCGAGAATTGTTCAAAAGCTAAGTTAGAATCGAGGAGGGAAAAAATTACCTCCCCCCTCCTCCCCCTCGCGCCAAGATTAACGGTGCATGGTTTCTACTTATATCACGAAATATGGGACACTATAGAATCCTCCGTATTTCACGAAATATACTGCAATTTTTACGCAGTGAATCTTCCGTTTTTCTTCCTCCCACGTTACGGAACTCCTAGAAGTTTCCGCTACGTCAGTAAGGAGTAATATTTTTTTCTGGTCCCTTTGAATTGCACCGTACAGAGGACGTAACGTATCTACTTCTCTTTTCGAGTATTTTCATTCGAAAACAGTTCAGTAAATATGTTTTCTGATTATGGCGTTCGTTCCTTCTTACATTTCTAAGAATTATTCGGTTCAACTGGCTTAAATTAAAAGACAGTTCCTTCGAGAGGGAATTTTAATCATGGGTAAGAATTGGATATAAATTACCGACGACATTCTATTTCTTCGTAGTCTCCAAAATCCTGAAAGGCTAAAAGGAGATTCTCATATTCCTGAATTGTTACCGCAGTAATAGGGACATAAACTACGTAAGGGAAAAAATTACTTGTTAATGTGAGGGAGCCCATATTTTGTTATTACGTCGTTGCATACAGACATTTATTTTGGCCATAGAATTTCATCGAAAATATTTTTAAATTACTCTTGAATGAGTTAGTTTGCATGCCGATTGAGTATGACACACGCTATATTTTATGAAATTAATTAAAAACGGATACAAGCTTGAAAAATAATTTGTTTGTTATACATTGTAGGTTGTGAAATCTAGCGTTAGGGGTACATTTCTTTTAAGCACGGCAGATGAAGGCTTTTGGACGATCACCGCCAAAGATAAAAGATGCCGGAAAAGCCGTATCAAATTATAAACTGGAGATATGATACAAAGTTGGCTGCGTCAAGACAAGGAGATCGTTTGCTCTGCATCATACTGTGAGAAGTTGAGATAAAATCAGCGAAGAATTATTCGAATCGGTGGATTACATAAAAGTTGTCAATATTATTAATTACTCAGAGTGATTTTAGTTTATTCGTTAAAGAAATTAGTACTAATGTTCATTAAGACTTATATAGATATGATTAATGGCAATGCATTGACTTTAAAAACATCAATTTAAAACATTTATTTTGTCGATATCAGTTTGATTCTGGATTAAAGTGTTAAAAAACAAAGATAACTCTTAAAATAGTATTTTTAGTCAAGCATATTATCCTTTGTTTAATATTTCCATATCACTGCCAATCTTTAGCATACTCGATGATTCAAGAATAAATGTGATAGCTGAATATATTTATCAAACGCAAAGGCAAAGACCGCAACGCGCTATATTAAGGATTTAAAAAATCTCCAGAGAGTGAGAGGATTTCATCGGAATTTAAACTGAATTCCGACAAATCTACGTCAAAATCAAAGAGGGAAAGGGAGACATACTGGAGAATTGCGCACGCTCGAGGCCCGACGACATGGCTTCGCAGCAGAAGCGTCTCGTTCCCTATGAGTTCCGTCAAAAAAACGCCCTCTTAAATAAATGGCCATCGGATGTCCCGTCGGGAAAAAAGAGGTCTGGATATTTCGAGCACTGTTCAGTCGCCGCCGCCGCCGCTGTTGCATTAAATTCAAGTCGCGTGCGCGCGTGACGCCGTGACCTTCTGTGAGCTCTGTCGACGGCACATCTCGTGGGATTGACGGAAGGCATTCTTGCTAGGAATAGTGTGCGTGGGAGACAGCTGGTGGGAGGGAGGGAGTGAAATGTGGCGAGCGACGGCGAAAGGGAAGGGGAGGGGGAGAGAGGGATGACGAGAGAGAGAGAGAGTGGAGGGAAAAAGATAGAGAGGGATAGAGGGAGGCAGGGAGAGAGAGGGAGCCAGGGATGGAGAGGGACGAAACGAGAGAGGTGGGAGTAACAAACAGAAAGAGGAGAAAAAATGAGATGAAGAGAAAGAGGAATGGAGAGAGAGAGAGGGATGGAGAGAGACATGGAGAGAGGGAGGGAGAGAAAGAGGGATGGAAAGAGATGCATGGAGAGGGAGGCATGAAGAGAGAGGCATGGAGAGAGAGGGAGGGACAGAGAGAGAGAGGATGGAGAGAAAGAAGGATGAGTGAGAGGATAGAGAGAATAATGGAGAGAGAGGGAGGGAGAGAGAAAGGATGAGTGAGAGAATGGAGAGAGAGATAAGGAGGGAGAGAGAGGGAGGGAGAGAGAGGAGGGAGAGAGAGGGAGGGAGAGAGAGGGAGGGAGAGAGAGGGAGGGTGAGAGAGGGAGGGAGGGTGAGAGAGGGAGGGAAGGAGAGAGAGGGAGGTAGAGAGAGGGAGGTAGAGAGAGGGATATGAAGAGAGGGATGGGAGATAAGAGTAATGGGGGAGAAGAATGGGGAAGAGAGAGGAATGATGGAGAAAGAGGAATGGGGGAGAGAGGGGGCTGGAGATGTGAAGAGACGGGATGGGGAGATAGCAGAATTGGGGAGAGAGGGATGGGGAGAGAGAAATGGAGGGGAGAGGAATGGGGGAGAGAAAGGGATGGGAGAGGGAGATGTATGGAGAGAGGGAAAAGGATGGAGAGTAAGAAAGTTAAGGAGAAAGATATAAAGGGAAGAGGGAGAGAGAATTTGAGAGTGGAATGGAGTGGGAGAGAATGGGAAGGAAGAAGAAAAGAAAGATGGAAAGTGGAAAAGATGTAGGGGAGAGACAGAAAGAGAGAGATAGTGGAAGGAGAGGATTGGAAAGGGGTTTGGGTAGTAGGGTAACCATGGAAAGGGCGTTAGTGGCACGAGACACCCAGACGGGTGAGGGGGGATTTTGAATGGAGGGAATGGGGAGATGAGGCTCCTTTCTTGGGCGTGCTATGAATCCTGAGGCATTCCGCTTGGCGACACACGCCAGCTACCATCTTTCTCTCTTCCATTTTTTCATAGCGCCGCTGACGTGCTAGGTTAGCCCTGGTTATTTCTCTCTCTCTCTCTCTCTCTGAGGCACGCTTGATCTATTCGATTGATGCTTCCCTAATACCGATATCGTTGAATGGAGGGAGTGAGATCAACTCCACGGACTACTTACTGTTAGATGATACATGAAGGAAAAGTCCGAATTCTTACTGTTCCACTAATCGATCGCGCCTTATTCATCAGGCGTAGTATTTGGAAGAAAAATGGCTCGTAACTTCTCTTACTTTTTAGGCGAAACAGACATATTTGATGTATTTTATTATACTCACCTCTGAAATGTTTATCTATAAACTGCTACCATTCTATTTAATTTAACATACTGGGGTCGAGCGTGGTGTGATTGGCGAATCCTTGCAATGCTGTGATGATCTGGAGAACTTGACAGTATACCACAGTTGCATTGTGGGAGTTCAAATGGGACTAATAAAAATTTCAGACGAGTAAGGAGGGATGGTGATTTTGAGATGATTCCGAATTTCGAATGAGTATTTTTTGATTTTACCAGATTCTTGCGGGATTAATATCCTCCGAATATTCTTTTCAAAATCGAGTTATACCCGAAAATTTTAATTTTTAACACCTTCACTGCAAAAATCAGTAGAAATCGTTTTGGATCAGGAGTTGATTGTAATTAGGCTTGGTAGGATTCGATTTTGATCGATAAATGTCGATAAACATCGAATTTTTTAAAAATTTAAATTCGACGAAAATGAATTGTCGTCGAAAGGTGTCGATTTTCACCTCTACATTTTCTACGAAATTTATGGGTCACGATTTTAAAACTTTGTTACCCGCTCTCAAACTTAACATATTTTACCACCAAATATCCATAACGTTAGAGACTGTCCGTATTTGCCATACCAAACGGCCACACAACATTCGGAATTTTCTTTCTAATGTCACTGTCTTAAGGACGCATACTGAGCAGCCGTGGGATCCAAAGATAAAGAACAAAATATTATGATCGGTTTATTGCGCTCTTTCTTTATCCTCGGCCGGATCCGATAATTCATATGCACTTTGGACTCCATTTACCGACAAGTCAGCCCTTTATTACTCAACAAGTTGATATATTTTTCATCAAAATATTTATTCATACATTAGGTTGTGCATTATACTCATGCCGCATTAATTTCCCACTAAAGATCACGATTTCGCGAATAAGGGGCGCGAATTTACGAATAGAATACACCTGATTTATTGCGAAAAATTAACTTCCAGTTTGGTCAACAACAACACATTCGCCAAAATATAGTTAACAACAAACAAAGCAGCATCAAAAAAGCCTTCTTTTTATTTATACACTTTTAGTTCAACTCAATTGGAAGGAATTCAATTTATAACACTTTTCTAGATAAAAATCGATGAAATGTGTTGAAATTAACGTCGATATTAGGTATCGCTTTTTAAGAAATATAAACGTCGATGTTTGTGTGTATTTCTGGCTAATAAAACTTTTGGATTATTATAGTCTAAGTATAAACGTCGAAGACTAAAATGCCCAATTAAATGTACCTACAAAGATAAACGTTGATGCGCGTCGTCGATTTTTGGGAAAAATAAACTATGGTTGCGGTCGCATTTTAAGAAATATTTGCGTCGAAAACTACCAAGCCTAGTAAAATGTATTAAAGTAAACGCCGATATTGGCCGCCGATTTTTAGGAAAAATAAAGGTCGAATTTTAAGAAAAATAAACGCCGAAAACTACCAAGCCTATAGTAGTAGTAATTTTAAGCGTCGATATTCGTCGAAAATCTCTCGGAAAAATAAACGTCTATTTAAATCGTCGATTTTCGAAAAAATAAACGTCGAATTCTACCGAGCCTACTTATGAAATAGTTTTCAATAGTTCTTTTTTCAAAATGGATTGATACGACTAATATAAATCTTCATAGATCTGTTAATGCTTTCTGGAGAAAGACATCTGTATTAGATTCTTTTAACAAATCTTTGCATATCTCAGATACCGATGATCAAGTAGAATTTTTGGGCGTATATTAAGATGTTAATGAGCAGATTAAATTCGAATTCGCAACCTATTTATTAGGTGTCCCTCACCTCGAAACAAAGATGTGGATAATGTTAAGTTTTGGATAGGTGCTGTTGTCCGATACCCAAAATTAAATAACTTTGTCTTAACATTGCTATGTTTGCCATTGGGTAGCTGTGGTTTTGAGCGTTCATTTAACCATTTCCGTCATTTGCGAACGCTGGATATGAGTAATGTTATCTAAGAAAAATTGACCACGCAGATGTTGTGTGTGCATCATAAAAACTTAAATATAAACCGAAAATTTTCAAATAGTGTTTTAATTCAAACCCGATTTACCTGAATTTTTCACACATCCCGATAATTACTCTCCGAGTGAACTTTTTTAAAACTGAAAAATCCATACCCTAATAATAGGCGACAATAGATTTTAAGTATAGCGATCTGGGTTGATGATACGCGTGAGATCTGCATTAAAATTTTTTCCTCTAATTAACTACTGGCTGTTGGAAAATAGCGCAATGCGCTAAATAAGATTAAACTTCATTTAGTGAAGGAATTTAAGATCGGCGAGTATTCGAGCAGTCTTTCCATACGTAATATATTTTTTAGCCAAGACATATAATTATATTGTGTATACAGCTAAAATAATTAAAATATTAATTTAATGTATATTTATCTTCTTATTTCATTTTTACTAGAGAAGTCTACATTTCAAATTTGAAATGTTACCCGCAATTTTTTAATATTTAATACAGTGAATTCTCACAAAGGTGAAATACTCCTTTAGCCTTTTGGCTAAAGGAGTATTTCACCTTTGTTAGTTTTGGCCAAAGTTATTGAGCTACTATCAATTACAGTGAATTCTGAAAAAAATATTGAATAATTTTTACAAACTTTTTCATGTCTACAGTACGGTTGGAGGCTTGAATCTTGTGTCAGATGGTACTATTTTATGAAATTCGTCTATATGCTTGTCCTTAAATAAACTAAAATTTGCAATTTTTTTTACTTCTCAAGCTTTCAAAAATTTCATTTTCAAATCACTCAAGAGTCTCTTTCAATGTTTTAAAAACTACGGGAAAAAAGATATAATTAAATAAATACATTTTAGATCTGTGTAAATATTATGCTCACTTATATATTATACTTACAAGCAAAATATTATACTTTCCGATATTTAGATGAAACTTCAATATAAATTTTAACACAAATATCAATGTATTCATTTATCAGTCTTTCAAATAAGAACACGTGCAGTCAACCGTTCGCTTTAGGTAAAGAGACAACGTAACAAAGGTAATATTCAGATACAGGCAATGATGTTCCTATCTCTGATTGGCTGGCCAGTCAACCAATAAAACCGCCCCGAGTTGTGTAGACAAGAAAGATTCTTTCGCCGATTATAATATAGATGTTAATTCATCAAGATAACCTTAGGAAAATACGAGCATGAGTCAGAATTGCGATGCCTCGAAATGAACTCTCGTAATTAGTTTCATTCGATGAGCTGACTTCATCATCTGGGTTTGTGGCCTAGGAATCAAACTTGTTTATCGCATTCTTGACCAAATAGAAAAATATCTGTAAAAATAAATGAAACCGACAATTTTTTCCATTTCAAAGGACGACCGTTCGTGAAAGAGAATAAACGTGTGGAATTAAGTTCTTAGAAATGCTATTTTAAAGAAGGGATTACGTGATAATTAATTACCTCAGTAAATTAAAGGACACAGTCGATAATTCCTCATTGCGAGCCCTGTTGTGAGATTTTTAGACGCTACTTTTGTGTATTTTATTTATCTGCCATTGGTTATGGTACAGAAGACATAATATAAAACTAACAGAGATTGCGAAGATTGCTCATATGTAGGGCGACCATCCTTATCTTGGTTAAGATCGCAGTTTTGCGTTTTTTTTAAAAGTAGCTCATCCATAAAAGAGCCTAGCAAATTTCACGAGTTTTACCGCAATGTGTTGGGACTCGTAGGCCGGTTTCGTTTCATCGAGTGTGGGAGAGGTGCTCAAAGGCTTCGGACAATCTGTCTCGCACAGTTATGGAGCTTTTACGATGTTTCAACGTAACTGAAGTTGAAGAGAATTGCTTCTGACGCCGCCTTAGGCAAGGGAGGAAGGGATGACCGCGACGCCTTAAAGCGAGCCTTTGCGAGTTTATGGAACGATGCCAAGATTACTTCTGTCATTCGTTGATGGGGCGGAACCGCTATCAGATCCTGTCAGATCGTTTTCGAGCTATGTTTACGAGAACAGACCCTCCTATTAACGTGAGGTCAAAAGGGGGAGATAGAGGTCATATAGTGCGTTTTTTTATCCAGCGAGAAAACCAAAAATATACTAAAACCTCTCTGAATTAATAGGGGAAAATTAGGAAAGATTGCCGCTTTAAATTAGACTTCTTGAGACAAAAAAATATCACACATTGGACTAATAAAATTTCACGATTTTTTATGAAAAATGAAGGTGACTCGATACCTTAAAATAATTGTTATATGATACATCTAGTCTCTAGGTCCACTAATCATCAACCCTCTTATATAATTTGCTTGGTTGCGTGTCAAGTGTCTGGCTCGACTGTGGCGCCGCTCTTAAAGAGTAGCTATAAAAGAGCGGGGGAGCCGATAGCTATTTATGGCTGACTATAATGCTATTTTTAACAAACTTTCCGTAATAGATAGAAGATTGAAGTTGACAGGAATTTTGTTTCTTAAAATAAAAGCCGTTTAGGAAAAAAAACCCCAAAAAGATCAGAGTTCGACTCCAGAAGATAATTTCTATTTCGCGTAAGATGCATAACTTGTAAAAATCAATTAAGCAACACACAGGCTTTGCTCATAAAAAATTAGAAAAATATGCCCTCGATCTACAAACTGGGATTTTTTTAAGGGAAAAATCTGATGTGGCCACCACATGATTTTCCCCATATCTGTAATACTTCTAAAAATTTCAAATAGGCTACATAATATTAAATATTTTAAGAAACTGCGAGAAAATTTTAGACTACAAAGAACAGAAATAAACTCAAACCATAGCCTTCTGATATTGGATATAGCCTCAAAGCTCCAACAATGAAGAAAAGAAAAAGGAGCGTTACTAAGGCGTAACTAAGCGTCAATTGTTAATAATAGTCGTCGGTCGGTGGCATCTCTTAAACAATGCATTATATTTATCAAATATTAAAGCAAATATTTCAAAATTACGAATAAGTGACAAGAGTAAACGCCCACTTCCGGTCTACCTATTTTTACCAAAAACTAATAAATTCTTGCGGATTTCATAAAAATGTTAAATATAAAATTTTGCTTTGACTTGATTAATAGTTTTTGAGTTAGAGCACCCATAAAAAAGTTATTACATACGCGCAGACATCGAGGAAATGGTCAAAACGTGTATTTCCGTTGAAATCTCGAAGTCGTTTTTTTCATAAATACAATACTTTCCCCTATACCACGTATATGGAGAAAGTAAAAATAAACACAGTTTCTTAGTCTTATGTTCGATTGTCTCCCACAGTCCACAAACGCTCGAATGGAACGTTTAAATGACTTATTTTGGCAAAATTCAGCGATTTCACGAGGAATTGTCTTGCCAACCATGCTGTTTTCGAAATCAAAACTCCATTATTGTCTGCATTCTCATATGAATGATCTAATCTATTACATATATTAAAGAGAATTTCAGTTTGTGTTTGCATGGTTTGCACGTTTGCACATTTGAAGCACATTTTTCATTTGCATTTTAAAATCACTTGGAATTGTGATGGATACGGGATTTGCACCAAACGACGCATAAAAGAACGGATATTCATTTTTCAGCCATCGATTTTCGAATACGCGTCGAATCGTTCCATAAATTCGTTATTAACACGAAAGTTTGGCTAAATTTAAGAAGAAAAAATTTCTTCGACAAGGGCGACGGCAATGTTGCTGATCTAGCAAAATTACGTCTATATCTAGAAGCAGCGACATGAACTTTGATATTGTATTTGAAATCAATTGTGAGAATTCTTATATATTTTGAATGCATTTTAATCGAAAGGGAAGTAATGATGGCTTAATTTGAACGATAGGTTTGTTTACTGCAGTGGCATTTCTAACGCGTGGAAGAAATGAACATACGACCGCTAATATTTTAATTGGGTAGCTTTTTGTTTTGTTTACCTTGACGACGAAATAACTTGGTAAGAAGCTTTTTTAATTTACACATTTTTTGTAATCACTGTAAATGCACCGGTCATGCATCAGATATCTTACTTAATTATTGAAATAAATTAATCATACTCATTGTCAATATAGTAATTTGCTTTAAACTGCCCAATACAATTTGCAAACGAATAGATATAGTCAATGTACGCGTAAAGTATCTTTCTATTTGAAATGTTGAGTTGTCCATCATTACAATGCATTGGAGTCGTTTCTGACCAAGTTTTTACGCTACGAGTTTATTTGTTTTAAATGTACATAAAACTTTTCACATAAATTTTTAATCGGTTTTTGTCCTTTGTGATTTTGTTTCATTGCAGCCTCTTCATGAAATGTCGAAAAATCGGAAAAAATCGAATATAAACTTAAAATATGAGGGAGGAGAACGGAAGAGAGAAAAGGAGGAAGCGGCTTAAATTTAATATTTAATCCACGCATACCCGTCTTATTGACGGGCTTTTGTAGTAGTATACGTAAATATATTCCTTCCCGTTATATTGACGGGCTTTTATACTAGTAAGGAAATAAACGATACGCGTTTTGCTGGCTTTGGTTTGGGGGGGATGGTTAGCATCTCTGCCTCCCAATGCTAGAGTCTCGGGTTCGAATTCTATTGAGAGTATGGTTGTTCGTGTTTGTATTCGTTATTGCGTTCATTGTAAAACGCCGGTATTGTTTATGCGCCAATTAAAACGAATAAAAAAAAATAAAAAATATATCCGAAGCGCAAATTAGCGCCGAATTAATCGCCCTTAGTAGTAGATACACAATCGTCGATTGTAAAAACATATAGGTAAAGCTTACTCAACTGCTTTGTGGCTACAGGAGTTGCATAGGCCATCTACTAGATCAGGACTCGGCTATCTACGGCTCGAGAGCCACATGCAGCCTCCGAGAGCGCTTCATACTGCCGCAAAGCTATGCTGAAAAAGGGGTCGGTAAAATTGAATATCGATAATTTCATATTTTTAAGTAAAATTATGGTCTCAAAATCTTTTTCGATGATTTTTCAACTCTAGTAAATTATTTAGACTTGATTCTTGCTATGATGAGATCAAAGGATCTCTTGGTTTATGACGCAAACACTCATCCGCCCAGCCGAAGCTCTACTAATTTTCAATGTGGCCCACCATGCCAGAAAGGTTGCCGACCCCTGCATTAGATTCAGTGAATAGGGTGATAATTTGTATTTTCATTGAGCCTTTATTACTTTTCTACAACCGAGAGTTCTTGCGCGAATGTCATTTTATTTGTTCGGAGTATGAAATAGACATGCTAAAGGGAGAGAGTTAGATATGTCAAACATTTCCCTAGAGAATTTTCATGTAAATGTTAAAGGAAATGCTCCTTTTATCTTACCCTTGTAATTGTCACTCGGCATCTTTCCTCGAATGTGAGGTTTTTCGCGGTAAGTGGTGCCATTTCGGACGCCGTATCACTAAAACCCTTCGGACGTTTTCTCCGTGATAAGTGGGAGGAAAAAAAAACACGGAGACGGTGGTGACAGGGACACTAGCAAGGGAGAAGGGTATTGCCCTATGAAAAGGGAAGTTGGGGAAAGTTAAAAGAATCATCGGATAGAGGGAGAGAAATGGAGAAGAAACAGGAATGCCCAGAAAAATAAATCCTTTGGAAAAATGGTGCTATTAAGTAGTAGAGTGGAAGACAAAGGGAAAGTGCCAAGACGGGTTTAAGGGTATTAGGTGTAATTGCGCGGAAGCGCTTCCCGGCGTGGAGGAAAAGAAAGGATTAGGTGGAAATTCCGCCCAAGCTTTTTAATGAATTCGACCTAGGTTCCTTGGCGCGGCATCTTTTTTGTGTTCCTTTGCTGCGTTTTTGGATATTTTTACGCCCCGCTCAAGTTAGGAGAGGGTTTGGAGAAGTGAATTTAATCAAAATGATTGAAAACACCAAGCCCCAGCTGTGATGAATTTAGTAACTATATTTCACGAATAAACTTAATCGAGCGTTGGTTAATTGACCGTGTGTTGATATCATATAACACTTCAGTAAGGAATTATCAAACTCATCCATTGGTGAAAGAAAATTTAAAAATAAGCACTTATAATTAAAAAAATGAATACTTATCTAACTGTAAGATATTTCCAATAGCTATAACAATTGGAAATACCTAAGATAAGTACTTGATTTTTAAAACTTTTGATAATTAAGTGCTTATTCTTTAGTATAGCAATGTTCTTCAATCTGGGTGCCGCGACAAGCTAGGTTGCCGCAGCTCATTGTAGGGGGCGCTGCGAAAAACTTCGTCACTTAAATAAATCAACGATTTGGAAATATTAATAGATCATTCAGGTAATAATTTTCCCTCTAAATTGACGATGTTGTAACGCCGACAACTAGTTACGTCCAATCGTAATTCCCGTATGTAAAATATACAACCTTGTTTTAAGTTGAGGGTGCCACGAAAACCTGTTCATCTTTGAAAAGGTGCGGCACCTACAAAAACTTTTGGAACCGCTGCCAAGCACAGTAAACTCTTCTCCAGCGCAAATTTTACTATACACGCCTAAATTAATGTGATTTATTTCTCCGAAACACCTAAAATTTGAAAAAAATTGTCCAATAGCCATCGAAAGGTTGGAAAACCAGAAGCATTGTTTTCAATTTTGATTTCAGCCATAAGAGGAGCTCAGTAGTTCTTCATGGGACGTTTGAAATTAAATTATACTCTATCCTGAATTAAGTGAGCTCCACATTTTACGTATGTGGGGCGAGGATAAGGTATTAAATTTGCGAATATAGTTTTGCATAACGCGGGATTTTTCCCTAATCGTAAACCCAACGTTGCGCAAGGAGCTACTATATGTATATATATATACATATATACAGTTCCTCTCCATCGCTGACGAAGGGCATATGCCCGAAAATCTTTCGTTTTTGTGTGCGTGTTTATTTACGTGTGTCTTTGAGGCCCTCAGCAGTCTGCCAACTTGGTCCTGAAATTGATGTCCACTGGGCTTCTTTCAACACGTTGTTGCCAACCTCATCACTGCCTTTCCTTTTCCTTAAGCTAATATATATATATATATATATATATATATATATATATATAATAAAACAGAGAAAAAACTGAAACCAAATATTCACCAAAATACGAAGCGAAAATGATATAAGAAGAAGAAAAAGGAGCAAAAAAGTAACAGCAAAATATTTTCGCGAAGTTGGGGCAGATAGGCGATATGGTGGGGCGAGAAAACAGAGGATGTTTTTCCAAGGAAATAACAATAATCCTGATGTTATGGACGGGAATATAGAGTATTAAGGAGAGGCGGAATGCCATTAAGAGGAGAGAAAGCTCGCGTGGCGCATTATATTGTGCGTCTCATATCGTTTTTAAGGTACCGCCGGAGAGATACGCACGTAGTCATTAGTCGGCCATTCGACTGAGGCGTTCACGGGCTGATAAACACGGAGGAAAGGGAGGGAAAGCCCTTTTGTGGCTGTGGTAGGGCCTCCCTCCCTCTCTCCGAGGAATAACAACTGCGCGGACAGGAAGGAGCGTATCATTTCTTCGAAGGGGTTTCTCCCCCTCGAGGGGAATGGCGAGGTGGATATCGGAGAAAATTCGAACAGGGGTATCCTTAACCGTAACGTCTCTATGGTTCATTATTATATGACGAAATGTAGCGACTCGAGGAAAAAGTGCAAAGGGGGAGTTCAGAATGTCAGTAGCTTACATTCCGGACGGAGCAACCTTTAGGTTATGATGAAGATTTTATTGTAAAAATGAAAGGGGAAACATTATTCTACGGACCTATTTCCGTGATTCATGCATTATTATGCGTTACTTACACGCCAAGCACGCACATTGGGGCTGTTCTTTGGTCTTGTAAACCACTCGACTGATCTTCGTTAGATTTGATGAAGGATATTTTGTTCTATATGGACCAATTAGAACATACCTTTTAAATAATGATCTTAATGAACTTCTACGGGTATCTTGTTAATGATATGCGTATAACTTATGGGATTGCGAAGGAGACATTTGTTGGCCTACCTTCAAAGTTATAAATCCAGACGTTTGATCATAAATGACCACTGTCGCTTGAAAAATTATTGATGCAAGGTTATATTACGTTCCAGTAAACTTAAATCCAATCATTCTTATGCGAAATTTGCCAAATAACAAACAATTAAATTGTTAACTGTGTACTCTCACATGAAATATACCTTTCTACTCTTTTTTATCAAAGAAGTTAACAAAAGTGTTATTTGACACATCTAAATCTACATATTATCCTGAAAATCACCACATGATGCTGATAGCAGGGGGTGCAATGCGCAGAAATATTTCTGGCAGTTCTCGCTTTCTAGACTCCTTTCTCCTATTGAGATCCCGAATTATTCGATGAAAAAAACGAATCTCTATATCGCTCTGTCCCTTTATCAATCTAACATGTTTTATCGTCGTAGTCTTCTCTTTAGATGTGAGTTGATCCTTTTAATTTTTTCTAATACCTTCTCAGCTAAAGTATTCGACTTGTACCTATCTAGAAACTTTAGAGCAGAGTGTCAGAAGTGACCGTTGGAAATGTTAAGTCAACATCAGTGGGCTGAAATGAAAGGATGGCCTAGAGACCGATTTCATTCTTGTTATTCTTATTCAAGTCAATATTTGAATACGTAGAAGAGTTTATCTAACTATGAACTAGGGGGGCATATGATTTCCAGCGTAATGTTTTGTTAATTGCCTCAATTTTCAGGTGATTCTGGTGTGATTTGTAATGATTTCGTCTGTCCTTGCTTCTTATAAGCCTCCGTAGCGGTCGCTATTTTGAACTTTTGAAACTTCAATCTTTACCATTAGAATATTATGAGCTCCATATAGTGTTTCAGCATGAACAATTTTCCTTTTCAAATCAGAAGGTTGTTGCCTTGTTACACGATTTCTAAGAGGTTATCGTTAATGAAATTGTGATCCGATCAACCGTCGAACTCTTAAAAATTGAGGTTGATGTTATTTCCTCTGTAATTATTAGTGATTTAATTGCGTTACTTAAATCTTTAAGAACGGCAAGTAATGCTATATGAGAAATATATCGGAACGGATTCAGAAATTGGAGGATTCTGCAGTAGTCTTTGATACGCTTCGGAAATCAACGAAGTTCATCCCATGAACCCCTAAAAGTTTAAATCTCTTTTTACATGGGATGATAACATCATATTTATTACTACTTGAAGCAGATTTACTCAACGATTAAGTTCCTCCGAAAATAGATTCATCCGAAATTTAGTTAAGGAATTATCGGCGGAAATTGAATTCTCTCCGAACAAAAAGTACGATTCAAAATAAAAAAAGAGAAAATAAGTTCTTATTTTAGGTATCTTTCACAGAAATAACAAGTTGTTATGGCTATTGGAGGTAAGTGCTAATTATTTCCAATTTTTTATTCTTAAGCGCTTATCTTTTAAATTTGTTTTTTAACCATAAGACGAGATCGATAACTCTTCATTGGAAATGTAGGATTGTGAGCGTCAAAAGATGCACTATCCGAGAATTTTACGGTGTGTTTTAAGGGGCTAGAGGAAACGTTTTCAATTCTACGGAGCAACCTTGGAAAGTATAGCACAGAGCGTTTCGGGAAGAGGTCGGTGAGCACAGTGCTTTCAAGTCCTTTTAGGAAAGGGATATGTTCCATAAACGACCCCTGCCCTTTTCCTTATAACTTTTCCATTCTATGGAACGTTGATGGTCCATCGCTCGACCATTTGTTCGGGGTTTTCGCCTCTTTTACCACGTCACGGAATGCTCGGGGATCTTATTTCGTCGAGTGCCTCGTAGGCACGTAAGACGCTTGAAAAGTTTTGGTAAAAGGCAAACGTTTCATCTGAGAAATTGAGCGGGAATCGCGTCCTTGTTCGACGAATCAGGATTCGGCGTAGCAAGGATATTATAATCCCTACTCTCTCCCTCGCCGTCCTCTCGCAGTGCCGAGAGCATAGGAATAAACGGATAACCACGTCCAAAAACGAACGCATGTCGAGAATCGTGGACTCTTCGATCCATCTTGCTAAATAGCAGCGGCCGTTTCCTGCTCCGGATTTCCCTCTGCCCTTACATGCGATCCATCTTATGCGTGAGAATGTCCAACCCTGCGTCGGACGCCGGAAGAGACGACCCACCGTCCCCTTCTTTCTTAACAAATTCTCCACCGGCGTTGGTCCGCTCGGAGAACGGCAAGGCATTAAGGACCGACGAGAAAATAAGCTATGCAAGAAACGAGGTCAAAATACGGCATAAATTTTACCGGCTATAAAGCAAAAGAAAGGAATAAAATCCGAAAAATTAGGATCATATAGATATAAAATAATGAGCATATTTCTATCCAATGGAAGTAGAAATGAGCATCAATCCACGATATGAAAAAGCGAAGCTGTTCGACCTTAACAAGCAGCTTTGAACGAAGCAACTAAATTATACAAAGATCCGAAAAATTAGGGTCATGTAGATATTAAATAATTAGCACGATGTTTCGATCCACTGGAGTTGGAAATGAGCATCGATACTGTTCGACTTTAAGAAACACATTTGAGCGAAGTAACTAGATTAAACAGGTCACAAACATTCTCATCTAGTATATCACCCATTTAGGTTTCATGCTTGAAAACAATCTGAGATGAAGAATTCCTTTTCCGATAGCCAAAACGAGATGGATGCTGTTATCTTCGAATTTGCAGAAATATTTGGGGATTGATCACAATATTAGGCTTTAATTGTCATTCCTATAACGTTCTAAATAAACATATGAAGAAAAACATGAGAAAATCGAAAGACACTGTAGTCTTCTAATAGCGATACACAAAAACCTCGAATGTCCTGGTATGGATTAAACCGGGGCGGCTAAACCAGGTGTTCTGAAGAACTTATAACTAATTTTGGAGACAACGGCGAAATTTAAGCGTGGAAAGATTTCCTCCTTAACCGTGAATTTTGTATTTTACTTATTTGAAAGATGGGAGTTCCTGATGACTTTTTCGAGTTGCCTGGCAATGATTTAATGGAGGATTCAACATCTGCTACAGTTTTTCTAATAGGATTTTTTAATGAGGAAGAGTGCATTTGAGTTTTCTCGAGTAACGCGAGTTCGTCGTTTGTAAAGGTTTTGTTAGATAGGTTTTAAAAATTGTTATTAACTTATTAATTTACGGTTAAGGTGGAATTTTTTCCACGCTCTGAAGTGCGTTAGAATTTTCTCTGATAACATATATTAAAGATCCCTTTTGATATCCAAACAATTTTGTATATTATATGTGCTTATTTATTGCTAAATCATTATCGGCGCTCTTGGCTAAATGCAAAGAGGTCGATTATTTTATCTCGGAAAATTTATTGTTTGTTACATTCATCTCAACGTTTAATGGAATAATAACTTTTCTGCACATACATCGTCGTCATTCAGGTGACTACGGCGTGCGACTTGTTTAATAAATAAATACGCTTTTAAAGCATTTAACAAATATTTTAAAGAATTTCGACTTTAAAATTTTATACTTAGAATTATTCGTATTTTTCCTATTACTATTGCATACCACAGTGTCTTTATAACCGTCTGTTTAATATAAATACTTTAATAAAAACGTGGTTTAGTATTAATAGCGAGAATAAAATTGAGCGGACTAGATATCGGTAGGGCAAAACTCGATGTCCTACAATGGATAGGATGGTATTAAACAAAGACCCCGGAAGCGAAAAAATGCGAACTCTGGTGGGAAAGGTTTATATAAATACCGGAAATCTTGAACACGAAATTCAAGAGTAGAAATAAGTCGAGAGCTTAAGTTTCGGACATGGACCGGATGAAAACTTCGGAGAATACCTGGGATACACAGTATACGAGAGAAATGGGATAAAGGATACGAAAGTTTCGATATGGTAGGGCCTGGGAAAAACCTTGCACCAAACAACAACAGGTGGCTTAGCGAAATATACGGGGCAAAGAGAGCCCGAGAGAACAATAAACGCAGAGGCTGCGATCGCACGAGGATCAAGTGCGGGGGATTTAGATGGCGAGGAGATTTGACGCTTGGGAAAACTGCGTGACTGGAAAATGTGGACGTCAGTCGATATGGAACGAAAAGCTCACGCTTGTATCGTTGGTTATAATTTCACACATTCCAAGTCAAGTTATTTCTTTGTTTCATGCGAACGTTTTAATCTCTTTCCTGGGTTTATTAATAGTCAGCGTTGTACGCTACGGCAAGGTTTTATTACGGAAAAAATCCTTTCTCTCGTGTTATTGTAATACTTAGAGAAATTAATCCAGATGAAGAAAAGGAAACCTAGGGAGAGAAAGAAAGGTGCGACACAGAGGAAAAGGAGAAAGCGTAGGAATAAATTAAAAAATATAGGGCTTACTCGGATTTACGAGAAATAATTCTACCCCAGGGACTTTGTACGTTGAACACGTATTCGAGTCTAAAGCAGTGGATCCGACGTTTTTTTGTGGGCGCGGTACCCTTCCAAAGATAAATGGAATTTCGTGGCAGCCCAGCCTTGAACCAAGGTTGATATATTTTTACATTCGGGTATTAAAACCTTTGGATATTTTACATATATATATATATATATATATATATATATATATATATATATATTTGTTGGTACTACAGCATCATCAATTAATTCGTAGCAAAATTATTACCCTAATTACCTATCAACACATCCGAATCGCTGATTTATTTGCTGAACTGTTTTTTCGCGGAATCCGGTTTGGGAAACTCTGGCTTAAAAGTCTGCGAGTCTTTCGACTAGGACAAGGATCTATTAAATGTTAGTGTACACACACAGAAGCTAAGAAATTGAAGATGAATTCACTCGTAGGTTTACGGGAAGTCACCCCACGCCATAGCCGTAGTTGTTAAACTCAACAAATTCATCTAGAACAGTGATTTTCAAGAGCAGCCACCAGCAAAATTATCATTATAAATAGCTGCTTTACACATGTTATATAGGATAACCTAAGGTACTTCTAGATATGCCACGGACCTGAAATTTGGCAGGATGATAGGTTATTAGGCACAACCAACCAGAAAAATCGAAAATTCCTAATTTTTTTAGTTTTTAATGGGGTATTCTTGTCCCCAATGTTCCATTTTGATACTCCATAAGAAAAACATGGAAATCTGTGCAGAGTTTCATAAATTTGCGTTTTAAAATTAGTTTTAATTAAGATAGAAACTCAGGACGAAAACAGTTCTATAGCTAAAAGAATGAGGTTTCTTATTTTTGAAGGCTAAATTCAAATCGGTACCGAATTGACGAAGAAATATGTTTTTAATCGGAAAAAAGCAGATGTTCAACAATAAAGATAAAGCTACCGTAGCAAACAGGACAATGCTTTTCAATGGGATTTGGCAATCCGTATTATAATAGCATCGCGTTAATGCTTTTTAATAGGGAAAT
Source organism: Tanypteryx hageni (assembly GCA_028673005.1). Lineage (NCBI taxonomy): Eukaryota > Metazoa > Arthropoda > Insecta > Odonata > Petaluridae > Tanypteryx > Tanypteryx hageni. The sequence goes on from CM054117.1 coordinate 58,488,978, forward strand.
TCTCATTGTCCCATTGATTTCAACCAAAGACGAATACATATGATGACGTCATAATTTTAAAACGCCATATATTTTATTAAATAAAAGAACGGTACTCCTTTCAATTACGGGGGTTGCTGAACTGTATAGAATAATCGCTTTAATTTAGTGCTTCTAAAGAGAATCAGTGGATTTTATTATAATGCAGTTGGTTTAAAACTACGGCGTAAACTTATAAGGACGTCAAAATCCAAAAACAGGAAATATTAATAAATAAGTAAAGGTGGAGACTACGGCGAAATTGATGTTAAATAGAATTAACTCCTTGACCTTAAAATTCAAAATTAGAGACACGCAATGAAAAAGGTGGGGGGGGGAGGCAGGAAAAGGTAAAAGACAGTAAAAATTATAAACTTACAGGTTTAGGGGTTGTTACTCCACGCCAGGGACCTGATGTCACTCACACATTCACTCACTCAATCGCACAAGGAAACGGGGCCGGGTTTGCGAGGAATTTCTCTGCGCCAGGGACCCAAAAAAGCACACCGTTGCTAGAAGCTTTGTAAGTCAGTACGACCACGACAGGGACCTACTAAGCAACCACAAACACGCACACATACACGCCAAGAGGTAAAGGAAAAAAAGGGGGAAAGGAACGGGGAAATAATACTAGGTTTACGGGAGATTAAACCACGCCAGGGACCTAGTATCGCACACAGTGGCCTGTAGGTTTATGTGCCTTCCGGCAACGACAGGGACCTAACAGACGGAACCATCACACACGCAAGCACTCGAATACACGCACACAAGATCTCTAAAAATGAGTTAACGTACTTAATACGTGTCTCTAATTTTGAATTTTACGGTCAAGGAGTTAATTCTATTTAACAGGAAATATTAAAGAAAAGTCTGCCATAAGTTAACATGGGGAAAAGGAATTCAAATGTGTAGACCAATCTAAAAGGAATACGAAGCTGAAATTATGCACAATAATAGGGTTTTGTTAACAAACAATTAGAAAAATCGAAAATTTCAAAATTGTTAAATTTTAGGGGTTTTTACCCCATTTGTACATTAAAGTTTATTAATTTTTATCACAAAAACTATAAGTCGTAGCTATGAGTTTTTACAGACATTTTGTAGCAAAATCTATATAAAAAAACAAAAATTTTAATAATTTTCAACAATGCGGCCGCTAAAAATTCGCAATTGTTTAAATAAATTTTCAAGAATTATTTATTTCCGGATTTGCTACAGAGCTGAAAATTTTCTTAATGGTAGAATTTGTAAAAAAACAGGGAATATAGAAATTTTGATATTTTAATTTGTTTGGCTATTAAAAATTTTTAAAATGTAAACAAATAGATAAATGTTTAGGGCGAGCTAGGGAGCTGAAATTTTGAAGCCATTTAGAGCTTAGTGAAAATGCACAAATTAGTATTTGAATATTCCCATCAAGTTGTTATATCGGCCGATAAAAATATTTAAAATGTAAACAATTAGATAAATATTATTTCACTTATAAATGCGCTATAACTTTAAAATTTGGCACAAAGGTGTGACAGTAGAACCTCACAATGGAAAAAGTATAATATTCTTAAAATAACAAATTTTAGGTAATGTTTTACTCCAATATTTTTCCATAAGGAAAAAACGAAAATCGGTACAGAGGCGAAATATTTTGAATTAAAAAAATATTTCTAATGATGAAATATCTCTGAAAAATTAACGTTTTTCAAGGTGAGATGAAATGCTTGCAGAATGCAAGCACCTTCTACAAGTATTTTAAACAATGGAATAATTAATATGCAGACTGTGATGTCACATTTATTTATAATTTATATTTGTTATTTTTGTTTTATCTCGTTGATCTTTTGATCTCGATAGTATTTAATAGAGGCATAAAGAAGGACATAACATTTACGTATGTGCATTTTCAGATGGTAATGGACAGCGTCGGAAATCAATTAGTGAAAAATATTGATAGCGAACAAGTTACCATTTTTATAAACCATGAGGGTCAGCTTGAAAACATTTTTCGCTGCACAACAATCGATCATTGCGATACCATTGTATGCCGATGCACTCCATTTGAGAAACATCGTTTTAGAGCAGAAGTTTCCAACCTTTTCAATGTGACAAGCACAAAGTTATTTTTTTTTAGAAATTCAAGCGAGCGCGATTATACGTTTTTAACAGTAGGATTGATAAAAAATAAAGTAAAACCAAAGTCGGGGTCATTAATAATGTTCTTGAATACGTTTAGAAAGAAAACACGCGAAAACAAATGAATTAGGGTAGGTTTTAAGCATCGCAGAAGAGCGCGTGCGCACTGCGAAAGAGTACCTCGCGAGGACCAGGTTGCAAACACCTGTTTTAGAGCAATCAGGGTTACCGAAATCATCTCGTAATTTTTACGTTAATTTGTTTCCTTTAAATTCGTCAAACGGTGAAGTGCTCTTCACCTTCTTCTTTCAGTATCAAAATTTCCTTTAAAATGGTTTTTGATATCGCGGTCGATTTTGAAGAAACCCCTAGTTCATCGTTCTCTTTATTTTATTTTCTGCCAGCTGAAAGTACCCGGCTTTGCTCGGAAAAGTATCCAAATAGACTAAAACTTTCTCCATGATCTCAGGAACCATCATGCAAAATTTCACTAGGATGTCTTAAGAGGTGTCCAGATGCATAGCGAACCGACAGACAAACAACTTTCCTTAATATACAGTAGATTCTTCATTTCTCCACATTTTTATTTCATTTTGATTGATATTTATATTCATTTTGTTATTTTTACTTTCTCCATGCGTAGTCTAGGGAAAAGTAGTTTTCACGAAAAAAATTGATTTCGAGATTTCAACGGAAATACACGTTTTGAGGTCCCCTGAAGACGTTTTGACAAATTTCTCGATGTCTGTGTGTGCGTGTGTACGTGGTAGAAATTTTATGGGTGCTCTAACTCAAAAACTATTTATCAGAATATCACGAAATTTTATATTTGACATTTTCGTTAACATAACAAGAGTGGCTTAGTTTTTGGTAAAATTCGGTCCACCAGAAGTGGGTGTATACGCTTGTCATTTGTCCGTTTTTTTGAAATATTTGCTATAATATTTGATTGATGTAAAAAAGTACTGAAAATAATGTTGCAGAAAATTTAATGTTCTACAACGTTTGTTCGAAACATTTTTTCATATAATGCATTCTTTATTTTAAAAATTATATTTTTTAGCTGCACCACCTACCGGCGACTATTGTAAACACTTGACGCTTAGTTACGTATTAATAACGCTACTTTTTATTTTATTTTGTTAATTGTTCGTCGCTATATACAATATCAGAAGGCTACGGTATGTGTTTATTTCAATTCTTTGTTAAGTCTGAATTTTTCTCATAGTTACTTAAAATATTTATTATCATTTAACCTATTTGCAATTTTTAGAAATGTTACAGGTATGGAAAAAGTCATGTGGTGGCCACATCAGATTTTTTCTAATGATAATTTCTCTTAAACCAAATATTAATATTAAGTAAATTACAATTGTCTGTTGCTCTCCTGATATTGCATTAAAATATGCTGAAAATGGAAATACGACTTCACCGTGTAATTTATTAACCAAGAAACATTTTTTTCGCCATCAAGGCAACGTGTAAGTACAAACATCATTGTTTGTTTGGGACATATTCGCAACATAGTCAACATTCCAAAGACACGTAGGTAGATCCTCTCTCTATTTAAGCACTAAGAGCGGACGTCGAAAACCAGCCAGCGACGCGCGTTATCGAATGAAGTCATCTTCCCTCCGATTAAAAAAAAATAAGAACGCGAGGTTCGAGCTCGGCTACAGAGGAAATACAGTCAAAGAGAAAATAACGCGCTCGCGTAGTGTACAGAAGAAAAAAATGAACGCGATAAAGCGATTGAATAAACCGACGTTGATAAAAACATCGGAAACCTTAATTAAGGTTAGGTTAGTTAGGCCAGAGGGCAATTTATACCTTTTTCGTGGGTTTTAGGCGTGTAACGGGAAGCGAAAGAGGAATCGTTGCCCCAGTAACGCTTATTGCGGTAATGCCACGGCGATTTCGGAGAAAAGCAGCCGGCAACAAGGGGGGGAAATCGATTCGGGCTTCGCTGGAACTTGTTCGGAGTAATTGGAGTGCGGAGGAAAGGAAAAGAGGTACACGGAGGGGAAAAAAGACGTCTTCGCGGAGAGAATAAAGATGCTTTTTTTTCCTCGCAGTACGCTAACCGGGCCCTTGTTGCGCTGAAATATCATCTCGGGTGTCTTTCGCTCCGATTCAATTCCACGCTCGCTTTACTCCTCTTCGCTTGACGTTAAAATCGCGTTCGGCGGAAATCTGCCGGGAATGTATGCCGTTAATGAGGCGACTTGGATAATTCAAGGAAGCAGAATTCCGCGGTCGTAAATTATTGGGCCAAAAATCATCCACAGGGCAAGCCACCGCAGAGTGCTCGAGCGGAGGGATTCCTTTTCGACGGGAACGGGAAGAACGGATTTTCTCAAGAAATCGGATTCAACGCGGAGGAAAACTGTGATACGATCGAGATGCGCAGCGCCATGTTTCAATTTTTTCGCGGCGAATGTGGGCTTTATTTTATTTTTTTTTGCAGTATAACGTGGACTCTAAAGTGAATCTTGTTCTACTCACGGAGCGCACTGTTTAGATAAATGGGATTTGACCTTTTTCCAGCAACGAATACCGCGATGACGTAGTTTATTTCTTGGGGCACCGAAAGAAAATAGATATTTAACGCTTGCATGTCCGTTTATGTGACAAAACTATCGCCTAGTATATATGAATTAATCGATATTTTATAAATAAACCATTTTTATCTTCCGCGTTAAAATGTTATGTCTAAAAGCTATAATAATAAACTTTGAAGGATCTCACGCTAATGAAAACCTTTCAACAGCTCGTTCCAAGGTAACATACATTTCCGGACTTTCTCCACCTTGAATCACGTTATTCCTTTCCATTAAAAATCTTCATTCTTTCAGCAATATAAAACTTTATCTCTTTATGGAGCACGATTAGAGTACTATCGAGCACCTTGCGTTGATTAGTTGAAGCGCACCCAATAAAATTGAAATAGCACTGACGTACTCGCGATTAGCAGGTGGCAAAACTCGGGTTTAGATATCGAAAAGAAATAAAAGGAACTGAGCCAATATCCTTGTACGGCTGAGACTCAAGCCTGGATCCAGGACACGATCCTATCCAACTTGCGAGAGTTATATTGCCCGACACATCGACATCTCGTCGGCATCGTGACATTCGACGTAAAAATAACCCACGCTTTACTGCTGCAACAAGCAACAAACGAAATTATTCCCAATAAAATTTCATCTTATTTTAATGCGCATCATAAAAATAACTACTTGTTTGTTTTTTTACCGCTGTCGGGATTGCGAAATAACCGATTAAATTTTACGGACCAATACGCGGATCCTATGAACGATGCAGTCTGTCGTACGTAATAAACAACGCGAAAAAGAGAAGGAGAGCCCAGATGAGGACAAATTTGCGTGCCAGGAAAGGTCATCTGGCCCGGTTGTCGATCCGCGTCCCATAAAAAGATAAGAAGGAAACGGCTCTTAAAAATCGCTGGGAAAGCATAGCGGACGGGAACGCCCAATTTGACTGCATTCGATATTTATTCGCGCGTTCAATCTCTCCGTCCCGCAGTCGACGAGATATCGAAAGACCTCTCCCATATCCCTCCCTCCCGGCCTTTATTGGAATCATATCGCGATACAAGTGGAACGTATCCGAGAAACTGTTTCTGGGGATATATAAGTTATTGGCTCGGAGAGCAGAAGTTTTCAAAGTCCTCATCCGCACGATAAAAATGGCCAAAAAAAGTAGGGAAGGAAAAGGCTTTTACGGGGCACTATTTCTCTTCTTCCATCCTTCCTCCTTCCTCTTCCCACTCTATCTCTCCTCCCATCGTCACTTCGTCGCGATGCCGAGCGAGCACCTGGAGCCCAGAACGCAACCTACGCTGTATTTGCTTTGGCAGGTTGGCGCGAAGATGCGCAGTATAGGTGGCGGGGTCATAATCCTGGAGAGAGAGAGGTTCCCTCCTCTTGAAAAGGCGGAAGAAGTGAGTGAACGAGAGAGAGAGGGGGGGAAAGAGAAGGGAGAAAGGAGGGAGAGAGATGGGCGAGGAAGGGGAAGCGAGTGGCCGTAACGAGGTTCGCCCGGGGGCACCTGTGACCTCCGCTCCTTCTCCGGAGACCGGAAATCCCATCGCATGACCTCGATCCGCAGTGGTGCACGTGACTTATGAGCGGGGCACTCTGATTGGAGGAGTGAAGGAGGTTGAGAAGTAGGAGGGAGGTTTTCATATCCTCCTCCCCCCCCTCCGTCTCTCTCGCTCTGGACCGCATGTCCATTTACACGAGTTTCCGCGACGCCGCCGGCGACGGCGATGCTTTACTTTATAAATTTCATCGGTTTCGGAGTGCTCGAAATTATGACAAAGCGAGCGTCGGAAACGCATCTTTCACCCGCCTTTCGTATCTGTTCCGGTATAAAAAATGTCCCGCGTAATAACCGCGTCGGGTCGGGATTTACGTGGCGGGGCTCTCGTTCTTTTCTTTCGCGGTCGTTTTGGCGCGACGCCTCGTGCGTGATGTTTTTTTAAAAGTTTTTTTGGGTGGAAATTTCGACCTTTCCGAGCCTGAAACGGGGTGCGCTAATGTATCACGCTTTGGAGATGTTGAAAAGGAATGTCCCGCCGCCGCATAAATTTCAACCGAAATATTAGGTGCATAAATTTTGATTTCGTTTGCAAATAGACTTCGGCTATTCGCGGTGGAGGTCTTGACTGTTTTCCCGGTGAGCTGAAAGCTTGTTGTTTCAGAGTAAATAGGAATGGATTCTATTCTAGTAGATATATATGGCGATGGGAATACTATTTGTCGTATCAGCATTGCAAATTAAAATCGTGAATATTTTAGGTTAATTACGCAAACAGTTCCACTCTTTTTGTGGATGAGTAAAGATGCCATCTGGCGGTGATTTATGATATTGCAAGAATAAACAACAAGCTGCATCATCTTGTATGTAGGAATGTGGCGGAAAGAACCATAATTTACCTAACTATTTGTTGGGCCGATTTTACATTCTGAGTATGCTCACATTCAAACGTATGAGGTTATACTTTTAAAATAATAATGGTGTTTTCCCTGGTTCCTTAGAGGATTTCGAACGACGATGAATTCTTTTCATTAACTTGCTTACCATTAGTATTCCGGTCAATCGTACAGGATCAGCGTAAAAACATGTAGAGTATGAGTCATAATGATTTGTTTAAACAAGTAAACATTAATTTCCTTAGCTATATATAATACCGACAATGCTCCACAGCAATAAAATAAGAACGAATTTTTTCTCTCTGTATAGCTAATAGTTAGTACTTGATAGTAATGTATACGTGATCTGTCCTCATGCGCTTGTAGCGCACTCTGACGGACAATCCGGGAACTTTTTGGCTGTGCTTCGTATAAAGGTCTTATTCCTATATAGCTAGATTTCTAGATAGACATATGAAAGCATTCTATTTTTACGTTATCTAACCAAAATGAACCTCTCATTCCTTTTTTCTCTCTCTTTCAACATTCCCTTATCTCTGTCCACTCCTATCTTTAGTTCTTTCTTTGTTTTCCTCACTTTCTCCCATCCCTCAGTCGTTGCAGTTGAGAATGGATGCCTCACTCTCATCCTAAACGAGATGCTCATCTTATCTCCCTCTCTATTTATTTTACTCTTTTATCCTGCCACGTGTGAAATACGCTCAAACTCAACAAGAACATTCCTTTGAAATACCGGAAAGGAACGTATTCCATGCGACGCATACGTTTGAAACCCTTTAATTTATTCTCAGTGGTAACATTGCTGTATGTTTTATGTAGAAACGCACACACTTTAAAGATATATCTTTGAAGTACTAACGTCAATGTCGTTCAAAAATCAACATAAAAATACATTTTATTTTCCATCAACTTTGAGTTTACGCCAATTTTCTCAGCAAAAGCAATTACACTGAAACTTAAAACTTTTTGGGAATGAAATACGTAGAACATTGCTTTATAGCAGGAAACCTGCTGATGTCAAATAGTTTATTTTATTCTTTTCCCCAATTCGTCTCTAGAGGAAAAGTGCGTTTAAGATATATTTGTTTTTTCTAACTTTGATCGACATTCTCTTAATCTTAGCTAACATTTCTGAAGGTCCTTAGGATTTCTTTGACCAAGCAGCTGTTATCTGATAAATATAAAAGTCTCCTTCTGTCCCTTTTTCCCTTTGTGGCTCCCTCTGTCACGCTATAAAAATGAGAATAACTCAATAAAAGATCGAGATATATTTTTGAAATTTGGCAGGAATGCTAGATTCTCATATCTAACGGTGATGACAAAAAAATCTCGAAAAAAGTCCTTGGTTCGACTCCAAGGAAGAGTTTTCCTATAAGATAGCACGTAAAAATCGACTTTTTTACATGCAGGCTTTTATTATTTTGAGATCTAAATTAGAAGGAATTAACCTAAGATCTTTGAATCTGAACCATTTTAAAGAAATAATTATGAAGTTTCTTATTCTGTTCATCTTTTTTCGCCTACAGTTCGAAATTCCTCATGAAAAATGTTTAATTCTCATATTTTGGTAAAATCTTTCCTTTTTAACTGAATGTTGCCTTGCCAACCCATTACATTATTAAACCTCAAAATTCTATTTTTACTTGAAAGCATGCTTTGAATGCTTTTAATACAAGTGAGAGAGAGAGAGAGAAGGAAGGAGAGGGAAATGATTTTCATAGCAATCAATGTAAACAACATTCGTTGCGTTATTTACGAGAAGAAATACATTTGAATGTAGAACATTAATCATTCGCCTATTTTAAAATTAATTAGAATCATGGTGGGAGCTCAAGATTTAAAACTATGAACGCCTAAAAGAACGAAAGTATATTTTTCTGCAATCGATATTTTAATACGCGTCGAATCGATCAACAAATCAGTTTTTAATGCTAGAATTTGATGCATTCTTAGTGATTCACATTGGTTTCATGTAATTGGGTACCATTGACTTCGCGTCACATATATTCATGAAATTTCATGAAAACTTTTCCGTTGAATTTCAACGGGAATCTTCCTAGTTATACATGTAGTTTCCGTGATCTGTCATCGTAACGCTGACGTCATCAATGACACGTTTTAACGCGTTTTTAACAAACTTCCCTATTAGGTGGAATGTTTGATTCAGATATAAAAATTAAATGACGAAAAAAATACGAAAAAAGACCCGGGTTCGACTCCAGGTTGGCGATTTCCATTTTCCGTAAGATAACACGGAAAAACCGACTTTAAATTGCAGGATTTTGTTCTTTTGGAAATAAAAATTAGAAAGAATTGACTTACGATCTTCGAATATGAACTATGTTTTAGGAATGTTAATGAAGTTTCTTATTCTATTCAACTATTCCCGCCTACCGTTCGAAATCTCTCATATTAAACATATAAATCACATATTTTGGGAAAATATCGGCTTTTAAACGGGATGCTGTCTTGCCGACCACGTCATTGTTAAACTTTGAGAATCAATTGTTGTCATACGAGTGCATAGATTGCCTTAAATTATCGTAGGATTTTTCGCGAAATTACGTACTGGGATTTAGTTTGGATTATTTTGCTTATCTATAAAAATATGAACGACTATATAGATGTAGAGTAAGAGAGAGGGGGATATGGGGAGGGAGATAGGAAGGAAGGGATATAGAATGGAAGGTACACAGAAAGTAAGGGTGGTATAGAATTAGTCTATTTTTCCAGAGAATGGGAGGGAAAGGAGAGGGTGGGAGTATGGGAGGGAGAATGGGAGGGAGGATGGGAGGGAGGATGGGAGGGAGGGAGGATGGGAGAGAGGAAGAGAGAAAAGGAGGAAGAATGGGAAGTTCCTTAAATTTAATACTTAATCCACGCATACCCGTCATATTTGACGGGCAATTACGCTAGTTATATTATGTTAGAGAATGGGAGTTTTTTGTTGCCGGAAAACAGGGAACAAAAATAAGGAGTTAGCCGAGAACTCGGATGGAAAGCATAAAATAAAGCTATTCCAAGAAAAACTGTTTACCTAGAAAGATAATTAGATGGAATTTCGGCTCGGTCGAGAGTTCGTTGCGCTCAGGACCTGGTCTTTTTTTTACGTATTTCCCCAGGAAACTAGAATCCGTTTAATTAATCAATGCCCATCCCCCTGTAGCTGGGTTTGTTTCTCATTAATATTCGGTCATTAACGTCCTCCAGCTCGAGATTCAACCATGCTTCCGTAATGACACTAGGAAGTTTTTCGTCCGCTGGTCAACATCCTCTTGACCCCTCCCCCCCCCCCCCCTCTCCACCCAGGCGTATTTTTTTAAAAACTGTCTTCCATTCCTTCTTCCGCCAGATTCCCACTCCATCAATCCCCAGTCGCAATACCCACTCCAAAGGCAGCGCGCTTTCTCCTTACATACTTCTTTCGTTTAATCTCCTTTCTCCATCTTTATACATATTCTCCTCCCTCCCCCCCTTTTATCTCTCCTTCCTCCTTTTCCTCCATTTTATCTCTCCTCCCTCTTCCCTAAGCTGCCATATACTTTGCTTCACTTAAACCTCTTAACCCTTCTTAACTTTTTCACTGTTCCGCTCTGTGACTCTCCCAAAAAAACACTCCGTTCTCTTCCTCCGTCCCTCTCCCAGCAGAACAATTTCTTCCACTGGAAATCCTCACCAATCGCGCGCACCTGTCTCCTTCCCTTCCTCTCCCAGTATATCCTTTTATCTTTCTCTCTCACTCTCTGTCGGAAACGAGGAAGTTCCGGATGCGGCGGCCAAATAACTAAGAGAGAGAGAAAGGAAAGGAGTGGCAATCCCATACACTCCAAAAGCAGAAAAGAAACTCTCTCTCACACCGACTCCCCACCAGAGAGAGAGAGATCCGGAGGAGAATGGGTGGAGGGAAGTCAAGAGTAGGGACGGAGCAGGAGGAGGAATGGGAATGTGGAGCTGATGGGACGTGTGCGGGGAAAAAGAAATTACGCCGGAGGATAATTGGAGTGGGAAAGAGGTTTTATTTTGCGGGGATGACACTCTCCTGCTCCCGGAGTGAACGTTTGAAATGTAGCGGTGGGCGGGATGAGGAGTAGGAGGGGGGAAGAGGCGGTGCACCCAAGTGTCTTTCACATCTGAAGAAGAATGCGAGAGGTAGAGAGAGAGAAAGGCATGTAGAGGAAGGAAGGTTGAGAGGCAGGGTGATGTGGGGGTAGGGAATGATGTGGGTCGACGAAATGGGAGGGGTATAGGGAGGGAGTTAAGGGGGAGGTGGGAAGAACAGAGAAGGGAATGGGAGGTATAGGAGAGGGAGATAAACGGATAAGGAGTGGAAGGGGAAGGTAGAGAGAGAGATGGAGGAGGCAAATGAGAGAGGGTGCCAGGAGTAGGTAGAAAGAGGGAAGAGAACGATGTGAAATAGAAGAAAAGAAATGTAAAGAGGGAGCCCGGAGGAAGAGAGAAGGAAGTGGGAGGGACAGGAGAAGAAGATGGATGGAAAGAAATGGAGGGAAAGGTAGAGAGGTAGGAAATGAGAGAGAGTGGGGAGCCAGAAGTATGGAGGAAAAGGGAAGAGAAAGGGGAGAGGAATGTGAAAAAGAAGAGTAAAGAGAGTAGCGGGAGGAAGAGAGAAGGGAATGGGAGGGATAGGAGAGGGAGATGGATGGATGGATATAAAGGGAGGGAAAGGGCAAAGGTGAGAGAGGGAGGGAGCCAGAAGTAGGGAGAAAGAGGGAAGAGAGAGATGGGAAATAGAAAGAGTGGGAAGGAGAGGAGGATTTGGAAAAAATAGAAGGGATGGAATAAAAGAAAGAGGGAAGAGTCATTAAAGAGTGGGAGGTGGAGAAAGCGAGGGAAAGAGAACCAAAAGTAGGGAAAGTAGTTGAGAGGAAGGAAAGAAGAGAATGGTCAGCATAGAGAAATAGATGGAGAGAGAGAAGAAAGAAAGGAGCCTGGAGTATAAGGAAGGATGGCAGAGAGACGTGAAGGGAAGGAAGAGGGTGGTTGAGAGACGAAGATGTAGGAAGACGGAAACGAAGGTAGGTAGTGGAAGGAAGAGAATGGAAACGAGAGGGAGAAACTGGAAGGAGATGGAGGAAGAAGGGAATTAAGATGGGTTGAAGTGGCGAGAAAGAAAGAAGAAGAAGAAAGAAAGACTCGGAAGATAGAAGGTGATATAAAAGATAAGAGGCGAGATACAGGCAAGAGAAGCTTTTAGGAGGGACATTGGCAGCAATTAAGTTAATATGAAGATATAAAAGATAAGAGGCGAGATACAGGCAAGAGAAGCTTTTAGGGGGGGTATTGGCAGCAATTAAGTTAATATGAAAATGGAGAATTATAATTAAATTTAAAATATATAAAAACACGAACAAAATAAGGAGGAAGAAAAGGTCAAGCGAATTCTTCGAAAGCTTAGGCAATTAACTCGTGCTACGGTAGGTAGTTTCAGCTTTGTAGAAAATTTATTTTTGGTTAGGCATTTTATTCCATTTCAGTATTTTCCGCTTTCGGTAGTTCTGCATATTTATTACCATCGCCTCGGCTTTCCTAATCGAGCGGCCTAACCAGACTGCGATTCATGGCCTTGTTTTTTCCATGATATTTTTCATCGCCGTTATCAATCACGGTAGTCGAGCCTTCCTTAATAAATATCCTGGAGCTACTCTTACCCCGAACGTCTTCATCTCCGGTAAAAACATCGGAGAGATTACGACGAGAAGACGCGCCCTTTAAGTTTTGGTCTCAATCATTCTTGAATTTCCACCGATCCGGAAAGGAACGGAGGCCATTTCGCGCTTTACGACTTCAACAGAGAAAAAGGAAGAATTTTTACACACCTTATATTTCGAGTTTTTTTTCCATTCTTTCGAAGAACTCTCTCGCGTTACCGAAAGTTCTTGGAAAGAAATCATCGGATTGCTCCTCTCGCCGATTCCGAGATATCTTAAGGGAAAAGTTGTTTCATAACTGCTCGGGAACTTACTCATCCTACTTTCTCCCTTCGTTTTTTTTACCGCCGATCCTTTTTCCTGCCTTCGCTTCCGCCACCGCCTACTCGTATTTCACGTGAGGCCTTTTCCGTTCCTCCGCGCCAGAATGGCGGGAGCCTTCGAAGCCGAACAAGGATGGCGATATCCTAGAGAAGTGGTTCCCAAATTATTTGTATGCGCGGCACCCTTTCAAAGATGAACAGAATTTCGCGGCACCCCAGTCTTAAAACATTTTTAAATATATTTTTACGTATGGGTATTGTAACCTTAAGTTGTATCCCTTTCTTGGCACAAGAACGTTTGCTCGTTTGTTTGTATTTCTGGCTAATCAACCTCTTGGATTATTACAGCAATTACTCCTTCCACCCCGGACACATACACAAGGGAGGAGGGAAACCCGGTACCGACATTATCCTACTCTTTGCGAAGAGCACCAAGAGGGCTAACTGCTTAACGTCCCTTCCGAAGGACGGAACGCTGACTTGCGCGGTCTCCTCAAATCACACAAGTTGGGGACGGGACGATCCCTTGTTGAAAAATCCGACCTCCACCGGATTAGAACCTGAACCGTGAAAGGTAAGCGCTCTAGCCACTCCGCCACCACCGTAATAAATTTGTCGGAGGAAAGATTACTGCGCAGATTACCTATCAACACAACTAAATCTCAGATTTATTTTCTGGACAAAGTTTTTCGCGGCACCCCTAAAAAAACCACCGCGGCACTCCAGTGTGCCGCGGCGCCCAGTTTGGGATCCACTGTCCCGAAGCAGGATACGTTTAAACTCGGTTGCTCTATTCCAGAGGTGGGCAAACGTTTTCACGATAAGGGCCGAATTAACAATCGTGAGTGAATCGTCGGGCCACATCAGTGGTTCGGCAGCCCGAGGTTACAGTTGCGAGTTGTTAGGCGGGCATTAGGGCTCACACTGGAAATTACATGAGTCTACGAGGGGTCGTGTTTAGTGAAAATCGATGATAAATAGTTTACTTTCAGCGACATAACTTCTCCGGAGAAATTTTCATGATTTTTAAGCAACAAGTATGAAGTTATTCGTATAGAATTCCGCGGTCCGCTTTCGCAATGGCTTTGAGGGCCTTACACGATCCGTGGGCCGCTGTTGGTCCACCTCTGCTCTATTCAATGCGATTCTATCTCGGAGATTTTGCGGCCGTGCAATACAATCTGTCAAAGTAGCCGACTTAAAAAATGAACGAGTTTACCACAAAAAACGTCTAGTAGCGTATCGTAAAGAAAAACTATGGCTGATTGTTTCGTCGTCTCGATTATTATTTTGCGGTATTGTTATATTTTTTCCCGAGCGATTATTAGAGGGCATTTTTTGGGCGTCTCCTCCCTTGAGGGACATTGAGGGAAAATGAAACGAAATGGATAGGTCCCAAACAGACAAGGGGCTGCAACATAATTGAAAGGACAAAGAAACTGAAATGTCAAAGGGCAGAACATATCGCCAAAAAATTGATCATCAGAGGGCAAAGGAAACTCTAGGTTACGTCCCAAGAGAGACAGGAATTGACCACAAAGTTGGCCAAACAGATGACGGAAAAGGAGAGATGAGGAAGCTTTTGTAGGGAGGAGACATTTCGAAGAGACAGAAAATTGATGGGTTTGAGTGGAAGATTTACTGAAAGGTATTCGCGTTGTCACATATATATATATATATTATATATATATATATATATATATATATATATATATATATATATATATATATATATATATATATATATATATATAGAGAGAGAGAAAGCGAGAGAGTTATATACGAGAGAGCAAATACGCTCATATACTCGTGTGTGCGAGTGAAAACTCTTGGCTGACGTGCAGAGAAAGACCAGATTCTCCTTGTTATTTTTCTATATATTCTTATATGTACTTGTTTCATCTTAGGAATGTAATTAGAATTTGGCCATTCTAGGCTCATTTGAGGAATCAAAAGAATGAAGCCCCCAAATTTTTTATGTGAAAATCGAATATAACAAAAATTATATTATAATATGCATGAGCGAAATGCACACGGGCGGTCGATAATAAGGGATCGGTGTTTAATTTCAAGGCATTGCTTTTAATGAAATTACCTAAAATATATAATATGGCCATTAGAGAGTTAAGTGACTTCCAAGTTAAGACAATCGATTCTTGTTAAATAAAACGGAAAAGAATGACACGTGGTATTTTCGTTTAACTTCTGATCTATCACAATATTTGGTTACCACTATGTGTGTGAGTGTATCAACATCTTATTGTTAGCTATTCTGTCTGTAGACAGGTCCGTGATTATTATTGCTTTAACCTGATTATTCGCATACTCCTGTTTTCCGAAATCCTCTTTATTTCTTAGTTGCCCTTTCTCTTTTTTTATCTGCTGAAATATTTTCCTTCCTCCTATTTTTCCTTCTTACACGTTTTCAATTATACTCTCTCAGGTAATGTCAGATCCAGTTCATCTCTCTCTTTCTGTACAATCTTTTGCTTTCTTCCTATTATTATTATTATTATCACCTCGTTTTTAATCCTATCTGTCCATTTTATTTTCAGAATTCTTCTCCATGTACACATTTCGAAACTTGCCAAATATTTCTCATCTTTCCTGAGTGTCCATATTTCTGTTCTATGCAAGGCGATACTTCACAAATAGAATTTTATCAATTTCTTCCGCATATCATTTTTTACTTCTCCCGTTACTAAAAGTTTCCTTTCCTTTTTTTTTTCGCTATTCTAGTCCTTACTTCATCGGTGCGCGGGAAAATCCTTTTGACAACAAATACATTGCTTTTTCCTAGTTTTCCGTTTATTTCAATTTAATTCACATAATTTCGCGAAAGCAGCAATAATGCAGTTTCCTTTCCGGATTAAATATTTTCACCTAAGAAAATTTAAAATTTTCGTGTCCAAGACATATTTTCGGACCGAAGATGCGAATTTGAAAATCGACTCTGAGAAAATGAATTTACATTCATTTAAGCGTACTTTGGCTTGTGTCCCGAGATTTTTTCGATGCCTGCAGGTAATTAAAAAATGAAAATCAAAGAAACGCTGCACCCATTCTCGTGTTATTCAAATGGTGGGATGAAATGATCCTGGAATCGAACTCGGATCCTTGCTGTGCACAATGTCTGATCGGGTACCGAGAGTGCGCCATAACTAATCGAAATAAATTAGTAAATATCCGTAAAAGTTGGAAAAAATGTGATTTTGCGAGCTGGACAGACAGAATTGCAAAGACACAAGCGATGCATATTATATATTAAGCTATACTCCTATATGCATATGCAAGAATATGTAAAAAGCATATTTAAGCACACGGTATATTTGTGATGTTTATGTTCTGCTAATGGTTTCATTGTGCGCCCTTTGGATACAAAGTTATGCAATATAATATGCAAAAAAGGGAAAAGTAAAATTTAATCGTCTTAGAGTTATTAATCCCTTGAGCGCAGCATCTAATTAGACTCACCGGCCCCATAAAACCCCTCCATTTCGGCATGGCAGACAGATAAAAATGTTTACGAATTAATCATGAAGACAGTTATGCATACCATTAAGGCAAAGGGGAATAACTCCGGAATTAATGTATGCCGCGCTTAAAAGCGGTCGGGATCGTTTCTCCGTTTTATGTCGCCGTTCCCATCCGCGGAAACTATTCTGGCGAGCGTTAATGGCGGCGATATGCAAAGCCTAACAAAAGAGAACGCCGGATGAAAGTTTTCGTGTTTTTTTCTGACATGCAAAAATTCGAAAAGGGGTAAACTTTAATCACGAAGGGGGTTTGCGCTTCGCTCTAATGAAGTGCGGAGAGATCAGGTGGTAAATCGTGACGCGGGAATCGCCATTGTGTAAATCTTCCTGATTACTGCGTCCTCTTTTACGAGACGTAGTTTTTGTTTTATTACACCCATCCCTCGCTTCCTGTAGATGTTACTGGAATGTGCCGTGTAAAGCAAACCGTGCAGGTAGGATTCCATACAGGACTACATGGGATTAAATTTGCGCGCGATGAATTGCTCAACTTGCAAGAATTTAGTAATTTAATTCATGGTTCTTCAAACATTTTTGGTTGACGTATCCCTTCTAGCAGTGGTCGGCAGCCTTTTCAACTATGAGGGCGCAACTTAAATTATTGTGGAGGTGAAGGGTGCATAAAGCAATAAGCCTAGGTATTTATCAATATTTATTAAAACTATATATAATATATATATATATATACAGAAAAAACTTTATTATAGAATTTATTATGAATCAAATATAAAAAATAAATCATTGTCAAACTTGGCACTGCAAATCTTCAGCAAACTTGTTATAATTTGGCACGTAACTCGAGTTTGCTGTTCATAGGCAGTTGTCTAAATTGTAATCGGTGAACCTGGGTCTATACTTGTATTTCAAATATTCCATGCTTGAAAAAAGGTACTCAAGTATGTTGAAGCACAGTAAGGATTTTTTTCAGGGCACATTTTCTTAATAAGGGATTTTCATCAACTAAATTCAAATAGTTTTTATCATTTTGCTGTGATTTTAAAATAATATCATTCTGTAGATTTATTATTTCCAATCCGGTCCTAACGATGTTATAGTAGATTGCATTAATAACAGACCTATTATTGTCTGTAAAATTGAAGGGATTAATCAAGAATGTCACAATTGGTCTGTTTTAACTAATGCTCTCTTTTCGGCCAGCGGGAGATTGATAAAGGTCTCGCGTGCGTCATGGGGCCCGCGATCGCTGCGTTGCTGACCTCTACCTTAGAGCATATTTTAAATAGGTTCTTAACTTGTTGGGCGCGCATCCTTAGAGGGGCGTAGGAATCTCGTGTGCGAAGCATTTTTGACCAAAATGAGTTTTGCTTCAAATTTCCATCTTTCATGTTTTTAATGCTATCCATTTAAAATGTTTTAATATTCTTAATTTTTTATAACTATTTAGATAACACAAGTCTTGTATGCATTCAAATGCTTCGTCAACTTATCACCTCCATAACAGATGTAGTGCAGACGAATTAATTTATTATTCGTGAAAATAATATAAGAAAAACTACACGAAATGTCTTACGAAATGTCAAGTTATTGCCGACAGTCCACCACATAATGACGCATGTCAGCTGTGAGTTGCGTGTCTAAACGAAAATGAAACAGATTAGAATTCACTGAATAAACACAGTCGAACTCAGCTCATGTGCTTTGGTAAGCAATTACTTAGAAGCCTATGCCATAAAACATTGGTTACTATTACGATTATTACTTTTTCCATATACGAAGTATAGAGAAAGTATTGTTTTCATGAAAAAAAAAACGAATTCGAGATTTCAACGGAAATACACGTTTAAAGGTCCCCTGAACACGTTTTGACTATTTTCTCGATGATGTCTGTCTGTCTGTATGTGACGGATTGTTGTGGGCGCTCTAACTCAAAAACTATTAATCAGGTCAACGCAAAATTTTATATTTAACATTTTTATAAAAGTTAAAAAATTTGATTAGTTTTTGGTAAATATCGGTCGACCGGAAGTGGGTGTTTACTCTTGTCACTTATCCGTTATTTTGAGATATTTCCTTTAATATTTGATAAATGTAAAAATGTACTGGAATAAACGTTGTAGGAAATTTTATTTTCTACAACCTTTGTTTGATACATTTTTCCATATAATGCATTGTTTAAGAGATATCTTATATTTTTAGCTGCCACCACCACGACACCTACCGAAGACTATTGTTAACAATTGACGCTTAGTTATGTCATAGTAACGCTCCTTTTTCTTTTCTCAATTGTCAACCGGAAGTAAATATTGACAACGTTCCCAGAGCTAACAACATGTAATTTGCCATATAAATATGGAGAAAGTCATGTGTTGCCCACATCAATTTATTTTTTTATGTAAACCCTTTAAAATCATAAAATAAAACATTCTGGAGACGGCAGGGGGGCGTGGGGATATTAGAAGATCAGAAGGGTAGTGCGAGAGGGAAAAGGTTGAGCCACTGCTCTAGTATGTTGTATTTAAACTGATAACTCACGTTTATAAATGTAAACAATTAAAATATAATGTTATAAATTGGTTTTTAGTATATTTTACAAAACTTCAGTGTGTAATCTCTTTCGTGAAACAAGTAAGGTACCCTAACTAAAGCAATAGATGGAAGCACGTTCTCTTAAAATTCCTCAAGGTTCTAGTTTGCCTCCTCCCTTGGAGAGCGGGCAACCTGCACCATTGGAATGTAGATCCTCACTAAACCTTCCCATCCGTGAAAATGTCACTCTTCTATCTTCGGTAGTTTGACTACTATAGCATTTCAAAAATTTGAATTTTCCGACTTTGAAGCCACCTAGCGTAACATCTATAAACTACCAGAAAATCCTGTCGGTGGAAATTTCATAAATTGATTAGAAGTATCCTATATATGATTTCCCAAGTGTCTGCCCGTCCGTCCTTCTTCCTCCCTCTGTATCTCTAGAACTGTGTGGTAGAGAAATGCGACAAAGGACATTTTGTTTCTACCAGCTGGATGACCCCAGCAAAACTCTTTTACTTTTCATTCGCCATCTTGAAACAAAGTGGTGGTCGTTTAATATTAAAAAATTTAGGTACTACTGGGTTATCCCGAACCCATATTAAAAGTGCTATATTATTTTCATTGTACTCTAGTACTCGAATCTAAGTTAAGTTGCTGGGGGCTGGATTCGTTCCATTTTCCTCCTCCCGGGTTGGGTTAAGTGGTTGGGTGTTGGATTCGTTCCATTTTCCTCCTCCCGGGTTGGGTTAAGTGGTTGGGGGTTGGATTCGTTCCATTTTCCTCCTTCCGGGTTGGGTGTTGGATTCGTTCCATTTTCCTCCTCCCTGGTTGGGTTAAGTGGTTGGGGGTTAGATTCATTCCATTTTCCTCTTCCTCCCGGGTTGGGTTGAGTGATGGGGGTTGAATTCGTTCCATTTTCCTCCTTTTCCCGGGTTGGGTATTGGATTCGATCCATTTTCCTTCTCCCCCTGGGTTGGGTTAACTGGATGAGGGTTGGATTCGTTCCATTTTCCTCCTCCCTGGTTGGGTTAAGTGGTTGGGGGTTAGATTCATTCCATTTTCCTCTTCCTCCCGGGTTGGGTTAAGTGATGGGGGTTGAATTCGTTCCATTTTCCTCCTTTTCCCGGGTTGGGTATTGGATTCGATCCATTTTCCTCCTCCCCCTGGGTTGGGTTAACTGGATGAGGGTTGGATTCGTTCCATTTTCCTCTTTCCGGGTTCGGTTAAAGTGGATGGGTTGGATTCGGATACTAGGGTGCAATGAAAATATTATAGGGGTTCGCAAAAACCCAGTAGTACGAAAATTTATATTTCGGAAACGGTGAGTAGGAGAAAAAAAACTTTTCGAACAAAAAACGTCTTTAAAATAATTTTCTGCTTTACGAGCACAAGTGCGAGTCGCCTAGTGCCGAGGTCTCCGGTGCAAGCGAAGCAAGCGGAGGCGGGGATGATGCGCGTAGGGTCCTTAGTCTAATTAAAAAATAATTTCCAAATATCTCTGTAAACAATAAAGTTGATTATCCACAGACGGACAGACAGAATGATCACATAATAACCACGTTTTCGCTTTTGAGAAAACGTACTAAAAAGACCACTGAAAAATGTAACAAGACGGAAAAGTATACTTCATAAATGGGATACACAGAGATTTCAAATGTGTTCTTAATGGAAAATACGTATGGAACGGTATCGAAAGATTGGGCGATTCTCGAATTTTTATCTCCAAAACTATAAGTCGTAATTATATGGTCTCGGGGATTCTCTTGTAGTAAATGTTGTTCTCTAGCCAAATACATTTTAAAAACTATACCTCACAGATCTTATACGAGCATTGGGGGGAAAATATATGGATTTTCAATTGTTGTTTGCTGAGAGAACCGTCTTCGCGATCGATGTAAAGAAAATATGCGATGTTTTGCTCGGGATTTTCTCAAATTTTTATCTCCGAAACCATTAATCGCAATTATGTTGTCTCGGATACTGTCTCATAGTAAATTTTGTCCTCAATCCGAATATATTTTCTAAACTATACCTCAAAAATCATATAATGGGGTGAGATAGAAAAACATGGATTTTAATTGTTTTTTTCGAGAGAACCGCCTTAGAGATCGATGTAAACAATATATACGATGTTTTTCGGGGGATTTTCTACAATTTCTATCTCCGAAACTATAACTTGTAAGTATGTGGTCTCGTGGACTTTCTTGTTGTTCTCTATCCGAATAAATTTTTTAATCTATACCTTACAGATCGCATAAGAGCTAGGGAGAGAAAAGTTTTGTATTTCATTGTTGCTTGACGGATGCCATTTAACGAGATACGAATATAAGTTTATTAAAGTAATTATGTAAAGTGGAAGTTCTAATTGACTGATTCAGTTAAAAATCACAATTGGGCGATAAATTTTAATATCGATCACCCGTACGTAATTTAATTAAAATCCGTCCAGCAGTTTAGGAGATGAAAGTTATGACGGACGAACGGACGGACAGACGGACCAGGCGTGTCCACAAGGCGTTCCGCTATTACCGCGTAAAGAGCGCCTAATAACCGTTAATTAGGCTGCTTTGAAGAGATACGCGAAAATAACTAAATAATGTTTCTATTCCAATCCCTCTTGGTCAGTAAAACTGAGTATACCTCATCCTTTTTAGTAGTCTTACTGTTACAACTTTTGATTCCGAAATCATGCGTGAAAGATTATGTTAGAAGAATAAATATAATCTGTAATACTTTCGTGTACCCCTTTTTAATGCTGGATGTACGCTGGTTGAAAATCCCTTTTTAACTCTTTCTAATCAACTCCGAGCCGAACCAACACGTATTGAAATTTTTAAAATAATTTTTGGTACTCAGAGATCGTTTCAAAACCGTGCTAAATCGAACGCGTGTGAAGCGAAATCGTGGAATTTTTAGGGATGGTTGTATTTCATGGATTCTCTTCCTTGGCATAAGGCTGGTTTCCGCGGATCTTTTTATCGAACAAAATATATAAACGAAACCGTGGAGTGTCATCCAAGAAATCTTTTAAGGATACTACAGGGGAACGTTTTTCAGTATATAATTTTATTCGTTTCCTCGAAAACTTTCATATTTTACTCAATACAGATCCCAAAACGCGCCTCATTTTTGCAGGTAACACGGGGAAAGGGAAGAACACGAACTAATATGTTTCCATTATATTCCATGTCCGATTCGTTCATTTCGAACGAATCCTGCAAAAAAAATGCGGGGGCGAATTCGTATCCCGGGAAACGAGGACCGATATTCTTTTATTTTGAAACAAAATCCGATCTATCGCCGCGAGTGCGACGGAATTTTTCCGAGCACCATTCAACGTACGGCTCTCTCGGGAAGCAGCACGTACCCACCGGAAAAATAAAATCGCAGGATCCCTTCTTCTCTCGCAAATTTCGATATCGCGCTCGCTTTAGCGATTCAAAGCGAGGGATTGGAAGGAGTTTGGAGTGCTTATGGAGTGTTGCAACTGATTCACGCAACTGTTTTGAATCTTTGGTGGTCGTGAAAATGTTCAGTGCGCACCCGGTTCCCACTTGTCCGTTTCGACGATGGAGCATTAAGCGAGCGTTGGCATTTCCTAGTTGATGAAGAGATCTGTCTACTCGGCGTTCGTTGGGAGTAGGTTATCTCTACCGTCCGTCCGTGTGCGTGTTTGTGTGTATGAGCGTGTGTTTGAGTAAGCGTGTGAGTGTGTTAATGGACGTGGATAAATGCACGCAGTGACGTGCTCGTATGCGTGTAAATGTGTGCGTTGTGTGAGTTGTGTTCATCCCCTGTGGCCTTTTGCTCTTTTGATTGTGACGGTTTCTAACAGCCATTTTGCGTAAATCTACAAGAATTTAGATTACTCAATAATGAACATTTAATGAACGAGATATTGGATCTGACGAACGAAATAATGGTTTTCATTTTCCCGAAACCTTTTCAATTTTAATTAAGTAACGAAGGGTTTTCTAATTCTGAAAACGTCCGGGAAATTATTATACCTCTTCGTTACAACACCCATGTATCAAAAACGTTTATCATTATCGCCAGAACATTAAAGTATTAAATCTCTCAGGGACAAAGATATTTGGCCATTTTAAATTTCTTGAAAGATCCATCTATAACGTAGGAATCGAACGATAATTTTAGATTATTTTTAACAATACATAGGCCTAAAAATGAAATTTCTATGCACATATGACTTGCCCGTGAATGTTTCTATCTCCAATGGATTAATTCATATTTTTATTGCCACGAAATAAACCTTTATTCAAAAATGAAAAATGATTATGGCGCTAAATGTGAATTGAATAAGACGGAATAACAGGTTTCCTTAACACATTTATTTTTGCTAAAAGTTTAGTTTTCTATCATTTATGGAGATTTGTTGGCCGTGATGGGTGGACGGAAAATTTCATTTGTCGAAGGATGATTAGGGCGCACATACAGGGCATAAAATTTATAAATATCCAGTTCCCAAGCAACTCTCCAATGGTATTCTAAGTCCAAAATCGCTGCGGCGAAGGCATCAAAATGTTGAACCCAGATTTGAACTCCGTGTTAAACCGACTGGAAGTTCGGCGTAGAGATTCGAATGTCAAAAGTCCCCCACAAACTTTTGGACTCGCTGTTGTGCTCGCTAGACGGATAGTCGGGCGAAAAGAATCTCTGGGTAGAAAGGGCAACTGTAAGACGCGGCTAAGTCCGAAGTTTCGAAGAACTGCTGACGACTCGTGTTAGCATTTCTCGAGTTAGTTCCGCTTGTTATTTTCGTGTGGTAGTTATACGCAATTTAAGAGGGGTCCGGCTGGTACTTCATATTCTGGTCGTATTTCAGATAGAAATAGCTCCTTATAACAGGATAGTTACTGCATATTACATTGCTATAATGAACAGTATTTTCTCGAACACCTCACGTAACTTTTTCTTAGGTTTTGTAAGGAAATTTGGTAGCGGGGTGATCGCGGGTTCGAATTCTGCCGATGACATGTTCGTACGTGCTCGTCTTTGTTATCGTTGTTGTAACAGTCCACTAACGGCTGTTTATGAGCAAGTTAAAGATAAATAAATAAAAACTCATTTTCTTCTTCAAGACGGTCACTATTGCGTGACAAATGCGGCGAAAAATACGGAACGAATAATGTCAAAGAGAAAACTTGATGAAGAAGACAATTTTAAGAACGAAATCTGTCGTGATTGATCCCATCAAATGGAAAATTTAATAACGTTTCTTTCCATTTGGCTTTCTAAAACATTTGGGGTGCGCGCCCTATTCGGAGGCGTGTGTTATTCGAATAAATGTGGAAAATTTAACGAATCTTTACGTACTGGATTTCATTTATGTAATGAGTCCACAATCATTGCACCTAAAAGTTAAAAATAGAAAATTTCAAAATTTAAAGAAAACAGTAGAATATACAAAAATCATTTACTTTTTCCCAAAATTGTAATCGCGCCGAGGAAGATATTTTCACCGAGAATTGGCAAATACCTTCCACGCGATTGGAATGCGGAATTTCTCTGAATAATTTATTTCGAGACAGAGGGAAACGTGAAAACTTGTTTCAGGATGGATTTCGCAACTATTTTAAAATTCATCCCATCAGCGCAACATTTTCCATTCACAAACTTCGCCTGGATATCCGAATCAATAACGTCCTTCACATTTCTGACCCATTTTCCACTCCTGCCGAGCCACGAGAATTCATTTCCCGCTTCGCGCCCTCCTCCTCTTTTTTTACACCTGCAACTTCTCATTTACATTAATGCCTCCTCTTTGCTCATTTTGAAGCCGTTTCTTTCGATTCATTCGCCTTTTTATCCGCAAAAAACCCCCTCCAGCTCTCCCTTGCTGTTAAAGCATAAAGAAGCGGATCATCTGCATACATTACGCTTCTTAATTCTACAAAAAACATGTTATCTTTTTTAAAAACTCCTTCGCTGCATCGGAAATTTGCTAGATTGGGTACAATTCTCTGTCTCTGCTCAGCCAAAACCTCGTCTAATCTCGGAAGCTTTTTTTTGTCATTCTATGTCGAGTTCTCTCTTAAATTAGTCAACGATGTCATTAACAATTCTATTCCATCTCAATTATTTATAGGCATCTGATAAATAATGATGCGATTAAACAATGAAAAGGCGAACGATATTCACATAATTATTGGGCAGAATCGAAAAATATTTCCAACAGAACATCTTTGTTTAATTCCAAAATAATAATAGTATATAATGGCGACCTAGGTTTGGAGAATTCGTATCATCATCTGACAAGCACCGAAAGCTGGATTGCTATTGGGTATCGTTTTTATTGTGTAAGCAAATTAGTTATTCTTTTGGAAATATTTATTCTTTCCTTCTTGGAATGGAATTTCAGCGTGTAAAGTTTTTTAATCGAATAATTAGCTTTTGTAGAATCAACATTTGTATTTCGTCAGCAGAATATGCAAAGTAATATTAAATGTATCCCCTTTTTCTCAAATAAAACAGTTCATCTTCCGCCTTTAAGAACACTTTGATTTTGTTTCTTCCGACCTACTTTCATTGTTCTGAAGCGACATTTACTTCATTGTATTTCTTCCATTTAAATTAATTCCTGCATTACTTAAAGTACTCTTGTTGCACCCTTTTCATTTACATTGTACTGGAGCTGGAGACGAGAAATTGGTTTTCTCTGCTCTACTATGTAAAATTAAATAAAAATTCTTTCAGTGTAGTATGAAGCCAATATGCTATTTCCTTTTGCCAGACTAAATTATTTCATCTAGTCTTAAAATACATCATTCTCTTCCTTTTTTCACGAACTTACGTTCCTCTATTTTATTTACACGTATTCTGCTTCACTCCTCAATTATTTAATTTTGGTTTTTATTTTATAGAATATTAGACTCCGACCACTCTTTAACCCGGGAGTGGTCGCGTGGGGTATTTAAATACCCCACGCTTATAATTAGTTCTGGCATTTCATACTAGATCGCAGTAGCTTGCTGTGCCTTTCTATACCTTTCAAGGACATCCTACGATCGCATCCTAACTATTTTCCAACATTGTGAGACCATCAGTTTAGCTGTGACAAAGGTTGAAAGTAGACTGGGGCATACAAATACCCCACGCGACTACTGGCGTTATAGTTTTTAAAAGTGACTTATGAGTCTACTATCCGTTTTCTGAGCATGATTTATTACTTTTGTTCAGTATGAGCAATAAAACGAGAGTATATGATCTCGCGCGGAACATTTGAATACGCCAGGCATCTAATTAGTTGTACTAGAGCGCTGTAGCGTGTTGGCCCTTTCTATAACTTCAAGTGGAGCGCTGCTGGTTTGTATCCCTCCTTCCGTGGCCTTGAGCAGTCAGTCAGTTACCTTTAATTAGTTAATTTTCATTTAATTGCTTTCATTTTTAGTAATATTTAATTATGTGCAGTACCTTGAAAAAAGAAATGCCAATCTAACTTTGTGAAACAACTTCAATTTAGCTCGCAAGAAAGATTAGTCAAATGAAACCGAAGTTCCTTTAATACATAATACATTATTTTTGCATTTCTAAAGATAATATTGCCTTTTGCCCGGTTTTCGTGTTGTTATTACGTTTTAATGCAAAATTTTCATAAGCCATTTTGATATGATCCCTTATTCCTTCATGCTGCAATTACCAAATTCCTATCTGAATGCAAATAAAGATTTTAATACCAATGTGTCATTTATTGGTTCAGAGATAATGTAGAAATAATCTCAGCATATAACTTCCACAAAATATTAACTACAAATTTTACTATAATTTTTTTTTGGGGTAATGAAATACCCCACGCGACCATAGGCGGAACAAAAAACAGCGCGACTACTGAAGGGTTAAACAGGGCACCATTTACAAGTCTTTACTTTTCATGTGTACATTTCGAACTATCGATAAGTTTGATTGCTTGGTCTTCCGCGGTAAAATTCATTTCGTAACACTTTATCATATACGATGTGTAAAGAGAAAGCATTGTAATCGGGAGATCGAGATTTTAGTGTTGTTTTAGATGCCACTGTGTCCTAAAAATTTGTTTGTGCCATTCCCTCTGTATTATGTAGCCTGTAGTTTTTAAGGCTGTAGAGGTAAAACATTTTTGCAGAAACTAAATAAATCTCGTAACATCGGCTACAGAAACTCGATTAAAATGGACCAAATCGCGCAGAAATTGATGGTAATTTATTCTTGTCGATTTTCGCAAAATGTCTATTTACTCAAAAGTGTCTCCAAGGATTTTGATTAAAATTTATCCAGTTATAGATTTGATGTCATTAATAATATTAAATAAACTACTTGTCTAAAAAATAACTACATAGCATGCAGTGACATTACAACTGACCGAATTTCACACCCAGCTACAGCCGAACTTTCCTCTTCACGTCATGCGACGAGCCTCATACCCATAAACCCTCTTCTTTTCCTCCTACCAGCATTTACTCCTGACTGTTACACGGGTAGTTAGTAGCAGCAGTACTGCTACGAGACAAACTATGGGATAATATTTTCAGCATATGTATACGTATTAATCAGCGGCATTATTCTATAGACAAGAAGCGTCAAGTTTGGAGAAGTATATGCAATGTATGCTGTACCAATTTTTTCTATGTAGTCCCATGCATCGATTTATTTCACCCGAACATAACCCGCGTTGACTCAATTAGGATCCAGTTTTATCAAAATGATGATAAAAATAAATATTGAAGGAATTGTATTCAATATTTTTTTTCGAATACTCTCTATTTTCCTACTAAAACACTACGCAAAACTGATGGGAAAATCGAGAATTTAGTCGGTGACATCATCGACTCTTGGCAATACATCCTCTTAGCGACGGTATCAGTTTTAGATGCAAATGTAAATCTCTCGTGTTTTCTTCGTTTTTTATACATTTTAGTCTAAAACTCACATTCCCATTTATTTTTTCCGCGCCATTTGACGGCGTTCTTTCCTATTCGCACATAACGCTTATAAGTGATCTTGTTTTTCACACTCTGTGGGATTCTCCCCACGTCAAATACCGCTCGTTAGTGTAAAAGCATTACTGGTGTTTTTTCTTCCACGTTGGCGCACTTATGATCCTTTATCTGGAAGGGTGCATCCATCACCCTCGTCGGGTAAAACCGTCGAAAAGTCCTTCCCCTCAATCCCTTCCCCGTTTCCCCGCCTGTGGCGCCGTGGTGAACTCTTAATCCTATATTTATCATCTCGCTTCATGTGACACATCGTCCTATCGCCAGTGTTTCATTGTTTTTCAATTTAGTACATTTTTCTTTATAAGCACTTACATGCAGATTTTTTTAAATTTTCTTAGCCGATGAAGCTTTTGTCAGTGTTTTGTCCGACCTGCATAATTTGGAGCTTGCAATTTTATGCTGATTGAACAAACCCAATCATTTCAATATTCCTCTCTCTCTTTTCATAGTAAGATTCTTTTGCACGTTTTTAGCCATCCCAATCAGGATTAACTTTGTCCAAAATTTTCTAATTACCTCTTGTTCATTATTGTTTATTATCTCCTTTTACGATCCAGGATAATTCCTTTAACCAATAAAACTGTTATTTATTCATCACTTGGACTCGATAGTTAATTTTGGAAACGTGTCTTTTTCACGCAAAACAGCAATTTCTAAATAGTTTTCCTGCTTCACAAGAGCTTGCATCCGCAGCAGCATCAGTGCGTTGTAACATTTATTTTAACGTTAAAAAAGACCGATGTAAATTTTGGATCATAGGTACAAAATCCATTAATATTCCAAGCTTTCAAAATATGTTCGCCTTTGCTATATCTGGATGAAAGCGTCGTTAAAAAAGATTTGCTCATTTTACCCTCATTTTAGTCTTGTCTAATGAAAATTCTCACTGGGGAGATGGGCAGGACAAGGTTGTTTGACAATTAGCCGCAGGTCGTATGTTTTGGCTTTGTCATCATAAATATCCTGTTGACCAGTTTCCTCTTTCACTCCAATTTTCATGTCCTTTTTACAAATATTTCCTGTTTTTTTCTCGAAAAGTTTTTTTTTCGCATTTAATTCTGTAGCAGGAGAAAATTTTGCCTTGACTGGGTATAGAGCCCGAGTATTCAACTTTTCGTACGGATATTCTACCACTAAACTATCGAGGCAGATTAAGTTTGCTGTTTTCGGAATGGTTATTTCTGGTTGAGGAAGGGCTTTCATTCTACCTTTTGTATATTGTCTTAGTAACACATTGAGTTCGGATTTACGAGACTAGCAGCTTTTGTTTGAATTGGCGTATTCCCATTCCATAAGATTCCCACTTACGTTCTTGTTTTATAATATACTTCCTCCAGAAATCTATCTTTACTATGTTTTTCACTACAGCTGCTTTCTGTCCCACTTTTCTAAGAAATAAACTACAAGGTTTATCTTGCGACACTCCTTGCTTTATCCTTCCCACCTGACCAGAATAATTTGCATCTGTTATTTAAGTATATTTGCTGCCTTTTAACAGATATTGCTCCTTTCACGAATACTTTCCTCTTATTCCAGTCTGAAGTCTCGTCCTAACTTCTTGTCAAGGATCCAATGTCAACAAAGTTACCAGGCTTCTTCATCTATAACGGTCGCCTGTTGGGTGGTGTGTCTGTTTAATCGGTTTTTCGTAGACTTAACGTTATATTTATTCAACGCAGTTGTACAAAAATGTATTGCATTAGCCAAACGCGCAATAATTTTAATGATAATTTCACGGAACGATAAACAGCTATTAACGCGGCGGAGTTAATTGGCTATTTTGTCTTCAACGATTACAGTTGTAGAAGTTTTTAGCAGTTAAAAATAACGAAGGACTTTGGCGAAATTTTTTATTTTTTTAAAGGCGTGAGCTATGGAAGACATGCGTCTTTGGCGATTTAAAAGATATCTTATTGACGGGATAAATATAAGATTAATTTCCATGGTGTTTCAACTAACATAGATAAGAATTACAAAATGAAACTTTCAAAGAATTCTATCACTCCTCAGAAGAAACTACAAAACAGCAAGCTAAGCAATCGGACTTTCTAATTCAAACAGATGTACATTAAGTATAATACAAATAAAAAGGTTAGGTTTGGTAATATATTGAGAGAATTTGTGTGTCTAAACACAAGATATATTTGTTAATTATTAATGGAAAAATAATATAAATACATAGGGCTAATCGAGATAATGGAATAACGATACGGAATGTCATATAAATATAGTATTCTTACGTTTGCCGCCATTTACCACTTACAGGCAAATTCTTCAGTTACTGGTATTCTAAAGTCAAATGAGAGAAACTATAAAGCATGTAAGAATAATTCGAATTTAAAAATTGATGGAGAATTTTCTTGGTCTTTCTCTTCGTAGACGAGTATATCAGGTAGGAAGCTCCTATACCGCTGCCATAGAAGTGACGAAATTGATCATTTTTAGGTGGAGGGAGAGGTGCTGCCAAGTCTCACCCGAGCTGAGGAGATGTTCCATTTCAACTAACAAGGTCTATTATGTCCATTTGCATGTGAACGACTTCTCGGTAGCGTTGTCATGGTAACAGCGTTCAACCGTAGTCACCCATTGGCCCAAACGCGGTTTCAAGGGGGCAAAGACGAGGAGAGGGATAGGTGATGCCTCACCTCGCAGTCAAGTCGTTCGTAGTTACAGATCGCGAGACGAAGCGGCATCGTTGAAGGGCAAAGCTTGTCTGTCAGTGAACATGCCGCTTAAGTTATACGGTGGAAGCTTCAAACCTCTAAGGACCATCTCTCAACACAACGGCTGTATATTTGGATTTTATTCTTCGAGACAGGATGCAACGGTAAACTCGAGAAATGCCACTGAAGTGGTTAACATCGGGATTCATATCAAAATAACATTCCTTCTGTAACTAACCATTTTGAGTGACGGAGACAAAAACGAGCGTTAACTCAATCTTCGATGTTCCCATAAACACTACACCAACAACAAGTTGCAGTAGTTGATCAATATGTAACCAGAGAAAACCTTGTAACTTCCAAAATTTTTTTATGGTCATGATGAGTAAATTTCACAAAGTGAAGCCCGAGTTCATCTATGTGATTGATATTTCGCTTTCCTTCAGTAAGTTTTCTTTGTGTACACTTATTTAATTTGCATTCAATCGAGAATTTATGGTCAGGTTGTTTTTTATATTACCGTATAAATACGTAGTTGTGGTGCCGTAAAGAGGATTTTACAAGGTAAACCCGTTTGAGTGTTTATTAAATACAATAATAATATAATTATCTAGCTCTCCTTACGGCTTTCCGCTAAAATCAAACTGAAGCAATACGTATCCCCAATAGGCGTAAATAAAGTTAACAAAGCCAGATGCTAAAAATAGAATCCAATCGGTCATACATCACCGATGACGGCTGCTTAGCAATCGAAATACGCCTCGTTTCTTTCTAGCCTTTTTATGGCTATTGTATCAATCAAATGGAGTTTTTTTTGTAAGGACACAACAAAAAAGATAAAATTATACGGATGACGTCGTGATTCAATCTGCGGAGCGAAAAAAAAACACAGGTCCCGTTTCAATTTATGACGTCTCATTTGTCGATATGAGCAGCATCTCAGTCTAAAAAGAAAAGAAGACCCACCTTTCTCTCGGCAAAATGGCAAAAAAGAAAGAAAGGAAACATTGGAGATTTACTTCCTTTAGCCCCTCGAAAATCCCGAAATTGCTACCACGAAATTTATTTCAAACTGCTCAAGAAGATTGACTAAGACTTTTGAGGGAAGAGATAAGGTGATCGAACGGAAATGGGAAAGTTTCGCGTAAGAAGAAGGAGAAGCTTGCTGTTTCAAGTTGGCGGAAACTTTGGAGAAGGAATAATCGCTCGGATCCCGAAACGCGAAAGTAAAAGTTGTAATAAATTTCGCAGATTCTCATCTTTTTTTAACGGGAAATCTGAAAGACGCAATCAGTGCCTGTAGATATATCCCGGTGTTTGACATAAAAAAGGTCTTCTTTTTAACAATTTGTATTGGTCTTGCAAGTCTTGATCATCCCTGTTATTTTTGTTTTCATATGTAGAAGTGTTAGAAGGAAAACTAGATCGAAAAAGGGAAAGAGGTAGGAAAAGGTTTCAGCTGATAGACGATTTGAAAGGGAAAGAGAGTTATCAAGATATGAAGAGGATAGCGGAAAATAGGAATATATGGAGAACCAGGTTTAGCCATGAATAATCACGGACCTATCTACGGACAGACTACCTATGATGATGATGTACCAATATATTTTTGGAAAATGTTTCATACATTCATTCGAGTATGTCCTTATTGACTTTTTAGGTAGATAGATTGGCAGAGATGCAAGTTATAATCTACAAAGATACATAATTCTCATTTCATGTTGTAGAAAAGTTTACAATGTGCATACATGCCATCTATTCAGGATTTAAGTCAGGCATTATTATGGATTTCATTATTTTTCGAATGTTTTGTTTTACAGAGATATATTAGTTGAGAAGATAAAATTTGTTGACAAAAATACTCTTCGATTCATATAGTAAATATGAGCTTATGACTAAAGCTAATATAAACTAACATCATTATCAATTTTTGCGTAATTATAAAGTAATATATATTTAAGTACTTACTTACACAGTTACTTTATTGGTTGCAGTGATATCGAAAAAAAACCTTTTTTTACTTATTGGAATTCTCTGGGCTTATTACTTTTGAAATACCATCTCGAGGAATTTAATAGTGCGAGGGCAATTTCATAGGATGGTAAAGCCAGGCAAACTTCTAAAATATGATTGGAGATTTGGTCCATATGGATAGGATAGCTTTATTATGGATTTTCTCAGAAATTTGGTACTTCATAAATCTTGGAAGAAAACATTAAAAAAACCTATTTAAATATCCCGTCTAGTTCATATTCTGCAAAGGTTTCTTTACTTCTTTCAGTTTAATAAAAGTTGAACAACATCGCCAAGCTTAGAGCCGCTCATGATTTTTTATGAAAACACGCTATAACCTATAGTCCAATAAGTCTCATCTTACTGAAATTTTTCATCGGGTAACGGAAAAGCACGAAAAAGTGTAAATAAAAGGTGCGAGTATCACGTTATCCAAATATTTTATGAATACCTAGAAATATGGCTATAAGCTGGCAGGAATCGGTATAATAAAAAGTTGAAAGTGTATCGTACGAAAACATACCGTTGGAGTGAAGGTAGGATAAATGAAAACAAGTCACAAAAGGTGGTTTCATAAAAAAAGGTTAGCTTGAAATTTCAAATTTCATCTTTTATCAATACAAAGTAATTGGACGTTAATAATTGGCTTAATAATAGCCGTAAAGGCGTACATATTTATAGAGGATGTTCGAGCATCGTTTTCAATTTTTATATTACTACGACCGAGAATTCCGCGTTGATATCAAAAGATGTTTGTAGAATGGAAGGCAAATGCTTTAAAGAAAATCTAACTGCCCCAAGAAGTTGGGTTATATATTTGCGAAATCACTGAACCGAGAGGAATTTGTAGCTGAGGAGATTGAATGAAAATTCAAAGGCGTTTTGCAACTTTTTGAGGAAAGGTAAATAGAGGAGGCATAAAAGAATTGCTTATGGAAAAATATTGAAGGATCAGAACGAATATGTGTATAAAAAGGAAAAGTTTTCTCTTCGTTTGAACATTTTTTAAAACAACTAAATGCGTTTACCGAATTTTTTGTTATACTGTGGCGCTGTTAAAATTAAAAACAGCAAAAATTAAAAAAACAGTTTTAATCACACTTCGAATTATTCCACATAACACTATATAACAGGAGTGGTCAAACTTAATAAACCTCGGAGCCGCATTCGATAATCTTCAGAAATTTGAGAGCCGCATGACTCATTCTGTGTTCATAAATTTACGAACAGTAAAACATAATCTGTATCAGATGCAATTCAGATATAATACATGTCCCTTAGGCCTCCCTAACGCGTTTAAAACCGCACTAAGACACTGGTTTGTAGCGGAAAACTCGGGGCGTAAATTTAAAAGAGTTAAAAGAGCCGCAGGCGGCTCAAAAGTAGCTGTTTGTCCACCTCTGCTATATAAGAACGACCGGTTTTGATGAATAATCACCATCATCAGGTGATTATAGCGCTATATATATATATTATATAGTGTTATGTGGAATAAGTTCGTGTGTGATTAATACTGGGTTTTAATTCTTGCTCTGTTTTGAATTTTAACGTCACATCATCATGAAATTCTACTGTCACGGCCTCGTATATTAATTTTTTTGTTATGCGTAGTATATCTCGCATTTTTAAAATCATGTTAATTATTTTCGTCGCCATTATGCGTATGCTGATGGGTTTGTAGAAAGGTGAACATTTAAGTACTGGAAATGCATATCCTACATAAAATATGAGGTTAACAAGAGAAAAATAAACTCCTGATACAGTAAGAGCGCGTGAAAGATTTTAGAAAAACTAAAAATTGTAAATATTTTCGATAATAAAAGCATTTAGAAATTGCGTTAAACTGTAAAAACTTCCATAAATTTTGCACAAATAATAATCCATATTATTACAGAGAGCAATTTAAAAAGATACGCAATCGCTACTATATCGAACGGAAATTTATAAAGCAAACAGCTGTGGAACGAGGCAAAGAAAAAGCGGGAAGCGATTAGAAGTGAGAAACGGTTTTTCCCCGAGCAAAGAGACACGCGCAGGTTTTAGAAACGGAAAACGCGAGAGTTCCGGCAGGGAACATAACGGTTATATATATACACATAAAATTCACGTTTAAAGAGGGGAAAAAGAATAAAAATCGATCAGGTAAAAGTGGGAGCGAAATGTTTCAGCGGCGGAGGCGAGGAGATATAACCGAGTTTTAGTTCGGGCAAGACCGACCTGAGGGACCTCAATTCTCCGAAAAAAAAAGAAGGAAAGCATTCGGGCACGCAGTATAAAGCGAAGAGTGGAGCGAACCGTCAAAGTTTAAGGAGGGAGTCGGAGGGAAATGTTGATACGGGGGTAGGAGGGAAGGAGTTGGAGAGGATGCAGCGGCAGAAAGAAAGGGATCTCTTGGAGCACTCGAAAGATTAAAAAATATTGGAAAAAGCAGCCGGCCCTAGCGCTCTCTTACCCGTCGATTCGCCGAAATAATAATGCATAAAACGTAGTAAAGGAGCATTTGTGTCTAAAGAAGATTTGTGACGTGAAGCGGAACGGGACCATTTCCGCAAGCATGGACAAATAAACTCGAGTGCGTGTTTGTGTTTATGTATATATTCCGGTAGTACTAAAAAGGTAACAAAAGTGATCAGCCGAAGCACCGTGTCGTGCGTGTCGGGAATGGTCAAGCGAGTTGTCCGCAAGGATTGAAGAGGAGGCTTGAGAAAGAGCCGGGAGAAAGAGAGAGTGGATTTAAAACCTTGACGGCGCCGTTCAAGAAAGTAGTTCTCCTGCGGGGTTGGAGGAAAAGTGAGACAAAATTTTCAAACTTCTGATTCGTATTTATTAAATGGTAAGTTTGTACAAAGCTTGAAAACATAGCTAGAAGTTATCTAGAACTGATAAGTTGGCGAAACCAGTCTCTCCAATAGCCATAAATTATTTCAATGTACAAACGGCGAATTGCCATTGATGACGGCCTCTGATTTTCCTAACCTATTGTGCCAATTTGATTTTACCCATAAGGCGAGCCCGATAATTCTATATCGATTTCATAAGGGTTATTTAATTAGTTTAATTCTTTGAGTTAATATTATTATTTCTTTTATGCCATACATTTACAATGATTAATACAACAATAATAAATTTCATACATAAAGGAATATGGGTACCCCTAAGAAAACCTGTTTTGGAGTTACCATCACAAACATATTACGCATCTTTGTCGGCAGGTGCAAGAAATTATAATTACAATATTGAGGAATCATATTAGAATAAAAATTTACAAATATGTGCCCATTAAAGAAAGAAATTATAATATACATACTACATGCCTTGATGTACACTTTAATTAAATTACTATTTTAATAATATTAACACATTTACAAATGTTTAATTTTTTTTATTTATTTTTTATTTTATTATTAGCGTTTTAAAAAATCTGCTTTTTGCGTTCGGTTTGTCTGTCTGTGTGGCGCGCTAACTCCTAAACGAAAACCGTTGGAGACCTCGATGTGGACGTTTTCTCGGTTTGTTATTATATCATTTCATACAATCAAACATAAATTTTAACATTATTTATTGACAATATTTTAATAAAACCGCAAAAACCTGCTTCAGTAGTTATTTCCTTACATATTAATTGCAGAACAAATAATCTTAGCAGTGAAGCATCGCTAAAATCCAATAGAAGCGAAGGAAGCCTCTCTTCTATCCTTAAGATTGAGAGACGGTTAAGAATGGCCTCGATAGAAATGCCAAAGTACGGACGAGATTAATTATCATCAAGACCTGGTTATCGTTAGCCGCTATAAATACCATTTGAATTACATCAAGTTCATTTTTCTGCGTGGACATGGAAGATTGCGCGGTAATAAAGAGTGCCATAGCTGAATGATCATATATTGATGGAAAAGGTGACCATTATGAAGAAGAGAGAGTTTTAAGCACCTGTCATTCATTACAAAAGGGGATGGAAGAGAGAGTGAGAGAGACAGAGATAAACGCAATTTAAGCATCAGAACCACAAAAGAACAGAGAATCCGTTGTGATGACGGATGGAGCACTTTCGGACGATAAAAAATAGAGATATCGAAAGGATGTAATGAATCAACCTTCCAAGCCATTGAGTAAGAGAGAGAGAGAGAGAGGACAGGCACATTACGAGTACGACGGACAAAAGAGAAAAACAAACGCCGGCGACGACGAAGGAAATGGTTTTACGTTAAAAAAAGTAATTGTTCCCATCTGAAACGGTCGAATAACGAGAAAGTCGAAAGAAAAAAGTGACATTTCGAAAACACTTCATTAAAGGACCGGGGAGAGAAACGAGACGGGACCCGGGAGTCCGCTGAGAATAAAGAGATCGAGGTGGAGCGGAATAATCCGGGACTGGTCAACGCCCTCCTCGCCCTGCCTGGGAGTAGGGCCAAAAAAAAGAGAGAAAATAAAGAAAAGCGTAGGTGGTCGGGCGTTTCAGATTCAATATTGCATGTTTGAGAGAGGGGAATCTTGCCTGGAGGGAGATTGGAAATATTGCGGCCGCAGGAATCCGGGAGTAGCAAACCGAGGTGGGGAGAGGAGAG
This sequence comes from Tanypteryx hageni, assembly GCA_028673005.1. Classification (NCBI taxonomy): domain Eukaryota; kingdom Metazoa; phylum Arthropoda; class Insecta; order Odonata; family Petaluridae; genus Tanypteryx; species Tanypteryx hageni. The sequence continues at coordinate 58,526,324 of CM054117.1, forward strand.
GGGACTTCTGGGATGTGGTGGAGAAGAAGGGGGTGAAAAACGGGCGGCGTGGGAAATTATTCGTTCCAAATAGGGGCCATTAACTAAGGCAGACTTTGGAGGAAAGTTTTCCTTCTAATTAAAATCATAGTTGGCGAAAAGACCGTTTAGAATCGCGTATTGGATGCGTTCTTTTGAATGTTTCCTTCAACTTTTCGCGCAGACCTGTTCATATACAAATACATTTATATTAAAAATTTTCGTAATAAAAGCTCTGTAAAAATATCTACGTTTATTTCAAATGAAATCTATCTTTTGGGGGATATTGGAGATACCTAAGACAAACATTTAATTTTACAATTTTTTATATTAAAGTGCTTATTCTGGAAAAAGTTTGTTGATATGATTTTCATTTTGAGAATGATGGAAATATGTAGATACGTATTTAAGAAAGTATGTGATGCATGCCAATAATGAGGCGAACTTGAACTGAGTGAACAATAATAATTAATTTAAGACAATTTATTTTTTTTAAATAATTTGTTGTAGTATTGCTAATTTTAGGTTTTTAGTAAAGAATCAAAGCTGCGACGCATTTTTGAAAAAAAAAAGTTAACACCGCAATTTACTATTACCGTTTTCCTCCGTGAATTCCCGAAAAAAAAATCCGACGGAAGCACACATTGAAAATTATTCATGCATAGATTTTTTCATCAATCGCCTCGAGTTTAGCGAGAGGGTCGATTTCTATAAATCCGAAACGTCCAACTCATAAATATTCGGTGATTGTTTAATGTGACCGCACTCTTTTATAAGCCATTAACGGACGCGAAACGATGAAAAAATCACCGGCGTTTCGACCCTTTTGTTTTGCGCGGGCGATTCGCAAAAAAAAATTATAACGCAACCCGTTCTTCTCTTTTTTTTTACAACACGCGCGGAAAAGAGAAACCAGTTTTCATTCGTCCCATTTGCGCCTGTACCACTTCACGATCTAGTCAGGGAACTTTAAAAGCGAAACAAACCTCTTAAAACTCTTCCCCTCTCAATTGGGTTTGGCCGACCCGACGATCCCTCTTCTTTTTTCCTCATATATTTTTTCTCCCTCTCCCTAGCCCCTTTTTCTCTCCCAAGCCACATGCAACAATGATCAGCCTTTCACCGGCATTCCAGGGGTCCTCACTTTCTCTCTCCTCCCCTCTCGCTTTCTTCCACTCCATCCACCTTAACACTCCGACCTCTCCTTCCTCCCTCTCCAGTCTATCCAACGGCGGCCATTCGCTTCACTTTTTCACTCCCTCCCCAACTATACCTCTCCCACTCTCCTCGTATCTCTCCCATCCCTTCTCCTCCCATTCCCTCTTTTCCTCCCCTCCTCTTCTCTTTATCTCGCGATAAAAGGGACTCACCTCCAACCCGCGCATCCATCTCTTCTCCCTACCATACTTTCCTCACTCCTTCCCCTCTCTTTCTAACTCCATTTGTCCCTATCTCTTTCTTTCTCCCCCCTCATTCCTCCCTACACCTGCCGATATATAAAAAGAAATCCCTCCTCGTCAACTCGCCCGAAATTCTGCCCAACTCTCCATCTCCCCTTCCTCCGTATCTCTCTTCCCATCTCCCTTCATTTCACCTTTTATTTCCTCTCCGCGTTCGCTTATTCTTCCTCGTATTTTTTTACCCTCTCCATCTCTAACTCCCTCGTCTATTTATCCGCCCCGTACGTCCTCCATCTTTCCCTCCATATCAAATTTGTTCTGTCTTCTCCAAATTGGGGAAGGGTTTTTTTCCTCGCCTCTTTTTTCTCTTCTTTCTTTCTCTCTCCCTCTCCCTCCTTATCTATCGTTCCTTCTCTCCTTCTGCTCTCCTCGTTCTGCCTCTTTCAATATTTGGACGGTGTTAACTGAGTCTGTCCTTCTCGCTATCACTCTTAACGCCGCTATCTTGCTTTCACTTTCTTTTTCTCTCTTTCTCCTTTTCCTCTCGTATTTTTCTCATCGCAGTCATCTATTGTCTTTTTTCTTATTATCTTTCTGTCGTTCTCTCGATTTTCTTCACCAATCCATCGCTCTTTCTCCGCCTTTTTCCTTTCACACACTTTTCTTAATGATCTTTATTCTCATTTCCTTAGTATTTTATTTACGATTTTCCTTTTCTGGTTTTTCTTCCTCTTTCTTTGTGTATTACTTTCATTCCGCTGCTTTCTGTACAGTTCTTTATGTACAACTTTTAAACTCCTGTCTATCTCTTATATATCACTTTTATTGCATTTTGTCCATCTACATTTTTTCTTTCTTCATTTACTACGTCTGTGCTGCATTACTTCGTTCTCATTCTTTCTGGATTAATACAAATAAAGGCGCATACATTACTGTCTTTTACATTCTTTATGTACCATTTTTATTGTTTTGTTTTCCCCGTCGTCTTTTACGTCCCATATTTCATGATTTTTGCTTCGCTTTTCTCTCTTTATCTTTTCCTCGATTCAGCTGTTTTTATTTTTTATTATATGAAATATATAAAGTATGTATTGGGAACGTGAAAAAAATTAGACTCCGAGATTTTGATGATTATGCACGCTTTAGTTGTCCCCGAATCCCTAGAAGTGTTTTTTTCTTTGCAATTCCGTTCGTCTGTAATCTGTCATCTGTGCGCGACACTAGGGTCTGAACGACGAAACAGAATCTCAAGAAACCTCGTATTTATCTATGCCACTGGTTTCCAATATTTTTTAGACAAGGCATCCCTAAAAGATAAACAGAATTTCGCGACACATCTTAGAAAAAAGATTTCAGATTAATACATTCAGGTATCAAAATGTTTGGACGCATTCATTTGTGAATACTACATAATCATTAATTTATCAAGGCAAAAATTATTGTCCAAAAGACATCAACATTTCCAAATCGTGGATTTATTTATCTTACAAAATGTTTCGCGTCACACCTAAGAGTCAGCTGCGGCACTCCAGCGTGCCGCGGCACCTGGTATGGGAACCACTGATCAACGGTGGGTCCAGGCTTCATCATGGGAGGGGGTAATCAAAGATGAAAAAATAAACTATTTGAAAATATCTTCCAAGGAACACAGATTAATTTGTAAAAATGAAATAAAGAAAATTTTTTACGACAATATAAATACAGAGAAAAACCAACATTTCTTCGATACCTATATTATTTTTGGGCCTTCTTAACAGCGAAGCGGTAATAGCGGAACGCCTTATATGGGCACGTCTGGTCCGTCCGTCCGTCCGTCGTAATTTTCATGTTCTAAACCACTGGACGGATTTTAATTTAATTAAGTATGAGTGAACTTTATTAAAATTTATCGCCCAATTGTGATTTTTAACTGAATCCGTCAATTAGAACTTCTACTTTACACAATTACTTTAATAAACTTATACATTTGCTACAAGATAGTCCCCGAGACCATGTAATTACGAATAATGGCTTCGGAGATAAAAATTCGAAAAATGCCCAAGCAAAACATTGCATATTTTGTTTATATCGATCGCGAAGATGGTTCTCTAAGCAAACAACAATTAAAAATCCATATATTCTCTCCCATGCTCTTATAAGATCTGTGAGGTATAGATTAAAAAATTTATTTGGATAGAGAACAACAATTACTACAAGATAGTTCCCGGGACTATATAATTACGACTTATAGTTTCGGAAATAAAAATTCGTGAATCGCCCAACCTTTTGATACCGTTTTATACGTATTTCCCACTAAGAACGCATTGAAATCTCTGTGTATTCCATTTATGAAGTATAATTTTCCTACTTGTTTATTATTTTATTAATTTTTTCGGTGTTCTTAAATCTTTGGGGATAATTGCACCTTTTACCCTCCTCCGCCTGAATCCGCCCTCGCCATTGATGTAGGGCTTTGCCCGCAATAGGAGCCTTATTGAAATCAATCATATCGGGCGAAAATGGAGGAAAAGTGATTATTGTCGGTTTACTTTAAATATCGATTCATTCAGAAGTGTCTCAAAAGATTGTAAATGTAATTTATTTAGTCGCAATGCTGGATATTATGAATGATACTATATTAGGAATTTTTCTTTAAACTTAACAGCTTAGTATCTTATTGATACTATAATGTATCGAGTTGATACCCAGCCACCGCCAAGTTTTACAACAGCGTAACCAGTGAAATGACGGCATTGAATAGAAACTTACGGGTGCGAGAGAGTCTGTGCATTACATGTTGAACCTATTTTTATTTAATTTACTCTCACTTTTATTTCCAAGGCTTTCTTATCCTTTCTATCTTTCATTTTCTCCTTTTCTTGCTCGATGTCTTTCTCCTTTCTCTCATGGTGTTAACCGGGGTCTTATTTACGCCAGGAATGCTTCAGCAGGCTCACGTTCGCTGCCCCTCCCTCTGGATCCAGGCCCCAAATGGCCGCCTCTATTTACGAGAGTCCTGAATATCTTCAGCAGAGAGTTTTCAACCCACCCGTGCTCCCTCCCTCCCCCACTTCCCTTCAGACTAAATTGCTCACAAGTTAAGTCTCGAGAAATCCATGTGGAGCCACAATCGTTGCCGATAGAAAACCGCTTCGATCACCGAACTGGTCGTATATCTTTCTTTCAGCGCCTCAATTTTTCTCTTTCTGAATTTCTTTCTATGTCTTTACAAAAAATATAGGACCCTCCCCCGTCACGTTGTCATCTTTTTATCCCGTGAGTTTTTTACCTCTATCTGTCAGATGGGGATGAAAATTTTCATTATTTTGCGATGTTTAGATTCGAAAGCTTTGTAATTGAAATATTTGAAGAAAATGCGTAATTTATTAGTAAAGATGGCAGAGAAGAATGAATCTCCTTATAATAATCGCATGGAATTTTGCAATACGGGAATTTAGTTTTTAAAATGATTGGCCGTCCTTCTACTTTTAAAAAATAAGCTCCATTTTTAAAAATAACATACATTTTAGAATAAAGCGATAATTTTTTATCAAAGATTCTCTCAATGTGGCGAAATAATTAAAATTTATTCATTAATGCTTTAAAATTGACAAATGGAAGCGAATAAATAAATTATTACGGTATCCCACGTGCAATCAAAAAGATTATATATGCAATCAATTTGGACGGCCGAAGAATGTTATTATCGTTTGACAGATTTTGTTTTCGATTCTCAACTCAAATTATAACATCGCGAAATAATTTTTGGGCGAATTATTTTCCACTGCTCTCGTGGTTTGTGTGTCGGGAATCGCAATATTTTTATCTCTCGGAAAGGTTGATAAATTCCGCGTTATTTTAAATGTATTTCCCGTCTGTTCCACGAAAATGGTTTTAAAAATATATCTTCTTGATCTTTTGCGAACCGTCACGCCATCTGCCTTTCGATTCGTAAAACTTCCTCTCTCTTCCTTCCGATCCGATCCCTTTAATTAGTCCATTTCGGCGATTGGATTATGGAAAGATAGATGGCGGCGTGAATACGTTAGTGGCTCTCACGCAATCAATAAAATAAAAAATCGTCTAATCGATATCGTCTGAAAACGCGCAAAGGATTTCGATCAGGAGAATTATCAAGGGCGGTTTTTTCTTAGATTTAAAATCTACTTTCTGCGACTAATCACATAAGATGGCTGAGTTGTGGCAGAAATGTGCGTCCGGTTTTTCGTGACCTTGTTATTGCCATTGGAGATACCTGAAATAAGTACCTACTTATTGTTTCAAGTTTCGGTCGTAAGTGGTTATTTTTGAATTTACGCTTATTGATATCGAAATATTGAAATGGTTTGCTTCTTCATGAGATCGGTTATAGCAGGCATTTCAAACTATTACCGGTCCACAATCCCTTATCCGAAAGTCCGGAATCCTTTTTCGTGGAGCGTTACTCGTGTGCACGACATGACCCAAGCTGGTGAGAGGAGTCAGTTGCATACACAAGATACTTATACTGTATTCCATTATAGATGGACCACTGTAATACAATGTTACAATAACCCACACAATATTATATACATAGTTGAGTAATACATTACACAAGTTGATGTATGCATAGCATCAGTTGTCTCAGCGCTGCTACCAGTCACACGTGTGTCTGCTACTCTCTGATATATATTTTTATTTTTGTGATTTTGAGTTTAATTTCACTGTGAAAATGTCAAAAAGAGCTGCAGATACCCCTATGGGTAAGAGTGAGAAGAAGAAAAGGAAGCATCTCTCATAATCGATAGCGCAGAAAGTTGAGTTATTGCAGAAGCTTGATTGTGGTGTGTCTGTGCGGCGTCTTACTGAAGAATATGCTGTGGGAATTACCACCGTGTATGGCTTAAAGAAACAGAAAGACAAGTTGTCGAGGTTTTATACTGACAGTGATGACCATAAACTAATGAAAAATAGGAAAACGTTGCATAGGGCAAAAAATGAAGATCTTGACCGTGTGCTGAAAGAGTGGATTCGACATTCGTATGCCACTTACTGGTTTGTTGTTCATGAAGCAAGCTAGAATATACCATGAAAAACTGAACATCGAAGTGAGTGTGAATATTCAGAAGGTTGGCTGCAGAAATTTTAGAAGCGTCATGGTATAAAATATCTGAAAATCTGTGGTGAAAAAGGTTCTGCTGATCATGAAGCAGCTGAAAATAAGATTGATAAATTCTCCAGAATAATATCTGATAAAAAGGTTGGTCCTTAACAAACTTACAGAGCTGATGAAACGTCTTTGTACTGGCGCTACGTTCCTAGAAAAACATTAACAACGGCTGATGAGAGAGCACCAACAGGTGTTAAGGACGCTAAGGACAGGTTAACTGTTCTTGTGTGTGTCAATGCTGCAGGCACACATGAGTTAGAGTTGGCAGTGATTGGAAAAAGCCAACATCCGAGATGTTTGAAAGGTGTACGCAATTTACCTGTGCATTATTATGCCAATAAGAAAGCATGGGTAACCAGAGAAATATTTTCTAACTGGTTCAATAAACACTTCGTACCTGCGGTATGAACTCATTGCAGGCAAGCTGGACTGGAAGAAAATTGTAAAAATTTTTGTTCCTGGACAACTGCTCCGCACATCCCCCTGCTGAACCTCTTGTGAAAAATAATGTTTTCGGCATTTACTTTCCCACCAATGTGACATCTTTAATACAACTTTGTGATCAAGGAATTATACGCTCCATGAAGAGCCAGTGTAAAGACGATTTTTTTAAATGTATGCTTAATGCAGTCAACAGAGGAGTAGGAATCCAAGGCTTCCTGAAAGAGTTCAATGTTAAGGATGCCATTTACGCAGTTTATAATGCTTGTAACAATGTTGATAAACCAACATTAACAAATGATTGGCACAGACTTTGGCCTACAAAGGTGTTTGATGAAGATGAACCTGCAGATGAAGACTTTGAAGGATTTAGTGTTACCAAGGAGAAAAAGGTGATATCAAACCTCCTTACTTACGCCAAATGTTTATCATCCGAAAATGTAAATAAGTTAGAGGAAGCTGACATCGAAGTGCTGAAAATTGACAATGATGCTTCTGTTGTGCATTCGTTGAGTGATGGGGAAATTGCTGAAATGGTGCTAAATAGAGGTAAGCATGAGGATAGCAGTGATGATGATGATAATGGCATTGTGAATACAGGTGGAAAAATCCCCATAGACGATATGGTGAAAATGTGTGGTCAGTTAATGGATGGCCTTGAACAACTGCATTTATCAGTGAGCAGGAGATTATGGCAGTTTACTCAATTAAAGAGACTGCTTAGACAGAAACCAATGTTAATGAGACAGATGACACTGGAAGAAGTCTTTAAAAAGGCCATCTGTCGTAGTGCTGCTCCATCACTTGAGAACCCTGTTCCTGGCCCATCTTCAGATGCCCGACTCCAAGCTGATGATGACGATGACAATACTGATGTACCTTCTTCTCCAAGTTCCTCAAGATGTAATGTACCTTTACTGCATGCATATGTACAGGTATTTATCTTAGTTTGTATATGTTTGAAGTTTTATTGAATGTTTTTCTTACAAATAAACTGTACTAGAATATTTATGGTTCTATATTTATCCCACTATTTCATTTACCAAATGATTACTGTACAAATAAACTGGAATACTATTTATAGTCTTTATTTATCCCACTCAGTGTGAATATTCATAAGGTTCGCTGCAGAAATATTATTAGTTTACGGGGTGCTGCCACAGACCCCGCTAGGGTGTTACCGTAATATATGGTACATGTACCGTACTACCGTTTTGAAATCAGAAAAATTCCGAATTCCAAAACATCTGTCCCCAAGGGTTTCGGATAAGGGATTGTGGATCTGTATTGTATCTTACTGCGGCCCGATTGTTAATTTTTGTCTTAACTAAATCTTTAAAGACTTTAAATAAATACTTCATTTTTGTGAAAAGGAGATGGGTTTTTCGTTGTTATTGAGGTGAAATAAGAACGCGTTTTCTAAATAATTGTTATTAATTGCCAAACTGGCGTCCAATTTTCTAGTTAAAGTCCATTTTTACATCTCTGACCCCCATTAAATCCTAATGCGGCCTTTCTCTACCATCCATCGGTTTAATGCGGTCCCGATGCCTCTTTGAGTTTTGACATTCCTGGGTTATAGGATAATAACCAAACGAAAACCATTAAAGTGATTTTTAACTTACTTTCCTGATATTGCGTCTATCCTTTCGATGTCCTGATTAAGATGAACTAGTAGGAGGCAAGTTCCGTAATGGATACTTCGGAACCTCTGTGACTTGAGAAATTTGTTGGAACAGAAATCATTCCCAGTATAGGATTACCCTTTCCAAAGTATTTCAAATCACGACCACTAAAATTAGCGCGACGGAGTTACATCTCTCCGAATAATACGTTACATCAACGTTGGTCTTCAAAAATCACTCAAACGACCATCAATAATTTCATTGGTAATAACAAATACATGAGAATAACAGCTTCAAATCGGATGAAAATTTCCGTCGAAGTGTGATTTCTTCATTTTTACTTTCTCCATAGGTAGTATAGGGGGAAGTAATGTTTTCATGAAAAAAATCGACTTCGAGATTTCAACGGAAATACACGTTTTGAGGTCCCCTGAACACGTTTTGACCATTTTCTCGATGTCTGTGCGTGTGTGTGTATGTAATAGCTTTTTTGTGGGTGCTCTAACTCAAAAACTATTAATCGGGTCAAAGCGAAATTTTATATTTAATATTTTTTTAAAGGTTAGAAAATCTGATTAGTTTTTGGTAAATATCGGTCAACCGGAAGTGGGTGTTTACTCTTGTCACTTATCCGTTATTTTGAAATATTTGCTTTAATATTTGATAAATATAAAAATGTACTGGAATAAAAGTTGTAGGAAATTTAATGTTCTACAACCTTTGTCTGAAACATTTTCCCATGTATTGAACTTCTTAAGAGATATCTTATATTTTTAGCTGCCACCACCACGCCACCTACCGACGACTATTGTTATCAATTGACGCTTAGTAACGCTCCTTTTTCTCTTCTTAATTGTTGGGGATTTTATGGCTATATCCAAAATCAGAAGGCTATGGTTTGAGTTTATTTCTGTTCTTTGTCAAGTCTAAAATTTTCTCGCTGTTTCTTAAAATATTTATTATTATGTAACCTATTTGGAATTTTTAGAAATATTACAGATATTGAGAAAGTCATGTGGTGGCCACATCAGATTTATTTTAGTGTTTAAAGAGGGCGGATTGCAAATAAAAATCGTTATTGTCGCGTTTAAACAACCGATTCTGATCGGAAATCGAATCTCTCGAAGAATTTGCTGGAAGATATATTCGGTTAAAACTTTACTTGACAGAAATGTCGGAGTCGTGTACGGACGAAAAGAGCATTATTTTTTAATATATATATCTGATGGATATTTTTTAAAGAATAGTCTTCGGCGTTAAGAGTGGTTCAAACCGAGAAGTTGATACAGATATCCGATGCCTACACATCCAAAAAGGTTTCATTCTGGAGCAAGGGAGGATTTCTTTTACGACATAAAAGCTTTTCCCAAATGTTCTAAAACTTTTTTCAATTGTCGGCGGATTCAAAACCGTACAAAAAATCCGTTACCGCGGAAGGCCCTCAGACGATTCATTTATATATATATATATATATATATATATATATATATATATATATATATATATATATATATATATATATATATATATATATATGTGTGTGTGTATATGTATATATATTCTCACGCACGGAATAAAAGGGGCGTGAAAAGAGTTAAAAAGAAATTTAACAGATAGTTTGTATATAAATGTATTCGTATTTTATGTCGCTTTAAAAAATCCCGAGCGATCCTTCGGGTGTAATATTTTTTTTCGCATTTATTATCAAATTTAGTGAGGACGAAGAGAAAGTGGAGAAATAATCGTAAATTATATACTACCAACGGTGGTAAAAAATCTCCATCGAAAAAGACCCAGCAATATAATTGTTTTTCCCACACATGGACGTGTGTATATTTGTCTGTATAATTCCTACATATTTGTGTAAATATACTCGCACACGTATATTAATATACCTATTCAAATAGATATATACACACATGTATATATAATATACACGCAAAATAACATATGTACGTAAATATACGGTTGAACATCGGTAGCTCAAACGTCTATAACTCGAATTTTCGATATTTTTCACGTTCTTATTAATATTCGTTAAAATGTAATTCTATGACTCAAAATGCTACTGTGTTCGCCATGTTTGAACACAAAGCGCTTTTAGGTTAGGATTCGATTACCGATGCTTATAAAAAATACTGCTTAATAACTTCCTCTCGAAATTAGCATAAAATGAAATTTCCCAAAAGTAAATTACCCGACAAATTGCGCTTTAAATATTTAAGACCCACCACTCGCCTTTCCAAGCGGAAAAAATAAAAATATTTGTCGTCATTTATCAAACGCAAATTATTTGGGAATAAAGGGAGGGAAAAAGGGTGAGGGGCAGCTGGTGTAGCGAGTGAAAGGTAGTTAGAGCGCCAACCCACGACAATCAATTTAATCCCAATTTTTTTCCTTTCAAACTATTTGCCGAATTAGCTCCCCTCTTTATTTTTTACTCCATTTTTAAAGCCGACGCGCCGACATTAGCGATTTTCCCAACAAACGATTTCTCACTTGACAACCATTATGTTCAGAAATTTCCATATCGCGAAGATTTTTCTTGGTGCATCATCGACATATTATGGCTGAGTGGTTTTTTCCCACCCTTAAAAGTCTTATTCTTATTTTTACTTGATGATCCTGTTCCTTTAAACGATATCCAGAGAGGGTTTTAACTAAAGGAGAAGAGTTTTAGTTTTCTTTTTATCTTTTCCTTTGCTTGGCCAGAACGGAATAAAGATCCCGACATCCAGTCAGTAAAATTCCGGGAATATGCTGTGTCAGAAATATGACTAAGGATTTTTGGAAGATGGAGAGAATAGTCGGAATTTTTCCTTCCCCTTCGAAGTGTTTTTATATAAGCGAGATCAATGACCTTCGAGTGATATTTCCAAACCTAAAAACGCCAATTCTTGCTTTACGGCGACATTGTTCCGAAAAGTCTCTCGCCTTTAAATCTTCTATACCTGTTTTTTTGCTGTGTTTGTTTATGGAAGTTTATAATCGATTGTGAAGGCAATGAAATAATTCCGTTTGCATATTTAATGACAGAATATATACCATCGCATTGAATAATTAACATGGAAATGAGAACGAAAATGCGTTATTTATAGCATATAACGTCGTTTCAAGCATAAGCAGTAACAATTTTTGTTGACGCTTGCTGCTCAATCTGTTAAATTTTTATGTAAAATAATACATATCCTAGCAGGCATTTAAAAATGTTATCCAAAAGATGAATCGAGTAGATTACTTTGTGGGTTATATTAAAGGACGTGAGAAACGCCTTCACCGACGAATGGTCGTTTCAATGTAACGCAGCCATCGAATTTTTATTCTGCGACTTCTCCGTAGCGTAAGTCGGCGGATTTCTCTCGAGGTCAGATTTCTCAGAGTTGATGGCACAAAGTCGCCTTTTCCAATCTTGAATGACAAAAAGAGTTCTGCATATCTTTTAATATTACTTTATCATAAAGCATCTCTATTATCACATCTTACCGTATTGCAATACATTGCCATACATTATAAGTAGGCTTGGTAGGATTCGATTTAATTCGATAAACTTCGATTTTTTTTAAGTTTCAAAATCGACGAAAACGAATAGTCGTCGATAAGCGCCGATTTTCCAGCAAGATGGAAAAGTCTACAAACCTATTATATTCCGAATTTTAATATTAAAGTCGTTTCTGTTTACTTTTTTCGCAATATTTATTCCTATCTACGATTTCGTTACTTTTCTGGGCTTGCATTACCAGTGAGACTGAAAGGAAGGTATTTCCTTACTCTCAAATATGCGTCTTTTTGAAAAGCTCACGCTTCTACTCTGAACATCAGGCAACCGCAAGGCCCTAGGGGAGTTTTGAGAACACGCGTTTCTTAGCACTTTTGATGTTTTTGAGATTATATTTGCCGATCTAATGTGGGATATTCTACGAGCCTCTCTATAGAGATACGGCCATGGATATGTCCTGTTGAGAATCGACCTCTGCTAACCGAGGTTCGGAAGAAAGGAATTTCGGTGGTCGTTTGAACCGTTTTTCTACCCCTTCCACGCATCTACCCAGTGGAGTGTATTCCCGGAATAAATGTTTCTCGATTGCTTGCTAGGGTTATTCCGATAGATGGACGTTGTTGTATGCACTTTCACCCCTTCTCCGTATGCAGTGAGCCCAATCTTTTTCTCAAAGATATCAAGGAAGAAATATATCAAACTAGCGAAACCCGTGCGAAAATTTTGCAAAAAACAATTATTCTGTCAGCGTTATTGATTATATCTTTATATTTCAAAAATATGCGATAGGATATTTATTCATTTGTAAAGAAAAAGCCTCCTTGTTTTCCCCATAAACGTCTATTTCTCGTTCGATTAAATATTTCCTCAAATGTTTTCTTCTGTGAGCACTTAACATTCACAGTCCACCAAGTCTATCTTCAGCCATTTTAAAGTCTAGTTTTCACTCTGAGGAAGTATTTAAATGAATACTTGATGGTACACGTTGTTGCAGGTAAAAGTAGTGCAATTTACGTTGCTGATATTAAAGCCTGGTAAAAATATATATTTATGTAATATTTTGCTCAGTGAATATGGGATGCCATTGATATTTTTGCAAGCCATTGTGTATTTATTTGATAAAGGAATTTAATTAAATCCGGCCTGTTCATCATTTTCATCTCCCTTGGGTGTAATTTAAATAACTTTAATATGGTATTAAATAGGTTTAGAGGTCACTTAAGTAAAAACCCTTGTATTTAAATTTAAAAAAATGTTTCAACATTTCCTGGGAAAGGAAAGTGCATCCCCCCTGCCCCCAATTGCTCCCTTCAGCGGACGCCCATGAATTTTTCTTTGTATATCATTTTAGTAAAACGCGGCCCTCGTATGTTTACATACTTGAAAACATCTATTTCGATCTCGAATATGTCAACATTCTACTTCCAATTTTGATAATTAAGACAGAAAATTGAGTAATACCTTTACTTCTTAATGTAAATACCTTTAAAATTACAATAAGCAATGTAGTAATTAGATTTGCTCTCGAATATGTATATTTCGGAAAGATTCGTTAATATTCATTAAACGTAAAAAATATAGTTCAAAATGCTAAATAATGCGAAAAATTTAAAAACATTTTCTTTGAGAAAATGTCCATCAATGTTCATGGAATGTCATTCAAAAATCTTTTCGTATAATGTCTTCGTATGGATTGGAGTTAGGTTATTCGCAAGTTTAAGACATCAATGGTTAAATGCAAAATAAAGTTAAAAGGTAAGGTAAATCATCGCATTACTATGGTTGATAGAGGTACGTTTGGTAAATGACGACGTATAGCCGAGTTCACGAACGAATGCATTAACAACTTCATTAGTAGTTGACAGCATGTGATCGAGCTATGTAGTTCTATAGTGATTAACCAATAACCTTTAAACAGATTGAATTAGTTTTTGGACTACCGGTTAACAACTGAATTAGACGATATTTTCCACTTTCTTTCCTCGGCCGTTGAGAGAAGTCGATTTGAAAGAGTTCTTCCTTAGCTCTGATCTGTGATATCTAGAGAATCAGCACGATTCTAAAAGATAGGAAGAAGTTAAGAAATAAAGAAAAAGGTCGAAAGGAGAATAGAGGTAATACAAATAAAGTCGTAAAAACAATCCTTTGCTACCACTGAGCAAGGTAACAAAAGTTTACCCATAAAGAGGGTCAAAATGAGCATTTTGATCAGCATCTAGTAACTTCCAGAAGGACCTATAAATTTGGATTTAATTAATTAATTTTAATCATTAGTGCAATTTAACTCGCGATAAAGAAAAGGATTAATAGAGATGGATGGAGGTCGTGAAATAGAGAATGTCCGAATGGCGGTTGCATGAATGGAAAGTACGGCATTCTAAAATACAGTCGGAGGACTTTCGAAAATCGGTCCCTCTCTCTCTGTCTAGTAATGGATAGGTAAGCGTTGAAATCGGAGGAGAAATAACTGCGACGCAGTCGAACCATTAACCCCCTATTGGCGCACTAAGTTTCCGACGCTACGCATCGGCGTAAAACCTTGAATTGCCATCATCCCTTTTCTGCTTCCACGCTACTGCGTCAGATGTACGATGGGGCTTCACGTCCCCAAAATAAATTCGATTACCTGTCTATTCATTTCGGCGTCTGTTTCTCGCCTTTCCACGTCTCTTCTCTACCCTATTCCTCTTGTATGCTCCAATCCATTTCTTTACACCACCACTCAGCTCTTCCTCCATTTCATTCTGATTCCCTTCTTCTTTACTCCCCTCTTAACGTATTTTCGACTCATTCTCATTCATCTTTATTCCACTCATGGTAGATGGATGGTTAGAGTATTTGGTGATGGATACTAGGTTCGATTATCGCATGAGATGTGGATGTTCGTGTTTGTCATACCGGGTTAAATGTAGGTATGAACTAAACTGTCTAATTTTCTCGCCCTAAAATAATTAATTGTTACTACTTCTATCCTTAGTATTTTATTCATTAATTTACGATAAAAGGATTAATATATTGGAAGTTATCGGCCGTTTTACTATAAACCCCGTCAAACAAAAGATATCAGCAATAAAAATAGAAATATTATTATCTTGGGAGAGGGATGGTTAGCATGTCTAGCTCCGAATGCCAGGGTCGCGGGTTTGAATCCCACCAATGGCATGGTCGTATGTGATTGTTTTACATCTATTACAACACATGTAATTTGGAGAAATCTGTCTGTGTTAAATAAATGATTGATTGACCTATCTTGATTATTTACCCGAAACTTAGACGAATGTTTTTTTTAGAATTTGTGTGTCAAAGAGCTCGTCGTCTCTAAAGCGCATAATTGCAAATTTTTCCAAAGGCTTATTTTCTTTCATAACTCTCGTAATAGATTTATGAAGCATCATATACCCAGCGATTTCCCAAACTAAAAGACGTTAATTAAGGTTTTGTTAAATACGTATCCGATGTGGATTTTTCTTTCAATGTTTTAACCTGGCATCTCCTTTGCTTTTATCTTTTTTTGGTAAGTACCAAGCATTTTCTTAGATAATACTTCTCAAAGGTCATCATTAATAACTACGTTTAAATTTTATAAGTATTCTCTTAAGCAGTGCTTTTTTTCTTCTGGAACTCCGTTACGTAACCTTCGATACAAAAATACTAATTTGCATAACTTACGACAAATGAAATTAAGATATTTTCAATGCAATGACGTTTTACTCATATTGTACAATTACACGTATTCCTCCGCTAACAATTTATATTCAGTTCCTATTTCTGCCCCACTCACCTCTTTCGTGTACCGGCACCTTTTTTGTTGGAAAAACGGCACTGCTCTTAGGTATATGCATATTCATTCAGTTTTCTTCAAAATTAATTGCGTAGTCGTGTTTTCCATATAAATTCGTATTTTCCAATTTTATGTCTGTATTTTTGGAGATCGTCTTGAATTCGAGGTCTTCTTTGATTCGGGCATGCACGGGAATTTTTTTCGGTGGTAATAAAGGAAGACGTCGATGTTGAAATGATGTCACCGCTAAAGATGCATGGGAAGGTATTCGATAGAATAAGGGATCTTTTAGCTGTTGAGAAACTGAGGTGGGTGAATGAAATGGCTGGTAAGACGAATCACTCGGTACTTAATTTCTTCCACAATCTTCTCCACGATCCACACTCATGTTCTTACTTTCCTAACCTCTGTCCCGTCCGTCTTCCCTTTTCACCCCCTTCCACTCTCCTTTCATTTTTATTCCTCTTTTTGTCTCTTTCCTCTCTCTCTTTCAATCGTCCTCGAATCGCCTTTCGACCTTCTCAACTCTGCATCCCCTCTTTTAAAATGCCTCATACGTTTAACTCCTAACACGTCTTCCCTCTCCTCTTCTTCGCTTTTATTCCTCCTCTCTTCGTTATCGTTCTATCCCAGATGTCGGCAACCTGCGGCTCGTGAACCACATGCGGCTCTCTAACGACTTACGTGCGGCTCTTTAAACAAACTCTTTGTTCCGTTTACATAGGGTATGGATTTTTCGGGTTTTACCCGATTATTACCAGATTTTCACCCTCCGTTTGCTTTTTTTAAATTTCGGGTAAAACCCGAAAAACCCCGAAATTGTTAACTTCTTTAAACAATTTTTTAAATATTTGGTCACGGAATTTCTATTCTGGCGTTTGTAGGCACCTCAGCACTTGAGTGCAGTCCGTGATCAGTCTGTTTATTCTCTTTGTAAACAATTTATTCGTAAGCTTACTTTGTAACACAATCTTAATTTCCTTGGTTTGCTCGCGCCACCAATAGTCAAGGACGCGCCTAAGCTAGTCGCTGTTAGATCTTTGAAAGGATAAGGGAAAAAGAGCCCAAGTGTCTGATAGTTGAAAACAATACGAAAGGAAAATATAATTTCACTAATATCTGGTGTGTTTTCAAAAGAAGTCGAATGGGAAGCAATATATTTGTGCAGTCTGCGAGCTGTTCCTCTCCACCTGGAGGCTTTTAACACAAGATATCACACTCTCGACCATACTTAAGATATAGTAAAAAGTTATGGTTGTTGATAAAACTTTTAAATTTTTAAACAAGATTTTTATTTTAAAATAATTTTATCCGAATTACAAAATAATAAAACTCGAAAATTACCCGAGATTCAACTTTTTCAAAACCTCGAAAAATCTGTAACTTATTTATACCCGATTTTAACCCGAATGAAAAGGGAAATAATAAAACCCGACATTTACCCTCCGAATGAAATTTTTTTAAATGCGAAAAATCCATACCCTACATGTACAGCGCCTGGAATGTAAAATTTACTCGCGACTACAGTTGCCGAAAGTTCAAGTTTACTTGCAAGAATGTTATGAAATATGAATTGACCTTTTTTTAATAAGAACTGTTTTATGGACCTGTACCTATTGCGGTTTTCTTCACGTTGAGTTATATGTAGGCTTGGTAGAAGTCGACTTTATTATTTTTAGATAGACGTTTATTTTCCCGATAGATTTTCGACGAATATCGACGCTTAAAATTACTACTTGGTAGAATTCGACGTTTATTTCTTTGAAAACCGACGATTTAAATCGACTTTTATTTTCCAGAGAGATTTTTGACAAATATCGACGCCTCAATTAATTATTACTACCCACATATATGGCTGGCAGTATTTGGCCTTCCAATTCGATGATTTAAATTGACTTTTTATTTCGAAATTCTACGTAAAATTTACGTTTATTTTACAATCTTTTTGTAAAAATTAGTCGAACTAATATATTATGTTCTTCATACATTTTATTTTGTTTATGCTCATTTGCTCCTTCTTCATTTTTAAATGTTAATATTAAAGAAAACACTCAAAAAAAATTTATTAAAATATTATTTTCTTTTTTACTAAAAGTAAAAAAGTATACAATTCAAAGTATACAAAGTAATAAGTAAATTTAAATCGTAAATTTGATCATTTACTAATTATATCGTGACTGTTAGCCAAGAAAATCACCACATTTGAGCCATGAGATTTCGCGTGCTTTTTTTATTTATGACAAAAAGTTCAGGAACTGAGTGTAGTACAGGAATATAAATCGGAGACACAACGTGGTAATGCGACGTATGTACAGCGTATGAACAAGCTTATCTCTTTAAGTAACAAAAGTATTTAGTGCAGAAAAAATTCATTGTGTGAACACGAAACGATATTTCTTATACTTGTATTTTACCTCCTTTCCTTACAAAGTTTACCAAACGATGATTTCGACAACCAATCCATTTGAGAAAACATATATTAATAGTTAATACACGATTTTTACTAACTGACTCTTGATGATAAACCAAATTTGCTAGCACCTCGCATATCGGCCACGAGAATATTATTGTTGGTCTACCACACTGAAACTTAGTATATTTATAATCACAAATATCGCAAGCTGGTATTTCCAAATCTAGATATTTTTTATTTCGCATAATTCTTCCAATCTTCCAATCAAATATATTATATTTCGAATGAAGATTGTAAATTGTGCTTTGTCTCTTGAAATTGTATAATGAAAACTTGAAAACGTTTAATTTATGAAATCCGAACAATATTCTGTTGCTTTTGCCGAGAAACATTCTTAAAAAAGAAGGATTTGCGAGTTTAGCTTAAAGGCAGTTAGCCATTCGTCAATGGCAATTAAGGACTACTTAAGGAAAAACCTGAATTATATAATTATCACAAACAAATTTTGGCCTCTAAAAAGAACTATATAATACTTTCCTTTGTATCATTTGATATATTTCATCACTGTACTAAATATTCTCTTTATTTAACATAAAATATATAGAGAGAAAAATTAGACTTAATTATTCAACAGTACATATTGCCTCAAATCCTGATTAAAATATGCTTTCTCAATCGGCAAAATATTTTACAACAAATAACAAATAAATATTAATCCCTAATCCCTCTTCAATTTTAAGTAACGATTGCTAATTTATGTGGAAATTTTTAAACCATTATATATAAAATGAAATTTACTAACCTGTAGCAAAGGATGAATGAGCCAAAAGTAAGATAGCGGAACGAATCTTCCTGGATATCTTTGAGAAAAAGACTGTCAAAAGATTGGGCTCACTGCATACGAAGAAGGGGTGCAAGTGCATACAACAACGTCCATATATCGGAATAACCCTAGCAAGCAATCAAGAAACATTTGTTCCGGGAATACACTCCACTGGGTAGATGCGTGGAATGGGTAGAAAAACGGTTCAAACGACCACCGAATTTTTTTTTAACGACCTGCTGATTCCCTCTTGCCTACGCACAATGGATATCTAAGAGCTAGTGCAATGAATAGCTGGTCAGTTTTAAAAGTTTAGGAAGAAAAGTGACTTCCTTATTGTCTTTGCGGGAATTTTACCACCGAAATTCCTTTCTTACGAACCTCGTTTAACAGAGATCGACTCTCAGCAGGACATATCCATGACCGTATCTGTATAGAGAAATGTGGAATATCCCACCAATTAGATCGGCAAATATAATCTCAAAGAAAAACCTCAAAAGGGGTAAGAAACACGTGTTCTCAAAACTACCCTAGGGCCTTGCGGTTAACTGATTGTCCAGCGTAGAAGCGTGAGCTTTTCAAAAAGACGCATATTTGAGTGTAAGGAAATATCTTTCTTTCAGTCTCACTGGTAATGCAAGCCCAGAAAAATAACGAAATCGTAGATAGGAAATAATATTGCGAAAAAGTAAACAGAAACGACATTAATATTAAAATTCAGAATATAATAGGTTTGTAGACTTTTCCATCTTGCTGGAAAATCGGCGCTTATCGACGACTATTCATTTTCGTCGATTTTGAATTAAAAAAAAATCGACATTTATCGACGTTTTTCGATTTAAATAGAATACTACCAAGCCCAGTCATATGTAGACTTGGTAGAGTTCGGCGTTTATGATTTTTTTTACAACGATGATTTAAATCGACGTTCATTTTCCCGGGAGATTTTCGACGAATATGATTAAAATTACTACTACTAGAGACTTGGAAGTTTTCGACGTTTATTTTTCTTAAAAAATATTTCTATTTGCTAATATCTACGTTTGCTTTGATACATTTTACTAGGCTTGGTTGTTTTCAGCGTTAATATTTATTAATAAGCGATTGTGCATTTTTCCTAAAAATCAACGACCTACATCAACATTTATTTTTATGCATTTAATTAGGCATTTTAATTTTCGACTTTTTTTATTTTGGCAATAATAATCCAAGAGGTTGATTTGTCAAAAATACGCACAAATATCGACATTTATATTTCTTAAAAAGCGATATCTAATGTCGACGATTATTTCAATACATTTCATCAAATTTTATCTAGAAAATAAATTGAATTCCTTCTAATTAAATTTAACCAAAAGTGCATAAATAAAAAGGAGCCTTCTTTTATGCTGCTTCTTTTGTTGTTATCTATGTTTTGTCGCATGTGTTGTTGTTCACACAGTTCATTCTTCGCAATAAATCAGAAAGTATATTCTACTCGTTAATTCGCGCCCCTTATTCACGAAATTACTGAGAAAATTAGTTTTACGTGAGTATAATGCACAACCTAATGTATGAATCAATATTTCGATGAATAATATCTCATCTTTCTGAGTAATAAACGACTATGTATGCGGAAAAACCCATAGTGCGTATCTGGAACGATGCTCGTTCGACAGCAATGCAGAAGAAAATAAGCACAGGGGACACTCTCAGATGGATTATATAAATTTTATGACAGGGTGCTTTTAGAAATGCCATAAGACCATCTGACGATCGGTGCTCATTTTTCAGTCCGGGGAAGCCTTTCATTTCGCCTCTTGGAGGAGGTCGGCAGATAATGTCGCGTAGTGGACGCAATAGACGTCCTCCGACTTTTCGGTAAATGGAGTCCAAAGCGCGTATGGATTATCGAATCTGGCCGAGGGTAAAGAAAGAGCGTAATAAACTGATCATATTAATTTATCCTTTACCTTTGGATCCTACGGCTGCTCAGTATGTGCCCTTAAGACAGTGACATAAGCGACATTAGAAAGCAAATTCCGAATGTTGTGTGGACGTTTGGTATGACAAATACGGATTCTCTACCGTTTTGGATATTTGGTGGAAATTGTGTCAAGTTTGAAAGCGAAAAACAACATTTTAAAATCATGACGCATAAATTTCGTAGAAAATGTAGTGGCGGAAATCGACACTTATCGACGACAGTTCATTTTCATCGAAATTAAAATTTTTATAAATTCGAAGTTTATCAACATTTATCGATTTAAATCGAATCCTGCCAAGCATTACTATATGCTGAAACGGTAAAGTGCGACTCTTTTCGTTCATTGGGTTTCCGATTCCTTCTCCATTCTCCTTTGTTTTAGCGACAGTACTCAACGTATACATACAAATACACAGTCCAGCGGTTCACTTAATGCTGCTATTTCGTTGCCATGATTATACTGCAAATAGAATTGATGGCGCAATCCAGATTATCTCAAGGTGTCGAAAGCATTTGAAAAAATTCCTATATGTTTATTTGCAAAGCCCTGTAATGAATTTAAAGATTTTTAATTAAAATTCAACTGATAGGCGACTTGAAAGAGAATTGCTAAGAATTTCGGAAGGTTTCGAGGAATGGTAGATGTTTGCAAAAGCAGTTTTATAGCTAATCCTGTACATGTCCGCCTACTGTAAATTAGGTGGTTTATGTTATAATAAGGTTTAGTTTTAGTTTTGGCTCAGTGTTGCTTAAAATGATATTCGGCACGCAAAATATTTCGAAATTATCTGTTTGGTTCCAGCGGGATTTCGGTTTGACACCTGCATTGCTCACTTTTTTATAAGGTCTATCTTCTTAGTTCTTACTTCTCCAAACCATTTTTCTTCGCACTCTACTTTCTCTTCCTTTTTCATTCCTTGTTCCTTTCCACTTCATTTCTAATAATAATCAATCTCTTCCATTCCATATTCTATTCTGCTTTTCTCTAAATTTACTTTCTGGCTTATCTTCCCTTCCTATCCCTCTGTACAAACTTTCCTCTTCTCTCTACTGATTCCTCTACGACCACCGTTTCAAACCTCTTCTAATCTAATTTTAATCCACACCCAATCCATACTTCTACTCCATTCTCCATTCATTCTCCTTCCACTTCCCTTCCGACTTCCCATCCATACCCCATTAAACGCCCCCAATCCCTTTTCCCTCCACTTCCACTCTCCCACCATTCCTCTTCAGTTTCCCTCCATTACCCCTCCAATCCCCTCACATTACACCTATGCTCCTTTTTCTCTCCCATACCACTCCCAGTCAACCTTCCTTTAATTCCCCCTCACTCCTCCACCATCTCTTCCATTCCCTTTTCACTTCCTTTCACTCCTCTTCCCCTTCCTATCCTCCCGGCACCTCTCTTATTCGCCCCTATAATACTTCATTTAACCCCCACCGTCTCATTTCCATATTCTCTCCCCCCTCCCCCCCAAGTTTCACATCTTTCTCGCAAAGTTCTCTATCTCGAGCCCCGATTTGTCATGCTTTCCCTGTATCTTTCCCTACCATTTGCTTATCTACGACTCTCTTCCACTCTCTCTCTCTCTTACTCCAGCAACTTTTCCCTCTCCCTCCTCCACCTTCTCCCTCTTAATCCCTTCTCTATCTCCATGCCCTCATTAACTCCCTATCCACTTCATCTCCTCCCTTTCCTCCTACGCCCACGACTCTTTATCCACCATCTTATACCGAAATTGACACCGCCGCGGAGAAAGGGAGGAGCAGTGTGGAGGGGAGAGGGGCTTAGAAAGAGGGGGGTAGAGGTAGAGAGAGATGTGGAGAAGCGTGAGTTGATATAGCGAGAATGAGAGGGAAAAAGTGCAGGGGGAAAAGATGGGGGAGGAGTAGGAAAGGAACTTCCGGCCCAGATGTCACGGCAAGGAGGTTTAAAAATAAACCAAGAGTTTACATATTTACTTTCGCGGAAGTTCCGTTTTGGTGGGGAAAATATACGACGGTTCATATAGTGGGAATGCCGTCTCTATCCTCTCCCGATAGGTGGCATCCCAATCGTCATCCAGTTTTAACCCATCCGCCTCCCGGCGGAATTTCAATTATGGGTAATTTAAACGTTGGCAGTCTACCGGGCGAAATGCACGATTTAGTTAATTAAGGATGTGTGAAACGCGTTCGAAATCAATTAAGTACGAAGGTATAAAAATAACCGATCGCGTAAATTGGTTTAGTGCATCCGAATAACGCTGTTGGGCGTGTTAGTCTCATATTTATCAGGCGATAAGAAAGTGGCCTTCACTGGTAGATTTAATGAAGTGAGATAGGTGTGTTACTCATCTGGTTGGGTCAAAGTTCGAATACGCCTCAATAGCTTCTAAGAAACTAAGCACCGAGCGCTTTTTTCGCGCTTGTAATCGGTCGAGTGTGTTAAACATATTGGCGTAATGATATTAGACGATTTCTCTCTATAGTGAAGTTAAATAGAAATTAACTCCTTAACCGTAAAATTTTACGGTTACATCAATTTCGCCGTAGTCTCCATCTTTACTTATTTATTCTATAGTGAAAGTAATTCGGAATACAGTGAAACCTTGATACGGCGAATAACCGGTTTAACAAAAATTTCCATTGCAGAAATACTATGCAAATCTCTTATTTTTAAAGTAGGTACGTATTTGACGTTAAATTCCCTCTTTATTGAGATCAATATTTAGCTTCAGCAATGTGGATCTTATAACAAATCCATATTTAAAATATCATAAAGATTTATTTAAGCAAGTAATCGATATTTTTATATATATTATTGGGAAACATTTGTATGAGCGAATTTTCAGCGTATACAGTGCCATAACTAGAGTATGTGGCATTTGCCATAGGTGCCGCTTGTAAAAGGTGCCAAACGTTTCCGCAAAAAAGGCCAAA
Organism: Tanypteryx hageni; assembly: GCA_028673005.1. NCBI lineage: Eukaryota > Metazoa > Arthropoda > Insecta > Odonata > Petaluridae > Tanypteryx > Tanypteryx hageni. Next base: position 58,550,340 of record CM054117.1, read on the forward strand.
ATTGATTTTTCCATAAATAAGTATTAATTTGATACTCAAATATTAATGTTATTGTTAACAAGAGAGGGAAGATGGGCGCATAATTCGTGCAGACATGCTAGGCAGAGGCGTTCTTTACGATTTATGCAATCATGTCAAAAAAGATAAATATTAATGGCTTAGTACAATGACTAGTATAATGTCCAAGAACTAAAAAATGATAGGCCAGTAGTGATGCCAAGTATATATCAAATTTTGTATTCACCGATTTATTTCTTAATCAGTTGTAATTCATAACACAATCGAAAATTGTTTAAAATATACCTCACTTGAATAGTAGCAATATAATCTTTATGTTCACGTTCATTCCTTCGTCGTAAATTACCCATATCTTTTTATTTACGAACGCTGTGTATACATAAAGAAAATAGGCGTATTTACGTTCACTTATTCGTCGTAGATAATCCATTTACCTTCATTTACCCAGTGGCGGATTTATGGGGGATCGCACATGGCGTACGGCAGGGTCCCGTGAAGTATGGGGTCTCGCGAAGTATGGCAGTGCTTCTCAAGTTGGGTTACGCGGAGCCCTAGGGTTCCGCGCAAGATTGGGGTACCGCAAAAGATTGGGGTTCCGTATGGATCTGCGAAAATGGGGGAAAAAGCAAGATTTCCCTAACGTTCAGTTAGCGCCAGGGGGCCCCAAATGTTTAGCGCCAGGGTCCCCATGAGGCGTAAATCCGCCACTACATTTACCAAAGGAAGCTTGCGCACGAAATAAAATTAAATTAATTAGTTATTTACAGCTAGGGTTACCAGACGTCCGGTTTTTCTCGGACATGTCCTCCTTTTTAGGGTGACCGGGGACGTCCGGGCGGGATTTTAACACCTGTCCGGAATTTGAATATTTCCTTCTATTGTACGTTTTTATAGTTATTTACTTTTATTTTTGGGAAATATGAAACCTGTCTTCGGACAGCAGCATGGTGATGAGGATTGCAGCTTGTGATTTTAACGTTTTATCTCGGATTATATCGTGAGATGTTAAATATAATTTTTGACGCTTTACTCGACCATTTTGCTTTAAATTTGTAAATAAGTCGTTCCGAAAACAGCGGTAATAATATAATGTGTCATATTATTATTCCTTAATAATCAGTTTAACTTTTATTTCCAAGTTCATTAATAAATTTAAGTTTAGAGTTTATATTTTTGTATATATTATTCAAGACTTATAAAAAGTTGTATATTCCTATATATTATTTACATATTTAGTCTGGATCGTCAGAATTATTGTTTCGGATAACAAGTCATAATAACGCATGAAATTATAAATATTGTTGCATTTTGTTTTTATGCGTAAATGTTTAAGTAATAAAAACATTTACGTTCGAAAATTAACTTTAATAATATTTAATTATATTTCCTTTATTGATATAACACCACAGTACAATTTTTTGTGCTTAAAAAGATAAAATTTAAAAGTCCGGGTTTTGTCCGGATTTTTGTGTTCTTGTTGTCCGGGAAGTAAGATTAAAAATATGTTAACCCTATTTACAGAAGATATTGTTTACTTCAGTTGCCATGAAGGTTGTTTTCGTTGACAACAATTAAAATACACGGGAAAATTTTTCCAAGTTCAAAGTGAATTACGACTTTCTTGTTTGATTTTCTTGAAATCGGCTACTGCTTTGATAAAAATGCACTAAACAAAACATGTTATTTGATTAGTTCTATAAATTAAGTTTAAAGATGTTTTGTTTTAAGTGATATTTTACGCGCAACGGTAAGAAATGTCAGTAGCTCTCTTTTTTCATGGAAGTGTACTAAAAACAGAAATTGATTTAGTCGTCTTTAAGCTCAATAAACACAAATTATGCATTTTGTTTTGACTTGAAACCTTTCTAGGTGGTACATGACTATTAAAAAAATGCCCAATGGGGTGCGTCAGCCGAAAATAAGATTGAAGATCCCTGCGATAGGATGACACTGACCGAATGCTTCTATAGAAATCCACATCGGAGGGAATAGCTCACGAGCTTTTAGGGATATTCAAATCTCATGAGGGTGATTCTGGTCGAGATAGATGCTAGTTACTACTTTCCCTAACAGATGTCCTCCACGAAGAATACCCAAATAAAACTCCAATTACATTTCAAAGGCGAGATAGCTTGACAAGCGCGAAGGAAAGTATAGGTCTTTTAATGTCTACGAATGAAGGAACAGATAGACAGCCAGTCAGACAGACAAACGATTTATTAAGGGCGAAATTGAGACCATATCGTCACCTCTTACAGGCACGGATTCAGAGAGGATAAAAGTGGTAATAACTCCTAGGCCGAAAATTTAAAAAGCAATTTATTCATTTTTAATATAGTTTACTTCTCACAAATCGAAATCTAAATGCTTTTGAAGGTATTTCAAAATAGTTATATTTTCAACCTTTGGTTACCACATTCCCCTTTCTAACACTCCCGAGACCGAAGCTCGGATCCTCCCTTCAGAAAGGATGTGCTATAATGTCGTAAGAGTTGATGAAAACCTACTTATCTGGCAAATCGAAGGGCGTGGCTTAAACTTTAAGACGTACGGACCCAAAATGTTTCAAGAAAATCAGAAAAAGTTAATCCCATAAATAGCGGTCCGCGAGGCGTCGAGGATACGAAGCGACCCAAAACGAAACCTTTCGGATCGCATCCTGGTGTTATTGTGAGTCCTTTCGGAGACGTCCTTGGGGGGGTTTTGAGAGATGGCCAAGGAAGGTTCCCAACCGGGCTATCAATCTCTTCTCCCTCGCACGATCGATTGACCAGGTCTCTCCTATCGAGAGGGAGGGAGAGAGACTCCTTAAGAAGATCAACAAGGAGAGAACTTTTCATGTCAAAAAAAGGGGGAAGAGGAACGGTTTCTTTTTGCCCTGGAGGGAGGCCTTGCCGAAAAGCATCCGACGAATCAACGGGGGCGACATTTTATTTATTTATTTACGCTCGGAGTGATAAAAAAATGTCCACCCTTTTTGGTGGACCGGAACGCTTTTGAAAACGTGCTCTCTCTGTCTCTCTCTATTGCTGTCCTATCTCTCTCTCCCTCATTCTTTCCTATCTTCTCTCTCTCACGATTAATCTCCTAAATTCGGGATCTTCTTTTTCGAAAGGGATATTTCTCCCTCCCCCATATTCCGGCGATACGGACTGAAAATTAAATGAACGAGAGATGGGGAGGGAGAGAGGAGCGGTATTTTTGGAGTTGGGCGCATCGGAGCGGAGCTCGAAATGAAGAAATGAAAGAAAAAAAAAACGAAAAAATGGAAGGCGTATGGTTATGGAGGGCGTAGCGGAATGACGATACGAACGGGCGGTCCTCTGGAGAAAGGAGAAATGAAATTACTTGTCCTTAAAAGGCCATATCTACGGCCCCGGACGAACAAGGATATTCTGGGCAATAATTCTAGACTAAATTGGAATCAAAAGAGGGCATGAAAAAGAAGGAAGAGGCATCTTAATTTCGATAGCGTGTGGGAACTTGACTACGACTTGCATTGGCCGTGCCTGCGTGGCCTATGTCCGACATTAACCACATTGCAGGCATATGTCCTAATCGTATTTTAAGAAATAGAGTCGACACAATCTCGGGAATACGATTTAAAATTTAGATCTAGCCGTTAAAAGGAAGGGGTATATTAATGGGTTTTTGAATCGTCTGCATAATTAGTTGGACGCCAGCCATAAGACGAGCTCGATAATTCTTTTTATTTGAATCCCAAGAATGAGTAGGATATCATTCTAGCATTATCTAAATTTATCTTTTACTTGTGAATTTAGTATTATAAATGGCGTATTGGCCTTTTTGTATCTGCGTCACTTCGTTAAGCTCATTTTTTTCAAGTCACCTTTAATGATAAATTTACTTTTCCCTCACCGCTTACGGTTAAAATTCACGTATCTAAATGGGCACGCCCGCCTCTTCTCCTGGCTTTACTTATTTTTCTAAGCCAAAATGTGATGCATGTGAATTTGTCAGACATTTACGTCACCGCTTGATAACTCTCGCATCACCCTGGGATGTCAGGCCACCTCGGTTCAAAAACACCAATATTTAAACCTCCTAGTTTCATAATTATTCAATCGGCAACTAGTCCACAAATTCTTTTATGGCACCTGTGTGCATATAGAATTTGGCTCCAAATCGTGATTTCGTTTCGTTCTCTTTCGCCCTGTACTACCTCGGAAAGAATTTGAACGATTTAATGTTTGATTCACTTTCTGAATCCACATGAGTTCATTACATATGAGAAATTTCGCGTTAAAATTCCCGCGTAATATCTTTTCCACCACGAATTGAAAATTAATTGCGTCCTTTGAATGTAAAAAATGTAAGGACTGAAAAGGCTAATTATTCCGTTAAATCCATTACTTCCTACATTACATTAATTTTATACGCTGCAGATTACGCTAAACTCGACTCACCACGGGAAAATGAAGCCCTCATCAGCGTTAAAATCTTTTGAATTTTTCACAATAAAGAATACGCTATAAATGTGATTTCCTGTTGATAAAAGTTCTAATTTACCAGCAGTGCTATTGCAGTCTTAAAAGTATCCGAAATAAACGTCACAAAATATCATTAAAACGTCACATGCGGCAATTACCTCCACCGGTTCGTGTATCTGCTTTCTTAATTACTCAACGATGGTTTCATCACCACCTGGGAATATTTTCGTCCCCAAGGCCACGAAAACGTTACATGTGTGGAGCACACGTCACGGAGATTTTATTTCGATTCCTGTCAAACGGGAAGTTTCTTTTTTTAAATTTTGGAAGCGTCGCGGCTGCTGCGCGTAACTAGTGCTTTTCTTTTCGGAATTCACGACCGCCAACTTTTAATTAGAGTCGTAAAATGTTTCTATTCCTGGAGGTCTCCGAACTCTCTCTCTCTCTCTCAACTCTACCAGTGGTTTGGAAGCCTGTTTTCTCAGACACCAAATATAAACCCTCACAGAGACATGGAGTGAGAGAGAAGAAGAGGGTAAAACACGAGAACACTTCTCCTGGTTTTATGAAATGCAGTAAAAAATCGGCCAAAGGAATTCGTGTGATTTTTTGTTCTAAAGCCCGCGAGCATTTTTGATGTGCCACGTCGACGGTTTTCGCCTCAAAGACATTAAACAGGCGTACATGCACGAGGTTCTCTCTCGCCTCTTCTTCCTCGGGTACAACCGAGAAAGGGTGGACTTATGTGAGTAGATTAAAGCCGGACGTTTGGACGTAACACCCTTAACGTTAAGACTGGCCATCTATTACAGTTTTTTTTTTAATGTCGCTATTCCGAAACACGCGGTTTATATAGATTTGACTTGTTTGTACCAAGTGCTACCTCTGCTTTTTATGCTTCCTGTTGATGAATGACCAACTGTACTTTTCTTTAATTGTGAGAACTTATATTTTTTGCCCGCTGCCTTTTCGCCACTCAATCGCTAATAACTTTCGTAATGACGTTATTGTTTGTCTGTTTGATGTAGAAAATACTTGGAAGGGTAAACAATCGAAAAAGATCTAAAACCGCTCAAGAGGTCCCTTTGGGCGTTTTTCAGACTTCCATAAAAACCGCTAACAAACGTCACAAAGCGTTTTTTGCGATGTACAAAGGACCGTATATCCGTTAAATAATTGGAGAGAGCCGTATTTGAAGGGCTGATGCTGTAATTTTTCATTTTATCATGAATTCTGTGTATTTAACCCTCAAGGCATTTTTCAGCTTTAGCATTCCAAGTGTTGGAAAACGTTCAGAGAGGGTGCTGTCGATGTTTGCAGCCATGGAAATGCGACAAAGCCATATATAAAATGCGTGGCGAGATTAAATCCAAAAAATACTGCGAATATGATCTATTTTAGAATTAACTTTCGATGGGCTACCGTTTAGGATTGTTGCTAGGTTGCAGAAATGCGCATCTGGCTTACCTGTTTAATGGCTATAGCAATCATCTTCATTTATAAATTATCCGTCACGTGAGTCATTATGGATATCGTCGTCGATATTGCAAGCTTTCATATGGATATCTCGAAGTATTAATGTTGAAAATGCATAATAAGCAATTCTCTAATAGATATAAATGCCTGTGAATGTTACTGAACGTATTGACTATATACAATTAATGTATTGAAAATACCTGTTAATACCCAAACGTGATTAATTAATTATTTATCCAATTGACAACGCTTCGTCGTATTAATTAGTATATCGATTGAGTCATATTATTACGAAATTCTTCGAAAACATGTTTTACTGAGAATTTATCTCATGGACGTCCGTTGAATCTCTGGGTAGAAAAAAAAACAAAATCTAAAGCAAAAGGAAGTTTCCGTTTCATCGAGCCCTAGGAAATCGAAAACGACGGTTTATTACATTGTCGATTCGCATTTTCATTATCGGGTGACCGTCGAAGTCTATCTACGTTCCGTTTAAGTGAACTCCTAATTGCCACTCGATGCATGTTAATGGACAGCATTTTATTATCGAGAGACAAAAATAATTTTAAAAATCCACTCTTCCCTCGGAACAATATGGCAATGGTGCATAATGACTTTCTGTCGAATCGAAATGAGATTAGAGGGGTTGTAGCGAATTTTAGAGGCGAGAGAGAGAAAGAGAGGATAGAAGCAATGAAGAGTTGGTCGTGGGTGGAGTAGAGGAGAGAGTGAGAGGGAGGGAGATAGAGGGAAGTGAGAGGACGGGGGAGAGATAGGGAAGTATAGAGTGGGAATCGTGGATGACGTATGTCCTGCGATTCTCATTTCCTCTTAATCGCATTAACTCACCCGCTATGAACCGGGAAATGCAACACGAGGAAGGAGGAAGAGAGAGACAATTAATGCCCAAACGACACTTTAAATCAATTTCTGCATTTGTAAATTCTATCCCATTTGCTGGAGAGCGTTATTCTACTCGAACAGTTCTTTCGGATGTGTAACTTCGAAATTGTAAATGTTATTTGTGGTCTAAATGAGAGGTTGGGTTGGGGACACTACTGATTGTTTTATAATAAAGCAGAGAAAGCGGTACTGAGTCACTGTGTTTGTTTTTATACCCAAACACACACACACGCACAAACACGAAGGTGATCAGAAATTAACAGGACTGAATTTTTATCTCCAGAGTCAGGCTAGATACTGGTCTACTAACAGTCGTAAAATGTCACTCACTACATGTCTCATGCTTGATCAGTAGACGTCTGGCATATTTTTGCTGTTTCTATCCAACGCACATAGAGTGAAGTGTGGTTCAATATAACCATTATGAATTTACAAATAGAACTACAATATACGATACTATATTTTATTTGCGTTTAGATAATATAGTCACAGAAACGTTTGGAATTATGAAAAATCCATTCAACGGGGATTGTTTGCTTGACGGTGGAGTGTTTGTGTAGCATAAAAGATTTTCTGAGGGATGTGACTCAATCAATGATGAACCCCGCTGTGGTCGACCGTTCACATCACGATCGGAGTCAAAAGGCATTAAAATGGGTGGATGGAAGCGTCGTATCATCTTGAGAAAAATATTCGCTACTATGGCCATTAATTATGGAGTGGTTCATGGTATAGTCGACGATGATTAAGGCTACATTCAAGTGGCTACCTAAAACCATGAACGATGAGAAAAAGCATATCGAGCGGCATTTTGCAATAACTTTAAAGTAAGGTTTACCTTAAGATAGATTTTAAGCTTGTATTTTGATTGAGCCTATTTATACAGTACGTAAATTTTTGCAAATGCCTTTTCCAACTAGCCCAGAGCAAATTTTATCCTGCAGGGTAGGTATGAGTGTGTATGTGAGCCACTTCAAACAATAAATATCAATTTACTTTTTCCCCAGAAATATATACCACCAAACAAACACCTAGCTTCCCCGAAACAGACCAACATATCTACCCCTGAAACGTACACAACCAAATTAGAAGTTAATATTACCCTAGTTTTATGCAACCCCTCTTACTATAGTTTGTCCGTACAGCGTTTCACTCAACTTTCGCCAAATGGCCTTTAGTTTTTTGCCACCAATCTCACACTAATTTGCCCAAAAAAACGTATACCACAGAATGCCACCCCTGGTATTATGACACCAACTTACACTCGCCCCAAATCGTAGACCACCGAACCCCTTGATTCTATGCCTCCAATCTTACGGTGAACTGCCCCTGAAACGTATACGGTATAACACCAAACTTACACAATAAATGCCCGATTATTTTATGCCATCCAATTAGTTTGCCCCGAAGTCATACCAGGATTCATACTCCGGCGACCCTAAAAGTTCTAACACCAAACCTACTCAGTACTTGCATGCACCTGCAACGTAAACATCCAAAGTTATGCTTGTAATTAAGAATTTTTCAAGTTTCCAATATTTTTGGCAAGAGTTTGTTCTCGTTATGAATCGTGATTTCAGCACTACGATCCTGAGAAAAAGCCTCAAAGTTGCCAGTGGAGACGTCCTGGGAGCCTCGTACCTCAGAAGATTTGTCAAAGATCCATAAAAGTCGTGCGTCTTGTTTTCTTAGCCAAACACGGGGTTATTTACGTTCACTGTATACCGAGAAGTCAAAGAGTAAAAGGCGAGCGCTATTTCGATGTGCTGAGTAATAGGCCGTTTGTGTTGCTCAATAAAAATGTCCCCATCTTGTTTTACAGCGTCGTATCATGCATCACGAAAACGCACCTGCACATCGTTTTCAGGTTAGTCAACAAATCTTTGAAGTATTGAACGTCCAAATAAAGACTCATTCGCTATATTTGCCGAAACTAGTTCCTTGAGATTTTTTTCTCTTTACAAAAGTTAAACAAATTAAGAGGTTGCCACTCGAGTCCGATAATGAGCTAAACAATGCTGATACGGATATATTCAATAAACTATCAAACAACATTTTTTTCTCATGTCCTTGATAACAATGGAAAATGAAATAGGAATAACGGCGGAAGTAGAGTATTTTTAGGCTTTAAACGAACTTTATAATAGCAAGTTGCTTTTATTGAGATTTCTCCTCAGTCCTGGTACTTTTAGATGCTGCTTCGTATATATGTAAACGTTGATTTATAATAATAATGATATTTTTTATTTATTTATAGAATTTCTCTATGATCGTTCTTTCTCCGACCATTCTCATTTTTAACTCTCATTTTTTTAAATTTTCATCTGCCATATAATTGATCCTTTGATATTTAATCTTGCGCGCCAAAACCTTAAATTTCCGCTAAATGCGTCACTTTTAATTTTTAAGTCGACCGCGGCAGTGAAACATAAAATACGCGATCAGAAATGTTTGTTTTCTCTTGATTTTCAATACAATAATAACAGGTTTTAATCTTACACCAGCCTCGATAGTAATAATAAACCATTTGATAATGAAATTGAAAACTTACTTCTTTCAGGCAACATCATAAAAAAACGTTACGCATGAAAATTTTAATCCGTAACAATCAGGTAGTTGTATCTTATGAAAGCGGAAGATTATATAACGGAAGTTAATACCAAGAATTTCTTTTTTGCGCAACGCAACTCATAAAAAATAACGTTTCGGAGAAAAGAAGCACCAGCAAAATTGCGTTTCATAACTAGGCGCGAGGCGAATACACGGCTCTGAGGAAATGACATCTCTCTGGCACTCGAGCGGGTTTTTATTCCTCACCAGCAACGATAGATGCACTCGAACAACTTACTCAGCGGAACGCTCGGAGAAACCCAGCGTTTGGTACTTCACGGGAAACATCTCGCACTATGAGCCAACGCGCCCGCTTTTTTATAAGGCTTAAAGTAGCTTATCGCCTTAAGTATTAAAATTTTTATCATCGATAAAAGTTGCGCAACATTCTTTTTCCGCAACTCCTTTTTTTAAATTTTGTGGAAGTGTTTATTTTTCGTCGCTAACCTACGGAAAAAACTCGTCAAGTGCTTCTCTTAACAACCTCCTTTATTTTTAATCAAAAATGAGAAAAATTTGAAGTTATTTCCTTAGGCAACGGAATATATTTAAGAAGATTTAATATACCTATAGATATTCCTGGCTCCCTTATAACACGGGTTTTTATAACGGATTTTTTAAATGCAAAAATTTCATAAAATGCGGAATATGGTTCTTATCAACACTACTGGGTTGAGCCCGATATGTGAGACTCCAGATTGCCGAGCGCGGAAGAAACACTTTGGAAAGCCCAAGTGCGTTATTTATAAGCTTAGATAATCGAAACCACTAAGTGCGACATAGAAAGATTTGGAGATTTTTAATCTGAAGGAGGGTGCTTGAAGAGTTTTGGAACGCAGTACTCCTTTCACTATGCGAAGGCGATTCACAGAACACGGATTCACATTAAATGGCACTTTTCAGCACGCTTCATATAAGGGTCGGATATATTTCAATTATTATTTAGCGATCATCAGGGATAAACGAAATATACATTTACTAGAAATATCCATATTAAATCTATTTTAACCTTTACCAACTCATTGGTGTAGTGGGTATTTTCCTAGATAACCTTCTCATGTTGGCGTTCAAAGTTTTTAACTACGTTATAATATTGTAATAATTTGATGAAAGAGTTTTATAGGAATTAAGCAGAGAATATGTTTTACCTTTTTAAATAATTAAATTTAAACGCCGAATGAAATGTATATATTCTGAAATAGATTTTGAAATTTTCCCGTGAAAAAATTCTTAATAAGGCAAACAGTTAATACTGCTACAATTAAAGCTTTTTATAGCATACCTTTAGAAAATATTTGGAAAATTTCCAGGAATAATTCGAAAATTTATTGATATACCCGCTGAAATATTAGAGATCGTAGTTTAAAACGGCAAATTATTACAAAATGTATTTGTAATATTCCCTTGATTCACGAACATTTCCTCAAAGTACGCGGCACAAACATTTGGTTTGCTCAACCGTATTTATGGCTACAGGAGTATCCTCTATCTTCCGTAACTTCCGATATTACTTTCTATCGCCTCAATATCTAAAGAGGTTTGGCAGTTGCTTGAACGTAATGGCAGAGTTAGTTTCAGATGGCTACACGTTCTCGTTGAGGAGAACCGGGATTCTTCGCGAATTTCCTCTCTCGATCTGTTCATTTATAAATATAATACTCGAGAAACTTGGTAAACCTTCCCGCGTCAACCGTCCTTTCAATCTTGACAAGACAAATGCCTCTCGCAAATCACACCAATTTTTTGTGCTGCTGAAAAAATCCTTTCTGTCTTTTCCCCCCTTTTCCTTCGCTCCTTCCAAATCCGCGCTACATTCTTCGTTCCGCTTCCCAGCCTTTCCTCCCCTTGCATTCACTTCGACCTTCCTCCATTCTGCTTCCGTTACCTCCTCCGCTCCCTCACCTCTCTCCTCTTCCGTCCTCCCTTTCCTCCAAATTTATCCCAGCCTCACCTCTCAGCCTCCCCACGCCTCCCGTCTCTCCTCCATTGTGTCACCTCCCTTATTATCTCTCCCTCTACCCACCCACTCACTCACTCACTCCACCCCTTGTTCCGTTTCCCTCTAATTCTTCCATCTCCCAAACTGCCAGTTATTTTTTTCCATTTTCTCTCCTCGCCTCCTTCCTCTCTCCTCATCTCATCTCCCCTTCCCTCAATTATTTTCCCTACCTTATCGTCCCTTCTCAATGAGGGGGATACTCCTCCCTTAAGTAATTTCTCCAATTCTTCCTCTTTTTCGCCCCTCTTCCCCTCTACCCCTCTTCTTCACGGCTTCCTGAATGCCCCTCCTCCTTTTCTCCGTCTATACTCTCGGTATTAACCGTCATCGCGTTCAACTTCTTACACAGTTTCTCTAATTCTTCTCTCGCCTTTCTCCCCGGTACTTCCGCACTTATACCTTTCCTTTCGTCATTTCTCCTCCCCCCTCTCTTGTCCGCCTCTTCCCCGTGACCTTTAAACTACTACCTATGCATTGTCCCTCATTCTCCTCCGATTCTCAGCGTTCTTCCTTTCTTCTCATCTCCCTCCCTTCCCTTCTACCCTAATTCCTCCTTTTGTACCCTTTTTTCCACTCAATACTCTTCCAAAGCGCCCTTGGTTTTTTTCGCACCCCCTTTTCCACCCTATAAAAAAGTTTTTTTTCCAGAGCCGGCTTTTTCCCTCTTAGATAATCACACCTGTTCTCCTTTGTTTTCTCGTTCTGCTTTCGACGTTTCGGCCATGTTATTGCATCTCGAAGCTTTGTTTCGTTCCGGGTATTTTTTGGTCCATATATATGTTAATACTTGTTTATTTTAGACGAACCTAAACTGGTATCCTGTGGTATCGAAACGATCGAAACGATCGAAAAACGTGTTTTGTGTTTTTCGATAGTTTATTTTCTCGTCATTCCCTATCCTCTTCTGCTCTTTGATCTTAGCCATAAGAGCGAGAAGCAGTAGAGGGTGGAATCGAATAAGTGTCGAAGAAGAAAGAAACAGTCGAAAATACAAAACGGTCGGACATGTTTCTCAAAATTCCCGATACCACGGCGTACCTGTTTACGTTTGGTCAGAATAAACAGACATTAATCTTTTCGTGGTTCTTAGGTCATAGAATTTCCACTAAATTATTCGCTTCCTATGTTTTATTGAGTGAGTGCAATTCATAGATCTTGTATTCTGCCAACTGCATGGGGGATTCAAGAACCCTGTAAAATTTCACTCAACTTTTTAATTGTACTGAACGATTATTATAGCGAACACGTCGAGCCTTTGGCATATTTAGAGTTTCTGAGAATAAAACTAGAACTTTATCATAAATTATTCAATTGTATCCATATTATTTACTAAATATGCAAGTTTTTTATTGTTTTATCGTATTTCCTATATATTTTACTTCTCCAAATATCAAATAAAAATATTTTGCCTTTGTTAGTTTATTAAGATATAGAATTAGGACATTATTAAAGTAGATTAGAAAGATGAAAATATAATTCGTGAAAATTCATCATTATTGATTGATTTTGGCGATAAAAATTATTTTTTGACAAAAATTATCTGAAAATAATCATTTGACTGTGTATGTCGATTAAATAGAGTATCATCAAACTCGCCTTATGGCCTGTATCAAATAAAAAAAATTAGTACTTAAATACTTACTCAAATATGTGTATCAGTTATTAGATAGCTAGCAGATTCTTTTTGAATCTTCCATTTATTATTATCACTGAAATTGCATATGGTTTTTCATCGAGTGCTTATAGCTGTTGGAGATACTTGAGTAAGCACTTGTTGTGTCAACTTGATTTTTAAGTACTTAGATTGTTTATTTGGCCCTGGAAGGTTCAACAGGCATTAACTTTTTCTTTTATCTTCTTCGCCTATCCTAGTCAACCTCATTTATTTGCTTTCCGCCTTCTATCCTTTCTGTTATTAGTTCCTTCTCCCTTCTGTCTCTCTTTCTCCCTCCGTCTCCAATGCCCCCCTCTTTTTCATCTCCCCCTCTTTTACCCTCTTCACTTTCTCCTTTTCTCTCTTATTCCGCCTCCCCTCACTCGTAGGCTTTCCACCCACTCCTCCTCTTCACACCGTTCCAACATTTCCAACATCTAAGGATTCCGCGTAATCCATAGGGGACACCAGAAATAGGTTCAATTTTATCAAAGAATGCGCTCTATTCTTTCTCGAAGCTAAGCGTCAAGTGGAGGGATGTAAAAAAACGAAGCAAGCTACCTTTAGAGAGAAAAAAAAAGAAAAACGTCCGGCCTTGATTCTTTAAGAAAAATGGATTGGCACCTTTCCTCTCCCTTGTCAGGTCACTCCTAACGACCTTTCTATCCTCCTTTATCACGAATGCTTTTTTGAAATCTTTCATAAAAGACGTTTAAGATTTGTAAGTTTAGACGTGCCTGCTACATAATTACCACGCTATCCTTAATGTTTTTACCATGAGCAGTACGCGGAGGATAAAGATATTTGGACGCACCCGTCTTCTAGAGCCAGACTTAAGGATTGATGCAGACACCATTTTTCACGGGAACCGTATATTTTTTTGCCGGCGTTTTTCTGCGGCGGGAGGTTTTCTCCCCATCTCTCAGATAGTGTTCATTTATTCATATTTACCTCCTTTCCTGCCTCCTCATAATCCTGCAACCTACCTTAAAACCCCTCTCTCTTTCCTACTTTTCATCTTTCTCATTTGTTACTACCTCTTGCCAACCTGCTTCGCTTTCTGCTTTCCACCGCCGACCTCCTTCGAACTTTCACCTTTCACTCATTTTCTCTCCGTCTCCTTGTTCATTTGACGCCAGTTTCCCCTTCTCGTTCTCCTTCTCCCTTTTCTCCCCCAAGTCTCTTTTTAACCCTGCTGTCTCATTTCATTCCATTCCTTCTTCCCTAAACATTCATCCAAACCATAATCTGTCTGCTCCCTTCTCTTCTGCACTATTTCCACATCTCCTAATTAGCCATGGATTCACCTTTCCTCTCCTCTCCCTGTGCACGTCATAGACCACTTCCCGCATTTACCGACTTTTTCTCTCTCTCTTCTCTTCCGTTTTTCTGTTCTATTTTTACCTTTCTCTCATCTATTTTTGCGTTTTCCCTCTCTCCTTTGCCGCGTTCGTTCCGTTCCGTTATTTGTCTTCCTCGCGCCTTCTCTTACTCCGATGTCAGGTTTTTTTTGTCGATTTCTGATTTATTTTTTATTTATTTTTAATCCTCTTTATGTGTTTTATCTCGTCTCCTGCCGTCTTTGGTCTTACTGTCATTTTTCTTACTACTTTCTCTCTGTATCGAATATAATTCTCTATCTTTCCTTTCCTGGATGTTTCACTTTCTCATCTTTCCTATATATTCTTTACTATCTTCGCATACTTTACTCTTTCTGCGATTCTTGTCTTCTAGTCACCGTACAGCCCCTAGTGTTGTGCAAAATATTTACGAGGTGAGTCAGATTAACAGTTGCGAGCGCTTAGGGGCGCAGTTTCTGAGTTCAAACCGGAAGTTACTTGAGTGACTTCAAGGGTTTATATTAGCAATATTTATCGATAAATTATATTTTATCTTAATACCTTCACTGAAAAAGGTTTTACGTCCTTAATTCCAGGTAAAAAATTCGAAGTTGTCCGAATTAAATTTCACTGTTCTCTTCCGCGGTTGCTTCGCAAGCCGCCATTAGCGTTCTCCCGTGCCTAATGCGGCTCGTAGGCCGTAGTTTGCCCACCTCTTCTCTATTCCTTTCCACCAACTCATTCCGCTATATCTCAAATGTTTTATTATTTTTCCTCCGCGCTCGTTTCCAGTTCATTCTTTCACCTCGCATTCTCACTCTATCCATTCGTCCCTCATATTTATCTTTAACCTCACCTCTCCTCCATCCTTTTCTCTCTCTCTCGTTCCTTCTGATTCTTTCCCGGAAACTTAACGCACTTCCGTCATTTCGCTCACCTTTCCCCGTTTCCTCTAAAAATCCGTCCTTAAACTAACTCGCTTATCCCTTCTCCGCCCGATTCTCTCTTCGTCGCTTCCTTTATTCCAGCACCTCTCTAGCGGCGTTCAAGAACTTGCCTTTCTCCTCATCATGCACCTACCCCCCTTGTATTCACCGCCAACTTTTACTCCGCTTGTTCTTGTGCCGACCAGGGGCGCCGAGAGCCAATACGGGCCTCTGGACAAACAACTTGCCGGGTCCCACCGTACGAACTAAATTCTTTCTATTGGTCTTGGCAACTGATGTAAACCTTATATTATCTTACCACAATAGTGAATATTTTTCTTTCAAAAACAAAATTTAATGCAAAGTGAATGACGTCGCTCCGTCTTCACACATTTCACATATTCGGTATGGATACTCAGCGGGATGCCATTCCGACATCGAACAGCAATGTGAATCCATTCAACATCACTATACATATTTTATTTACAATTATAACGCAATATTTTTTTGTTAAAATTATAACAATTATTTATAGATGATGAATGTTCTAATAAAGCGACTTTAGGATAGTAGTACCCAAACCACGGATCCGGGCCCCATGAGGGTCCTCGGGCCCCGGGCCAGCAACCCCCATTGCACCTCCTTCTGGTCAAGTCTTATACCGACTCCTTTATCTTCATCCCTTTTCAAACGGCCTCTTTGATGCACTCTTTTCGTCTCTTATCCTTGGTTACTCCTCGTCCCTTTTTCTCCCTCTACATTTTTAGTGTCGTCTTCTGTTCTCTCGCATCCTCCCACACACATGTGCAAAAGTTTAGCACGCTAGCGGCATCTTGAATATTTTTTGCAGTGAGAAAACGTTTTTTAATAGATTTTTTGTAAGAAATGAAAAATCTCGACGAAAAAACATTAGTTTATTGACATCAACACAACATATGAAATAACTTTGCATCATAAGGCAAGTGATGTCTAATTTTAATAACAAGATGGAAAAGAGTACTCCATAAATGAAATAGACAGCGATTCCAGAGGCGTTGTATATAGGAGATCCGTACAAAACGATATCGAAAGATTGGGCGGTTTTTTAATTTTTATATCCGAAACTAAGTCGTAATTATGTAGTCTCGCTGACTGTGTTGTGGCAAATGTTCTCCTCTATCCGAATATATTTTTAAATATATAGCTTACATATCATATAAGAGCTTGGGAGAGAAAAATATGGTATTTAATTGTTCCTTGCAGAGTGAACCGTCTTAGCGATCGATGTAAACAAAATATGTTTTGCTCGGGATTTTCTCGATTTTTTAACTCTAAAACTGTAATTATGTAGTCTCGCGGACTTCTTTGTGGTAAATGAAGTCCTCTATCCGAATATTTTTTTAAATCTATACCTTAAAGATCATATAAGAGTTAGGGAGAGAAAAAATGGTATTTAATTGTTGCTTGACGGGTACGGGATACGAGTATAAGTTTATTAAAGTTATTATGTAAAGTGGAAGTTCTAATTGACGAATGCAGTTCAAATCACAATTGGGCAATATGTATTAATAACGATCACTCATACTTAATCTCATTAAAATCCGTCCAGCGGTTTAAGAAATGAAAGTTACGACGGACGGGTGGACCAGACATGCCCATAAGGTGTTCCACTACTACCGCTTCGGTAATAAAGAACGCCTAATAATGTAAGAGTTTATTTATAATAACTCGAGACATTATATAATTTTAGCTACTGTTTGTTTCAACGTAGTCATTAAACTCATGTCATAGAATTTATAATAAGAAAACAAAGACATGCACTTAACAGTTTTCTGGAATATAACTTCCCAGTGCGTAATATAAAAAAATATTAAAAATTTTTCCAAATGAAAAACCATTGAAAGTTAATTTTTTGCACCTTCGCCTTAAGTTTGCTAAACTATTTAACATTTATGTACTTTTATCCTAGTATTCCTCAATTGTTTTTTGGCACGCACTTCTCTTTTTTAACTAATGCATCCGGTCTCCTTGAACTTTATATTTCAGCTGTATATTTTTTCTATTTTACTTTTCTTCTTTTTTTACTATAAATGTTCAGATGCATATTAACACCCTCTATTGGTTTTTGTGCAATTTGCGACTAATTGTTTCATTAAGAACGATCTGACAAACCTCAATCTCACCCAAATAACGTTTTTGATCTTTCTCTATCTCATCCGTTTTTTCCTCATCTCCCTTATTTTCATTCGTTTCCTCCGCTTCTTCTTTTTACCTTCCTTCTTTCCCCTCAGTCCTACTTTTCTTCCCTACTTCTCGTACAAGCCCTCTACCACTCGCCCCCTACACTTATTTACCTCCTTCCTCCCGCTTTCCTTTTAGGCGATTTCCTCTTTGTCCATCGCCCTTTCCCGCTCTTTCTTCCGCTCCATTCTTCCCTCTAACTTCTCCATCCCGGCCGTGCGCATTCATATTTCCAACTTCAGAATTATTTTCGAGCTCACCCACCTGGCTGGTGAGCGGGTATGCCGCTCCGGGAGAGAGTGCTGCCGCTCGGGTATTATTATTATCGCGCTAGGCAACCTCCCAACCCCTCCCTCTCTGTCTCTCTCTCTCTTCCCCTACCTTACCATGATCCGTCCTCCCCCTCCTCCGCCGTTAACTTCTTACTCCCCCTTACCTTAACGCCGTTCGTTCGCCAACTCACCTACAGGGCCACTTTCAAGAGTTTTTACTTATGATAAATCGCTCCAGTCACCGGGTGATTTGCTGCCGGCTTGATTCATGACCCCGCAACTCCGCAAATTTCGGGAATGGGAGTAAGTTCTTTTTTTCTCCCTCAGAACCTCCTCCTCGAAGAAGAGGAGGGGGCGAGGAAGCGTTTTCGGCGGAGTTAATCGCTCGATGCGCCCGTATCTCCTAAGCTCTCTCTTTTTCCGCATCTTTTTCTCATTTCCGAATCGGATGAGATGATGTTCCCCAGAGGTAGCTTCTCACTCTCTCAATACAGAGGCGCTCGGGAAAGTATCTCGTTTCCCGCGTTCGGATTCTAATTTTTTTCTGGAAAAAGGTTTTCTCTTACCTTTTTTGCGCGGTAGCGGGTCTCTCTCTCTTTCTGTACGTGCAGGCCAAAATTTTGTCGTTTATTTTAAAAAAAGAGTTCCTTTTTTCCTCTCTCTCGTCTGAAGGATCTTTTTTTCTCTCTCACACATCTTTCGAGTCCGCGTGACCTTTTACTTCCCCCCTCTCTCTCTCTCTCTCGGCCTTCCTGAATAGTAAGGAAGTAGGGATGACGCAGTTTTCCTGGAACGCCCGGAAAAAAACGCGAGCGTGATTGTGGGGTTCTCACGTTTGTCTACTGGTTTTTTTTCTCGCCCTCCGCCGCTGTCAGCATTTTGGAGCGGGGCGGATGTCGTAAGGACTCCGACCTGGACGACGTCGTATCTTGAAACGAATACATGAAGGATTTATTGGTTATTTCTTTACCGTCCCACTGTACATAAATGTGTGAAACATGCGGGATATTCACCTGATGATGACGTCGTTACGTTGAAACCTGGTCGCGTTTTTGAGTAATATAGTGGAGTTAGTACTTAGCTTGTGTTTTATTTATTCCGACGTATGGAATTCCACATATTTAGGCTCCCATAGTGGATTACATATAGGGTTGTTGATGCGTTATATTCGACACGAAAGCGTTGGCAAAATTTATCGAAATCAATGTTTTTTTATATAATATATACGTGCCGAGGAAAGGATGCCTTTATTCGCAAGCCCACAAATTATAAGAGCCTGCGTTGGAAAATTGAGAAATGAGCAGCGCAGTGAGAATCATCACCGGGCGATATAACGGTCAACGGTAACCATGGCCCGTATTTTTCAGCGTTAAAAAAAGTTTTTTTTTACGAGAGTTCGTTTTGAAATGCTCGTAGAATTAGAAAGTGCGCCATTAATTGTCGCTTTATTTTCGTCGATGATTTGCGGGACGATTTTTAACATTTGTCATGGGTGTTAAACTCAATGGATTGGCCGATGTTTTAAGAGCCAAAATGTATTTGATTTTTTTTTCGCACGCCTTAGCGGCAAACAAATCAGCGATGTGGGTGGCACGTCCTCGTTTTGCACTCTCGCTGTCGCGGATTCCCCCTTCATTCATTTCATTCTCCTGTCACTTTTCTCTTTCTCATAATTCTACGCATCTTCTTCCTCCAGTCTATTTTCTCTCGCGCCTTCCTCATCGATCTTCTTTAGCTGTCTTTATCTTGATTTCTTTCCTCTTCTTCTTCTTTTCCTTCCTTATTTATCTCCCTTCTCCGTTATATCTTTCAACTCTTCTCCCGTTGCAGCTTTCCTCTATTTTTTCCTATCCTTAAAGTTTTATGTTTCTCCACGTTTCTTCCATTATCACAATCTCTTTCACCGGTATCATTATGCAGTCAAACGCCGGTTAACCGGAATTTTGAAACTTGTGCCTTGAATTTTTTAATTTCTCATATACGTAGTATACGGAGAAAGTATTGTAATCGTGAAAAATTCTATTTCGAGATTTTGATGGAAATATACGTTTTAGGTGTCCCTGAGTCCATAAAAGTGGTTTTCGTCATGCCGTCTATATCTGTCTGTCTGTTCGCGGTTCTAGGGCCAAAACGCGTGCATAAAATCGAATGATATTTCGTATTTGTGCAATATATCATCTGTTGCAGACCCTTATTTTTAATAAAAATGATATTGCACAAAAATAAAGGGTATTTTATTCTTGGCGATATTTAGAAAAATTTGATTTACTCAAACATGGCTCTAGGAAATTTGATTAAAATCAATCCAGTTGTAGAGCCTGATGCCACAAATATTACTACCTAAGCCATATATCTCTAAAAAATCACCATATGGCGTCCAGTGATATTACAATGCTAAGCTACCTTACCTAAGCCCTATGACGTCACACCGCCGCGATCCACTCAAAATCTTACTACAGCCTATACGGCTAAACTAAATCGAATGATATCTCATATTTGTGGATAACAACATTCATAATAGATATTCGGATGAGATGAATGATATTACGCAACAATTAACCCTTAACTACCGACCACCCGACTGTGAGGCGAGTGCGTTTTTTGTAATCGCTTTTGCTCTCTATTATCCAATCTTGGAACCTCCTGAGTTCTAGTACCTTCAAATGGATATAGGTGGAGTATTTGGGTATAGCTTGTAGTGTTTCATAACGATCAGCTGAAAAACATATAATTACAATGTTTTAAGACTAAATAAATTTGTATTAATAATACTAGATCAAATATTTTCTTTCATTTCTTATGGTATTATTTACATATATTGCCAATTTAAATGGTTAGGTTGGACCATTTTTTGGACAAAAAAGGAAACTAATTGGAAATTAGATATTAAACAAAGGAAAACGGTTTTAGCGCTCTTAGCATGCTTTATCACCGAGATATGTGAGTGAGAAGATGTAGTAGTTTATGAGACGAGGTGTCGGTATTATCGTGAAAAAATTAAGTGTCGGTAGTTAAGGGTACTTTATTCTAGGATTATTTGAAACAGAATTCATTTTACTCAAAAATGGCTATAAAGATTTTGATTTTAATCCATCCAATCTTACAGCCTGATGTCACAAGTAATACTAACTTAGCCATATGTCCCAAAAATACTATATATCTTTCAATTGCATTAAAATATACACTAAACTACGGTTAACTTTGATTTATAAGCGTTTATTGCGCCGTTTATTTTCATCTGCATTACATACGTACATATACACGTAGCTAATAAAGGTATTAATGCGTAGTACGGTATTACTTGAATTATTTAATTATCAATGTACTACTTTTCTTTTAGCTTTTTCTTCGCTATCTTTATATTTATTAATTTTTTCACGAGTTCACTTGTCAATTATCGATCACCCGATTCCGGTTTAGTAGGGAGTTTTCTCTATTGTCTTTGCCATTTACCTATCACATATCTCTCATTTCTTTCTCTTTTAAATCTATCCTCCCGTCTCTTTTCAGCTTCGTTCTTCTCTCCCTTATTATTTTTGCTTCCCACAATCGCTAGCTCGAACACCCGTCGATCATAAGATTCGGGTCATGTGGAACAAAAAAGGAACAGATGGTTTCTAGAACGTGCGAAGAAAAGAGGAAAATTAAACAAACTCGACTCCTGCCTCGAAGCGCTACCTTCGGATTTTGCGCGAGGGAGCAGAACGGTCGCGAAGGTCGTCCCGAAGTGCTGAGTCGTCGAGTGACCGCAGTGGGAGAGACGGCGGCGGCGTAAGGGGTCAAAAGGCAAAGGTCGATTCGGCGAGGAAATCTTTTCAGTGCGAATCCGGAGAAGAGAACAATAAAAAAGGAAGTTTTAAACGAAGTCGATTTTTAAGCGCCCGGTTCCATTAGAGCCTGCGGAGAGAAGGTAGAGAAGAAGAGGATCCCGTTGCGATCCCGAACTAACGAGTTGTCGTAACGTCGGAAGTTAAATAAAATGGAAGGAGAAATAGCCATCACCTGTGGTTTCTATTGAGGCTAATCTCTACTTAATCATTTCTATCAGGATTTTTATTTGGAGGGATGTTTTTTTCTTGAAATTGCAAATTAATAATAAATACTGAAGTAATTTCTCTACCATTTTTCAGGTCGTAGTCTATACCAGAGTATCAGATAAATGCAAAGATTAATAATTTAGTTTTAGAAATGTCTCTGGTCTATTCACTGTGCGCTTTTTCAGGCTGTAATAGATTTCCGAATGCTCGTATACAGAAGTATCAATAGAACTTTTAGAGGAAGAAATAGAATACAAAGTGAGTGGGGTAAACCGATGATTCATACGAAAAATAAATATTTTTTGAGTCGATTCAAATAACCAGGGAATTTTGAAAGGAAAGTGTTTAATAGTTACACAAATCAGAAAATGCGGGAATAGAGTAAACGAGGAAAGGAGTACAAGAAGTCCAAACCAGGACTAATGTAGGCTGCTTTCCCAAAGTTGACGTCCCGAATTGATTAATTAGTATATTGACAGAAAATGTTTCAGTATGTATTAGTCATTCCACGGAATTCTCATACCACAAATGCCATTTGTAATTCATAGTTTATCAATGATTGACAAAAATTGGAAAACAAATTAATAGAGCATTATCAAGTTTAAAATACTAAAAGCTATGTCAAAATCTGTTTCTGACATATTTTGCATGTATTTTTTTTAAATAAACGAATTTAATAAATGTTACTGATTATGCGCTAATATGTATGGATCAGCTGTACATTGCTGAAGGGTAGTCGAGTGGAAAAGAAAACAAGTGAAGGTATAAAAATGAATTTTTATAACCAACTTTTATATGGTTAACACTTATATATATAAATAAACTTTATAATATAATTATGATAACCTTTGATTGTTTAAAACCAACGAAAATATACGGCTAGTTCAGAGTAATTCAGCTTTAGATACTACTAGGAGTGAAATTGTTGAATCTTTCATATTTTGGTTACCTAACTTAAATGACAAAAATAATAAATTGTTCTTTTCCTAACACCACATCAACCATCCATATAAAAACACTGTATAAATATAGTTAGCTGAAGAATTGCTAAGCTACAACACAACACTTTAAAATGTTTCATTTAAATTTGTTCAAATTAACATCCTTTACAACAGTGTTGCCCATCTTAAATAGCAAATAAAGACAAAAAGTTTTTAAGATAAATAAAAACTTACTATCAATAACAAATACGATAAATAAAAACTTACAATTATTAGCAGAAATATCCCTTCAAAAACGTAGGAATGCTCGTATCAATAAAAATCCACATTAAAATATAGAGACTTCTATTAAAAGATTGCAACCTGAACAATGGCAATAGTTTGTGTAATCTCGTTGCTATGATGAACGCTTGTCTATCTTTCCACGTAAATTCAAATACGTTTATCGCAACGCCAACGCAAGGATCTGATGGCCGAGGTGACTAAATCACTCGTCTTACGCGATGGTGAAATGAGGTGAGGTTGTTCGATCACCGCAAGCAGCTTAGCATTTTTTTCAGATTAGACCGGGCCCAAAACACACACACACACACACACACATATATATATTGTTGCCATGGAGACGATTATTACCGAACTCGGCTTGGGTTAAAAAGCTATTTAAAGCGCAAAAACGTTATGTGTTAGTGAAAATACAAGAAAATACGTTCAATTATCAAAATTGTGATAATGATTAAAATCTACATTCTTATCCTCTTAGAAAAGTACTAATCTCGTTCCGATATCACAATTTTAAGATATTTTATTAAGTATTAATGAAAACATCTCTGCACGATGGATTTGAGACTTCATATGTAAATCAAATAGGGAAAAAACGTTCCTAAAATCGAACCCGAGATTTTAATCTTCGCCAAGCAGAAGTTGTTAGTGGGGACACACATACACACAGAACATGACCATTTCATAAGGCTGTTTTCTTTGGAAACCAGGCTAAAAAGACTTTTCTCTCAGCAACAAATATGGAGAAGAATCGGAAACAAAGGCCACGTTACGAATTGTATTCTAGCGCATAAAATGGGCGGCTAATTTGTGGCCCAACAGTCAAGCTAGTTTCTATATTATAAATTATGATTCTTCAAATAGTTCGGTTTATGTGCGTATCAAGCAGTGTTAACATATACGCGAAGTTGATAATTAGCCAATCATAAAAGAGAATTACATGGATTGTTTTTTCATTAAAGACCTATTTGAACGGCATCAAATAATACGGCCCAAATTATTTGATATGGGTTGCAATTGAATCAAATGATTTGCACACGCTTAGGCAACACTCTAGGAAAATCTTCCGTTCGCTCCTTGATTGACGTTAGCTGTTTCAGTTTCATCCGATTTTATCAATCTGCATTGACTCACTAAATTTCCCGCTCAAGTTTTTTCATACACCAATGCGCTACTTTTTATCTTCTAATTTTTATCGATGAATAAAATACGGGGCCCGATGTGGAGGAGACATTTCTATTTGCTGGTCTTGCTTGCTAATTGCTCTGCAACACTCGGCTGACTACGTTATTGAATTGCTTACTTACTGTCCCATCAAATTCATAGCCTATTCAATCTCGGCAGCTTCATCCCAATTAGTAGATAGGATTGGCCCCGTTTATGATCACTCTATTACACAACCCTAAAGGTATACGCGAGTTATCGAACCAATGGGACAAATTGGCTTAAAATGCTACTGATTACGGAAAATACTTGCATTATTGTCACTTTAACGATTTATTTTAAGTGGTAAAATAAAAGTACCTAAATATGTTGGTAAAATTCGATTGAAGAAACCGACCGATTGTATTAACGCTAACTAAAAAATACCTCAATGAACGCATCCTACAGAACGAAAGCGTGTTAGCTACGTTGAAAGATTTAAGGTTATCAATCAGTCAACTAATTTACGTTCCCTTTTGCTTCTGGATCAATAGATAAATATGTTTCATAGCATTTTTATAATTTTATTTTTTATTCCCGAACTAAACCCTCAACTTGGGCCCGATCCATAATTGATTTCGAAATAACTATCGCCAAATTAAATATGACATTTGCTGGCATAAATGCTATCACTTTTATCTGCGGGGAAGTTGTCCGTTTTAATCACAGGCTGATTTTTAAATGTTATAGCTAGATTAGAATAGATATTTTTCCGCCGTGTTATTAAAATGGTAATCGTTTCATTATTCATCGTGTTGAAAATTATTATTGTTTTTTTAGAACAAAAAAGGCCTCACCGGACAGGATATGCGAACGCTCTCTCTTTTCCTTTATTTAGCAAAAATTTGCCTACTATTAATTCGTTCTCTCACATGAAGCGTTCCAATGGAAGCGATTGACCGAAAGAGTTGAAGGATCAGAGAAAAACGGAAATGTGACGTCAAATTTTCATCGCTTCCATTGATCCAAAACGTGATGGATTTTTTCCTGGGGGAAATGAAACGCGCGGAAAATTTTCCGACCCGGAATCGTTTTGCGTCCTGCGCAAAGACAAATCCCCTCATTTCTACACTCCGCCTCTTCAGGAGTAAAAATATTACCTCCTATCCGCTAGCGGCGTGCAGTTTTGAACAAATTTAGGAATAAAAAAAATTTTTTCTTAGGACTTAAATTGCCTGAATTCTTTACGACCCTGTCATCGCGACCTCTCTATCCCTGACTGAACGAACGACTCCGTAATTCCGTTCTTATTTTTTAATCTCCGATCTGCTTCCGTAAATGGGAAATGAAAAATTCGATTTAAGCCAAAGAAAAGTAACTAATTCCATTCCCGATCGCTGCGCCATAATCACCCACACCGTCCTACGAAGGCAGAAAACATTTTCGCTTACTTTCGCTTTAAAACCACGGTTGGAAAATCTAATTGCGACGGTCGAATGTCTCTTCCCCATTTTTCTTCATTCCAAAACAAAAAAATCCGCCTCCTATATTGATTAAGTCGCTTCTCCGGAGGACCGCGACGGGATTACTTAATTGCGCGATCATCGAGAATCTTCCTGCCTTTATTTTTTGAGCCGTTTTTGTAGCCTCGATAAAAATTCCTTGTTACGCCCTAATACCGAGTACGCTTAGTAGTGTCTTTTATTGTTACTGCGCCGGTTTTTTTTATTTTTTCGCTTGCATAATTTAAGGGTTCCCATCTTCTCGCAATTCCTTCCTTTACAGTGGCCGAAAAAATGCATCGAAGCTCTCTTCCGTTCCTTTCCACTTTTTTTTCTCCCGGTCGGCGTTATGCCGTCGTATCGCGTTATTAATTATTCAGGTTCTCCCCCGCGGAGAGGCCGAAGCTTCCTTCCGTGTTGTAAAAAAATCCCTCTCTCGTGGACATAAAAAAAACCCGACGGGGTGATTTTAATTTCCTTTATTTCCTACGCGCACAAATCTTTCTTTTTTTCAAGGATAATTGTGCCGTGTTTTTGGCTCAGTCCTAGAAATAAAAGAGCCTCTATTGTAGGGATGGCCAAATTTCTCAGACTTTAAAGCCGTAAACGACAATCATCAGAATTTTGTAGTCGCAGGAACGGATGTATTTTTTATAGTGATATCATTCCAGAAAGAGCGCTTAAGTGTCGGAAAGGTAAGAAAGTGTACGGTCTATCACGAGTAGGTTCGTTTCGTGCGATGGAGTATTTAAAACAAAAGGGTATACTTTGAGCGAACGTACATGGTAAAACAGCGAAACACCATCAACCGATTATGTCTCTCTCTCTCTAATAAAATATTTCTTCCCTCCCCTAAGTTTGTGGTTCATTACGAAACGTATGTACGTAATTTCAGTATAACGACTAAATACTGATAAACTATATAATTGGCCGAACGAAGCGAGGTCTCTCCTGTTGAGTCCCCCTGCATTTTGTCTGTTTGTTTGTTCTACGATAACTGCCGTCTCGGTTGTCTGATTTTCACCAAACTTCGTGTGCATGCTCAAATAGCTTAGAGTCGACTTCCGTTATTTCTTATAGAATACCACCATTATAGTTGCTGCGCAATTTGCGTTAGCGCATTGCGCTAATTTCCAAATCTTATCCAATCGAAACGAAATTTAGCATACATACGGAAAACATCAAACGATGAAGAAAACGTCGTCTCTAAAATGTACAGAGAGCCTCCCAGAGACGCACAATTTTTGTTCGCGCTGTCTCTCCTATTGAGTCCCTGAGAAATTTGTGTTTGCCTGTCTGTTTGTTTGTTCTACGATAACTGCTGTCTCGGTTGTCTGATTTTGACCTAACTTCTTGCGCATGTACAAATAACTTAGTGTCGACTACCTAGTTTTTCTAGAACACCACTCTTATAGTTCCGGCGCAATTTGCGTTAGCGCATTGCGTTAATTTCTAAATTTTATCCAATCAAAACGAAATTTAGCGTACATACAGAAAACATTAGACGTTGAAGAAAACCCCAACGTCCCTAAAATGTACAGGGAGCCTCCCAGAGGCGCGCAATTTGCGTTCGCGCGCTCTCTCCTGTTGCGTCCTTGTGCACTTTGTCTGTTTATTTGTTTGTCTGTTTATTTGTTTATCTGATGTCTCAACGAGGAGGCAAGTCTCAGGTTCATTTGCCATTAGTTCCTTATTTGGAGCGTTTCTTAGATTTACATTTCTTTCATACACATTTTACTGCTGAGGGCAGCGCTTTCAATTCTATTCAAATTTTGCATCCCCGCTGTATGAAGTGCAGGAGAACTATGAAGACGATAATAATATTGAACATGTTATTCCCTCCCACCAGCCCTAAGTGGGCTGAGTGAGGCCAAAGGTCCCGCGGACCCCCTAGCTAACTCCAGTTACATCGAAGATTGATACCCGAGAAGCAGAATAATTCCTGCATGCAAGAATTTTTCTGTCCAAGGATAATTGCTACTCTCATGTCGGATTTTCATGAAAATGGCCACTCCTACGATAAAAAAAGTTTAGGAAAAGGAGCACTTCCTGTGGGTAGTTCTACAAATTTTATTTGTAGACTTTTTGGATATGACTAATATTATTCGAGGTATGAGGAAAAAAGTTCGTTTTTTTCAGTCAAGTGGCATCTCTGATTCGGTAATGCATACCATTTATGCCATTTTCTTATTGCCTCTGTCCATAAGTCCTTTATACCAAATTTAATGAAAATCCTTTCGGTAGAAATTGACAACGAGCTTGCTTACGGATGGACGAACGGACAGTACGAAGTTAATAGGCGTTCACGTTGTAAACGAAACGCGACTAAAAATGCAAAACTTAAGTACTTGCCTTGGCCATCCTTAAGAGCCATAACAAGAGATACCTAAGAATTACCCAATTTTATACTTATTTGCTTATTATGGATGTTTTCGGCCATAAGTCGGGCTCGATAATTCTCTAGTGAATTAGTGACATTATATTTATTTAACACTAAGATACATATATGTATGTATCCAGGCTATCTTATTCTAGAGCTAATGGCGTTTTGGCAGTAAAATCTTGAAAATTTCGTAGAAGTATCGCGGGAGCTGAAATAAGTTCAGTGTCGGAGCTTCCCCTAATTCGAGCTGAATGGGTCAAATGCGTTTTGTAGGAATTCCTATTAAGTATGACCCGTCTTCTAGCAGCGAGCAATGCAAGGAACGCGCATTTCTTAAGCACTTAGGGCATAGTGCTTGTCGAGCCCGCGCGTACTTAACCACGCATCGTGTTATGAGAAATATGGCCGCTTCCCATTTTAAATTAAAAGAGCAGCCCGCGAGCCGCACTTGGAGCATATAAAAGACGTGTGCAACTCGCAAGCCACACTGCGGCAACCCCTATTTTATTCGGTTAAGTTGTTACTTTGTTTGTCCGAGTAATTTTTATACGACAGCGTTACGGAAAATAGCGAACTTAATGTTTAACGCTGAATCAGTCAATCAGTCACGTGGAACGAATACCACACCCAAACAGGGGCGGAGTTAGGGCCAGGCGATTTAGTACAGGGGTTTTCAAAGTTTTTCCTTCTGCAGCCCAGTAAAATGAGAAAATATATGTTGCGGCCCACAAAAATTTTATTCATATATTACTACATATAAATTAATAATCAGCGAATCTGCCACAAGAAAGAGCGTAAATTAATTCATTTCGTACATATTGTTCAAAAACTAATATTTAATACAAAGAATATATGTGCGCTGCTTGTAAACCAGAAATGCAGAACTGAATTTATATCTTAAAAACCTGATATGGCCACCAAATGACTTTCTCCATACCTATAATATTCTAAAAATTCCAATTAGGTTAAATTTTAATAAATATTCTAAGGAACTGCGAGAAAAATTCAAAGACGCCTAACAAAGAACTGAAATAAACTCGAACCGTAGACTTCCTATGCTGGATATAGCCAGGAAGCTCCAACAATTAAGAAAATAAAAAGGAGAGTTACTATAACGTAACTAAACATAACATGTTTACAAAAGGCGCCGGTAGGTGGCGTAGTTGTGGCAGTTAAAAAATTACTTTTTAAGATATCTTTTAAATAATGCATTATAGGGGAAAATGTTTCAAGCAAAGGTTGTAGAAAATTAAATTTCCTACAACCGCTATTCCAGTATTTTTTACATTAAGCAAATATAAAAAAACTGGTGACAAGAGTAAAAACCCACTTCCTGTTGCCCGATTTTTATAAAAAACTAGTCAGTTATTTTGCCTTTAACAAAAATATCAATTATAAAATTTTGCATTGACCTGATTATTATAAAATTTCGCATTGACCTGATTAATAGTTTTTGTTAGGGCACCCACAAAACGTCTCATACGTACGCACGAACAGACACACACAGACACAGACATCGTCGAGAAAATGGCCAAACGTGTTCAGGGTACCTCAAAACATTTATTTCCGTTGAAATCTCTAAATCGATTTTTTTTCATGAAAACTATACTTTCCCCTGTACTACGCATGGAGAAAGTAAAAATTAATCTGCATATCATTGTATAGATATAAATATATTTAAACCGGAAAATGGAATTATCCAAGAAACGCGCGCAATTTCATACCAGAAAAATTAAATAATTAGTTTCTTTTCCAATGAGAATTGTCACTGATTTTATTTGGATCTCCTTAGGTAAGTATACGTCATAAATGGAATACACAAAGATTTCAAAGACGTTCTTAATGGGAGATACGTATGGAAAGGTATCGAAAGATTAGGTGATTCTCGAATTTTTATCCACGAAACTATAGTCTCGGGTACTATCTTGTAGTAAATGTTGATCTCTATCCAAATAAATTTTTTAATCTATACCTCACAGATAATATAAGAGAATGGGAGAGAAATATATGGATTATTAACTGTTGTTTGCTGAGAGAACCGTCTTAGCGATCGATGTAAACAAAATATGCGATATTTTGCTTGGTATTTTCTCGAATTTTTATCTCCGAAACTATAACTCATAATTATGTAGCCTCGCAGACTTTCTTGTAGTACATGTTGTTCTCTATCTGAATAATTTTTTAATCTATACCTTACAGATCATATAAGAGCTAGGGAGATAAAAGTTTGATATCTCATTGTTGCTTGACAGATGCCATTTAACGAGATACGAGTATAAGTTTATTAAAGTATTATGTAATGTGGAAGTTCTGATTGACAGATTCAGTTTAAAATCACAATTGGTCGGTAATTTTTAATAAAGACCACTCATACGTAATTAAATTAAAATCCGTCCAGCGGTTTAGGAGACGAAAGTTACGACGGACGGACGGACCAGACGTGCCCATACGGCGTTCCGCTATTACCGCTTCGCTGGTAAAGCACGCCTAATAAAAAAGCAGTGTTTTTCTGCCTAATTACCGCACTATTTACGCCAATAAACTATTTTTAAAGCTAAGGCGCAAAAATATGCAAGAAAATTTTCCTCAATGCCTTGATATTACCTTGACGATTGAAATAATCGATAACTACTCTTTATAATAAAATAACCCTTATGGTCCTAACTGAATATTTATTTAAAAATTATTAATCAAAACAATATTTAGGTAATGCTTTTTGAAAAATGAGTTATAAATTTCTCAAGGAAAATAAAAATCCTGTTTACTTTATCGCAAAGTAGGGTTGGAAATTACATGATGGCAAAAATTATCTGGCAAATGTAGTAGAATATAAAGAATTACCACTTGGATTTCAGATGCTGTATATGCACGCAGATGTTTCTCCGTTCTTGTCAGAAAAGGAAATAATTTAATGATAGATCACTTTCCTTTCTCTTTTCACAAGAGGAAGCCGACTATGGTATTAGTTTGATGACCTCTAAAAGCAAAGTGATTTTAAGACTTTCGTCCTAAGAGCAAAGAAACTATAAAGGCAATTCAGTATGTCGGGGTAAAAGAGAAGCACTAAAGTTTGGTGCTTATGAAAAATATAGAAACCTCCTAATAACCATAAAAATAATAAAAAGGAACTGCTCACACGGCGGTTTAGGGGAAATTACACCACGCCAGGGACCTAACACTCGCACAGTCTCACACACACTCTGGATTCCTATTGGAAACTAATTGCGTGTTTTTGTTCAAAGAAATTCATGGATAAATTGGCCATAAAAGGTAAATGTGGGTTCTCAATGGCTGTCCAATCATGACATTTGTAAAATTTTTATTGAATAGGAAAAAAGTTTCTTTCATGCAGAGTTCAGAAAGGTTAATTTATTCAACGGATATGGCGGGGGAAGCAACTCTTCGAGAAAACTAAGTGTAGTATTTATTGGGATGCTAGGAAAGAGAGACGTGACGTCAAAAGAAACTAACGCTTGGAAATCACTAAGTACATATTAAAGTTTTAGCATTTTCGATGCATCTTCAGCATTTTAAGATAGGTTTTTTAATTCGTCAATTAACCATTTAGATAGGAGATAAGTGTGGAAATCGTTACATGACACAATAGGTCTCATAGAAATTCCAGGTTTGTGGACTTAAGGTAAATAATGTAATATTGAGATGGTAGGATTTGAAGCCGTAATCTTATAACGTAGAAAAAATCATTTTATTAAAAGAATTTCTTTAGAGAAATGAGTAAGGTCCGTTTTCAAGTAATTGTTCAACTTTATCAAAATAATCATGCTATTTCATGACACAATGGCAACGGAATTTCCTTTATCTGCTTTTAAATAAAAAGTCTTAATTTGAAATTTTCGATGAGTTTGTAATCTGGACTGGGAAGGTTGTGTGTTGTTTTTTATATTATGTCCCAATTGTATTTTTCAAGCAGCTCTTACGTGATTTTTGGTGGTATCATTCAAGTTTGTGATGGATGATTCAATGCCAATAGTATCATCCAAAAGAGGTTCTTTGTGAGGGAGACAAAAGTTAAGTCCTTTGCTCAAGAAATTGAGTTCTTGTTTAGTAAATATTTCTTCAGACAAGTTATGGACAATATCGATGTCATCAAAGTGCTTCATGTGGTCACTAAAGGATTTGATGTTTTGTGCGTGTGTGAGAAAAAGTCTCTGGCATGGAGTAGTTTCTCCTATTCCCGGAGTGTGTGTGAGATTCTGTGTACTAAGTCCCTGACATGGAGTATTTTCTCCTAAACCGGCAGGCGAGTACTACCTTTATATTATTTTTATGGTTATTATGAGGTTTCTCCATTTTGCATTAGTTGTAATTAACCATAGGGCTTTGATATAACTTTCTCTTTGAACTAAAGATTGATTTCTGGAAATATACCTTCAAGGCAATTTATCCTTAGATGTAAGATTTTTGAGAATGAAACTTCGGAAAATACTTTGCGTTTCCCAGGAAAATAATTAGTGGGGAAGCAGATGGTGCTCCCTTGCTGCAGTTGGTCAGTTTTTGAGAAAGGCATAGGACAATGAGAAGTGCCCTAACAGCAGGAATGGGTGTGAAATTTTGTAAGGAAGGCATTCGGCTGATTTCATTATAACCATTTTACTTATCGAGGCACTATAAGCTTTGTGGACAAAGGCCTTGCGGCCTATTTTCAACATTCAACTTTGAAAAACCCTGATCTAGGTGACTGCCTAGGGTCTCACGCCTCACTCGTAGATCCGTGAGAGTGTTGCGATAACAGAGTTAGGAGCTTAGTGACAGAGGGGAAAGAAATATATAGATTGTACAAAATTCTCAACGGAATCATATATATTCTAAATAATGACGACTAACAAGCGTAAACGATAATGGGCGAAGATCAGTCTCAACTGACGGGTGTCACTGAAAAAATAACTATTTCTATGGGTTTCACTCGAGCACTTTGAGCTGCAATCGACATCGACTTCAGAACCCAAACCATTGTATTGTATATATATATATATATATATATATATGCAAATAAATTGTTAAGAATTTGATTGCCTGTTCCTCGCAATAAAATTTAACCACGTATCCAGAATTCGCGAGGGCCCCGCGAACTACTATCTCCTAGGCACCTCGCAAACCACTGTCGCCTAGGGGTCTCGCAAACCACTATCTCCTATGGGCCTCGCACTCCATAAATCCGCGCCTGCACCCAAGTATTGTTTTTAGGTTGTTCTTACAATAACTTCTGACACTGACGGTGTTTCGATGTCCATTCATCGGTTTGAAGAAAATCGATTTTGCTATTTTCACTTTTTCGCTTAACAGCTGAGTCCTTACAAAAATTTAAAAATCGTAATTTGGTTGTAAAGACACCACGTAACTAACTTTACTATTTAACGATAACGTTTTCCACGCGGATAAAAAAGGAATAAACGCGATATATTATTTTTTTTAAAGTATTATTTACGCGGGATATGAAACGAAAATAAAATAATTTTTTTATCATGCAAGTTTTATATGACGGGCAGTTTTTGAGAAATCGGAAATATAACGATTTTTCTGTTCCATTGTCGTGACTTGTGGACGCATCCTTTCACGGCGTTTGCTATAATCGAAGATATTTTTTAAAAATCAAAATGCGAGATGAAACACATCTAGGTCATGTCACTCAATCAGGACTACCGATTTTCCCTCATACTAAAATTCTTGTTGGAAATTACGTGTTACTCAATTAGGTGCCGCCATATTTATGGAACGAAATTCCAAAATTTCTAATCCCAAAGCTCCTGTGATAGAAATTCATCCAATTTTTGTATGGATATTTTTTCCTTGAAATTCGGCGAAATAAAAAAAATTCTCTTTTGAAACATGACGCCATATCAGTACTGCCACCTTACTGGAAATGAATGCGAAGATTCGCGTCCTAAATCTCCGGGTGAAAAAAACGCGCGTAATTTCTTTTCTACGATTCGAGTTCGCGCTTCTCCCACTTGATAAATTAGGTAGCTCTAAGAGCCGAGAAAAAAGTAGGGAAAACCACCGCTTCTTTCTAATTCTTTTTTTTCTAATTTTCTAATTTCTAATTTTTGAACTGGACTCCAGCCATGAGGCTAGTTTAATTATTCCTTTTTTTTACTTCCTTCTGCTACTTATATTTCTCTCTTCGATTCGTATTGCGACTTGAAATCGGCAATATGTCTCTCCGCAGGCCATAAAAAAGGTTAGAAAAACCAGATGAGCATTTCGGCTAAAATGCAGCAAAGTAGCAGATATGCAGATCCGGTTATTCCTGACCTTTCTATGGTTTCTAGAGATATATTTTATCGATGCGATTCAAGCCTTAAGGCAAACTCGATGATTTTCCCAC
This sequence comes from Tanypteryx hageni, assembly GCA_028673005.1. NCBI lineage: Eukaryota > Metazoa > Arthropoda > Insecta > Odonata > Petaluridae > Tanypteryx > Tanypteryx hageni. The sequence continues at coordinate 58,584,840 of CM054117.1, forward strand.
GGAACGATATTTTTCTCGGCCAGCTTATTTTCCGTCCGAAATTCCTACGGAATCGGTAATATTTTCCTTCAGAGCTCTTTCTTTTTTTGCCGACAAATATCTTTGCCCTGACCTTCACCTTACGATCACTTGGTTATTCGCGTCGTTTGCCTTCGGGCGTCGTCTACCCCTCTCCCCTTCCCAAGTTACTTCACTAATTCGACTTCGGCGCCACCGGTTGTTTTTATCAGGACTGCTCAGGTAATCTCGGCGAGGGTTTTCGGGATAAAAACTCCGATTTCGATCGAGCGTCTTCTCCTCCCCTCAGACTTATCTTAACTGCGACCTTTTTTCCCCATTGTCTGGGGGCATTTCGCTTCGAAAAATCCCTCCTCCCTGACGCAGTTCCCACGGGATGGGATTTTGTTTACCTCTCGCTCCGTTTTGACCGCTCGGGCAAACTCTTGCTGTCTCTCCTCTTCGTTCTTCCCCGACAAACGACCCCAGCCTCAGGCCTCGTCATAATTCTTTCGCGCGGGAACTTTTAGGTCTCTCCTTCTGTTGGTTCGACTTTTCGTATTCTCGGTAGATTCCCGTGTTGACAGTCGCATTTTTTTCATTTGATTAATTTTTTTTACCTTTTAGTTGATTGAATTCGTGGTATTTAAGCTGGTGCATACGAACCCAAATGTATTGCCTAAGTTAGACTTTTATTATCCGTGATTCTCCATTCATCACGACTTATTGTAACCAGTGTTCATCTAATACTACCTTTTTATGGCTATCGGAACTATCTAAGTTAGAGGTGAAAGCGAGCAACTTTCGGAATAACTTTGTTTAATTCCTTGTTTCAAAAAATAAAAATTATAAAGCGATCATGGTTTCAGATGGTGACCTGATGATGGTGAGATGCACCGAAACCTTTCACTTTTTAATTTTCATTCTTCGTTTTGTGGAACTAAACGAAGTCATTCCGAAAGTTCTCTCTTTCACCCATGTAATACAATTCCAGCGAGAAAAGGCTTCTCTAGTCAACGAGACTAACTAACTTATCAGCTAGGTTCCGACCATAAGATAATCCTGATAAATTTGTAAACATTACATAATGGTTTAGAAAAGTTAGTAACAAGACAGATTAATGCAAATGACTATTCACGTACACCAAATAAATCTTCCGTTTTCGAGGTTCGTCATTAATCTTTCCCTTTACCAAAGGTGCGATCTGTCGAATAATCCACGGCGAATAATCCAAGTGAATTCTTGTGGCAAAACATAATTATTGACGAACGGCGAGTTACCAATGCGGACGATTGCTTTGTGTAATAGTTGAAACGCTCGTCTGGTTTACTCAACCGTTTTAAGGCTCTTTAAGCCAGAAAATCATCTCGGAGATTCATTTTTGTCCCTAGGTTGCTATTTTCACTTCGGTTAAAGTTCTCAAATAGGTTGCTGTGACAACTACGTCCAAACCTTCCTATTTCTCTTCGTCACCCCTTGTCGAATTATATCTCCCTCAGGGGATCGGAGCTTAGTTAGTGGCGGAGTTCCCTCCTGTCATCTCTACTTAAAAATAGTCACAAGGGAGTCTGAAGAAACCGTTTCGATCAGTATCAGGAGAGAGAATGACGGAGAGAAGACGCCACAGTCTAAAAAAAAATCCATAAAACGTCCTCCGGCCGGGGATTGTTTTAGATAAATTTCCCTGGTAAGATTAGAATAGCTCATAAAATTGAGCGGAAGCCATTTCCTCTTCACCCAATCGTTGTTTGTTTTTCGAGCGAGTGGTCTTATTTTAAAATGAAAGTTATGTCGTTTTGGAGATTTTAGAAATGAGGAAGGTACTGTAAAAGCCACGATTATAGAGGCTCTGAAGTAAGTTAGAATTTTCCGTGGTAACGTATAGTATCCATTGCTATTTTTATTATGAGAAGTTTTATAACTATTTTATATGTTAATTTATTTATTTTCCGTTTATTATTGGTCTGATGCAAAATACATTGAGGGTAATTATTTTATGCTTGCAAGTTTATTGTATGGCACATAAACCTCAATATTCAATGAAGTAATAAATTTTACTATACATGTATCGGGTTCATTCATTCTGATGTATACGGTGCGTGGCTTGTTTATTTACTTAAATAAATTTGTATAGCATTTCACGGATATATTAAATAAATTTTCCTCTAAATTTAATACTTCGGATTATCTTATTATCTGTGGTTGCAATCAAAAATCCATTTAATATAATTTTTTTTACGCATTTATTATTCCCGATCACCCACACCAAGACTAGCTGATCCGAATCATACTTTAACCTCTGCCTGCGACCTTCACCTCCCTATACAATCTCTCCGCATCCGGGAACTTACGCTCCTCACCCACGTCTGTATTTCTTACGCTGGATAACACCCGGCAATTTTTATCGCGTAGAGAGTCGACTTTTTTCCATCCGGATTTAATAAAAAGAAGTACCACACCTATATCCGGGGCACCTGTCAAATTCTTACACCGAGACCGATACCGGATAGATAGAACCTTTCACCGTGAAATCCTTCACCTGTTTGTCGCGATCATCCAGTCCACGAGTCACGTCTTATCCAAACCATCCGCCTCTTCCCATCTCGCGAATATATCTATATAGAGATTCTTCAAACGCCCTGCAATTCCTTCCTTCCTATCGCCCGTAATCTTACTCATATCCTTCTCGGTTCGTCTCCTTCGCGGAATCGTTCTATTTTCCGTCTCGTCGCTCCTCCCTCGTTCTCGCGAAAATCATATAAAAACTCCTACGTACCGGCCGGACGCCGCTGAGCCTTTGGTATCCTTCTATTATTTCCCCTTAAGCTTTGCCTGTTCCTCGCACAGTGAGAGCCATCCTCCTCCAAAGGATGACTCTCCAAACAAACGCTCAGCTTAATTTTGCGCCTTATGTGACTGCGGCTTCTTATCCGTCACCAGGACTATCACCCGAAATATTTAACTCCTCGATCTATTTTGCGTTAAATATACCGTTTTAGAGCTCGTTATTCTTTGAAGCTTCGTGTTTAAGTTTTCAATTCGTCGTGTTTTATATGGCGGCTTGCTTTTTTGAATCGAATATAATTTTTAAATTTAAATTTATTAGATTAACCAGCAAATATTTTTCGTGGCATATGCTATTAAAATGCAGATATTATTGAAAGTTTATTTGCACTGCTTGCATGCATAGAAAAATATATATAGGAAATCATTAGCTTTTTAGTAATTTAAAAAATCTTTGTTTTGCTCGACAAAAAATTATTCAGACGTCCAGAAAACACTTTGACCTAAAAATTCTACTCAACGATCTCTTTCTCTTTTTGCTGACAGTGTTTACTCTTTAGGCAGAGGTATTGTAGAAGAACATTGAAATATCTATGACATAAAAACTAAAATAGCCAAATTACCTCGATCAATGGTGATCACAAAATTATTACGTATGGAAGTAACAATAAGGTCTTTTCACTCAGCAGAAACTGAGAGAACTATAAGTTTTCTGTATGAGAAAAACTCTGCCTTGACTGAGAATAAAACCCAAGTCTTTCACTTTCCGGGTGGATATTCTGCCACTGAACTTCCGAAACATACTAATACTCCAGTTTCAGAATGGGGTCTTTCTCTCGTTGAGGTTGAGCTAGTAATGCTAGTATCAACCTCCCCCAACAGATATCCTTCATGAGGAACGCCCAAAGAAAACCTGCTTTCTATAAATACTTATAGTCCAGCAAGTACTTGCATGCAAAGAATTTAAGATCGACAGTTTTCATTGTGTTAAAGGGTTTCTAAAATTAAATTATTTACTAAATTCACTGCTACTTATAACAACCAACTAGTGAAGAGAAAGGCCATTTGTGCGTCGTTAAAGCTTCAATAACGAATACGTAATCATCTTATTTACTTATCATACAGGTTTTATAAGGTTTCATGGAACTTAGCAGATTCATTCAAGTTAGGCCTCGATTTGTCACATTCACGGAACTTTTTTTGCTCTCCGTTTTACTTTCATCGGAAATACACAACTTCCCGGCTATCGCCACTGAAACGTAAGCTGAATCATGATAAGTTATTCCGTTCCCGAAGTGGCCAAATAAGAACTTTTTTTCAGTCTTCATAGTCCCAAGAGTCACCAAGTCGACAGGTTTCATTTCAAGCCACCCAAAGTTCCGCCTCAATGTTCCTAGCCACGCCCATTTCTCTATTCTTCTCCGCCATTTATCTGTTCGGCGTCCTCAGAAAAAGTCTCCGTGGAAAGGCGCCATCTCGTAAGATCTTCCCTTTATCCCTAAGCGTTAGGTTGTTAACAACATCTCTGTTTACAAAACAAACCATAGTCCCCGTCGCAAATCCGGATAAGGTAAACATTATTTTTGGTCCGCCGACCAAGGAAATCTGCAAAAAAATCTTCCCCTTTAATTCTGTTTTATTAGCGGGCGACGTCGGAGGGTAAGAAGATCAACGACCCCTCTCCCTCTCTATTTTTTTAGACAAGATACTTCTCGGCCAATGCCGTCTTCTGTATTTCCGAGTTGGAGAAATAAAGGAGAGTGAGGGTCGATGAAATGGTGCAGGAATAGGGATCAAGAAAATTACAATAAAAGGGCGTAGTTAAAGGGCTTCAAGGCGGCAAATAAATCGAAAGTAGGATGGTTTTTTATTTTAGTTTTAAAAGTTTTAATCGATAAATGCACGTCGCCATCTCTTGTTATTAAGATTAATTTTAATTCATATTTAGTTTTAACTCATTAGTCGTTATTCTTTCTTTTTCGTTATTTTTTAAACTTAGGGTGTGTAGAAATACACAAATAAAATTTATTTAAAGTCGCTTTCAAGAAACTATAGAGAACCATTTGATTAAAAAGAGAAAATAATTATTATCCACAAAAACCATAGATTTTTTTCGTCCGATCAATCGAACAGTTCTCTAATGGGTTAAATAACTCATGAACAGCACTCGAAGGTGTTTTGCAATGATCACACGAAAAATTACAACTATGTAGTGCAACCATCCCCTGCAACTAGAGTCAAACACCTCTGCCAAAGTCGGAAAAAACATTTAAAGCATACAACAGAAGAGAATGGAAGATAGAGGAAGAATAAACTAAGGGAAAGAAATGGAGTTGAGAGGTAACGTAGGAAGAAGTACTATACTAGAAGATAGAGAATAAAGCATGTGGGAGAAATTGAAGGTGAAGTAAGAGGACTGGAATGGAACAGACGAGAGAAAAACAACAACGAAAGTAAGGAATTACGAGAGGAAAAGTGAGATTCGAGATCAAACGAGACAGTAAGAGAAGGGTACGAGAAGCAGAACAGACAAGTATGAACTAGGGCATACGTAAAGGGAAAGGAGGGGAAAAGGATGAAAGTAAAAATACAAGGGAAAATGACAGGAGAAATGAGGGTAATATTCTGGGAGAGAGGGGGGGGGGGAGGGGGAGGGAGAGTGAGAGGTTGGGCAAGGGAGAAAGGAAAAAGATTTAATGGCAAAGAGGGGCGGCGGACAGGTCGGCCCGTGAAGAGTGGTCGTGGTTGTGTTGGTAGGAGATAGCTTGTTTTCCATCGTAGCTACCATCACGGTCAGAACACATACACACACACGCACGTCCCCACCGCACACGCTCGCCTGAGAGGCCACTCGAACACGATCTCCAACACGGCGATCCGCAGTTAATCGATGCTTAGGGAATGAAAAATTAGCCACGCAAAAACTTGAAAAATTAAACGAAATACGGAGAGACAGTACGGATGATAAATCCGGCGCGGTTCTGTTCTGGTATTAAAAATAAAAAGTACCCACCACGCGGGGAAGGGTGACTGCGTTGAGGGGAAAAGGGTTTCGGGGAGTAGGGAGGGATAGGTGACAAGTAGGATGGGGGAGGTATTTTGTAAGGCGTGGTAGGGGGAGATGGAGATCGGGTGGGGGTCGCGCGGTACGCTTACGGACGGGGAGGTCGAGGTCCTTGCAGTTTTTGGATGGTAGAAAAAGAGTAGGAGGAGGGATAAGCGAGCTGATTTATAGGGAGGAAAGGACCGCCATCACAATTCTCCCCACTCCCCTCTCCCCTCCCCCCACACGCATCCCTCTTCCATCCCATCCTCCCTTTTTTCTCACAAATAAAAGCGAGGGGAAAAAATCCCGAGGAAGAAAACATTCGGCAATTCTCACGTGACGAGCGTTAATTATTTAAAAAAAGAAAAACGTTTCGAGTCGTGTCACGAATGCCTTTAGCAGCATCAAATGAAATCATTCGTTTCTGCGCGGGAAAATAGAAAAAAATGCATAAATGTTTCGCTTTCTTTCGCGAGAGCTATAAATCCTTAAGGCGCACTATTAATCACGGGGTTGCGTTTCGGGAATTACCTTTTCATAACTATTCGGCGTCGGAAAAAATCAGAGCTTTTACTCGCTAGAATCTTATCCGTTAAACCGTCCCATTTAATAAAATGAAAATGTATCCTGAAAAGTTGCTTCGGGGAGTCGACGGATCTTGAAATATTACCATGCCAGTTAATATTTGGAAAACGATTAGTTTTAATTTTAAAAGCCGCCAAATTGTTTTAAACGAGTCTGTCATTTACACCCACATTGCGAGATTCATCCAGTTAAAAAAACTCATTTTCCGGTTCGTTCTAATATTTGGTTTATAGCCTCCATATCTATTATTACGTACAACAACAACCAAAATGCATGGGGGTGAATAATGGGTTGTTGTTCGACCAAGTTGTTGCAAGAAACGGACAAAATTAAATTTAATTAAAAATGCTGTTAGATGGAATAAATGAGTAATTGCAAGCAGACGCGACTTCAAACTCGTTAAATATAAAAACCTGACCTACAAAGTTATGCGGATGAAGATGATTATGAGCAAATGAACCGTGGCAGTTACGAAAAAAATTGCAGTAAGAGAATGTGAGCAAATTGTACGGTCTTTTCGTACTAATGCTATTCTTGCAGAAACCAGTTTAATAATCTTTAACTATGACTATGAATTAACAAGATCTTGGTTCGGTAAATTAAATAGAGAAATATAACTAAATTAGAAAAATAAAATGAATTGTTACGTATTTCGTGGACAAAACTTGCTGGAATGAGAAGGATATTGTTCAAAGTTGCAGTACCTATGGTTTGAGTATATTCATCATACAAATTTATGAGAGAAATAAAGAAACCGGGAGGGAAAAGTTTTCTTTGGTTTGATTTAAAATCCGACATTATAAAAATTCAATTCATTTGAGCATCTCCGTAAGCCCTTAAAGCAGGTCGTTAAGAGAGACACAAAAGTTTCTTTGCGGCAGCATTTTATTTTCTGTTTTATGATAAACTCTAGCAGTTGACATTAATCCTTTGTTTTACATTGCTGGTAATGAATGAGTACTTCCCCGCGATTTCACAAAATTTTCATTCGAAGTATATTTGGTAAATATCGCGGAGAGAAGTGGCCGGGTGAGAAGAAAATGGAAATTTCTCAAAGTCAAGTTTTGAGGAAACACTGCGCCCGAAAGTAGAGCATTGGTGACGAATCGTAAACGTGTTTCCTGAGAAAATTTTAGCCGTGTTGCTTGGCAGGTGACAGAGCGTAACTAACGAATTTTAAAAGATGGATTAAGAAGAAGAGACGTTTCCTCGCGCCATTCATCTCTAGCCCCTTGGAGTTCGCGGCAAAGTGACGCCGCTCCGAGAAATTTGCACCACAAAGCGTCGTCGGGTAGGAGAGGAAACCTTTCGCTTTAAAGCATGCGCCACCTCATCTGAGGCGGTTTAAGCCTTGCTTATATCGTGACGTCACACTTAAGCCGATTAGCAGAGGCGTGCTCATTTGAGGTCGCATTATGCGCGGGCAATTATCTAAAATAAACACGTGCTATAAATCCTAATAAGCATCCGAATCCCGTTATTGGGGATAGTAGAGAGAGAGAGAGAGAGAGAGAGAGAGAGACCGGAAACAAATTACTTACGGCATGACGAGTGTGTCGGTGTTTCTCGATTAATTCCTAGACGACCTTCAGAGGGTACCCTCGCCTTAAAATTTCACGCGCCGTAGAATCGCTTTCCTCAATGCGTCTATTACTTGTGCGAATGTAACTGGTAATTTTTCTCAACTACTTTAACGGTCGCTTCTTTGTTTGCTGTCTCTTAAATTAGAGGAAGGCCAGATCGTAAAATGAGGTGATGGTCACGCATAAGTTTTAGAGGGAAAAACAATCAAGAGTAAAACTCTACAATCTCTCTAGTTATAATTTGCAATGACCTTTTCAGGCCGATGAAAGGCTTAGTTCCGTCAAATTGTTTTTCCTTGCATCCTTCCAACTGTTTTTACATCTTTGAGAAGCAATTGATTTTTTCCCCGGATGGTTTGATCAGTAGTGGGCAAACTAAGGCCCGCGGACCGTATGCGACGCAGTTTTATCAACCATTTCTAGAAAAATTTTCGGCTTAAATTTATCGTGGAAATGATACGTTTCGGTTTATAATTAAAATGGCGCATTTTTAATATGAAAGAAACTTGGAAATAATGTTTCGCTGATTGTTGAAAATATATTGTGATATTTTCTAAAATATAATTATTGATGATTGAAATATCTCTTTTATAGGAGTAAATAGATGCTATTTTCCTGATATGTGGCGTGCAGAAGCCTATATTCATTTACGTTTGGCGGTGTTTGCGCGCGCTGCTGCTCACTGGGACAGACAAAGCCTGCTCAAAATGTGTGATTATTTGCGTCGAGTTGAAAGTGTTTTGGACACGAGTTCCGAGGTTAGACCATAAGAAATTGAGAGAAAATAAACTACACCGCACAGCTGTTGACGATTTCGAGGATGTAAATATGCCCACTCGTGCGGTGGATGCGTCATTCTCGGCTGAAAATTTTACACGCACTCGTATAATTTGCAACAGTCGCGTTAGGGATGGAACTTATATTGAGGCTATTATGAAAACTGCCGATTCATTCAACCTATTGCGGCATAACGTAGAATTAACTATTTCCATAACCTTTGGTTTAGAGCAGGGTTGGGAAACCTTTTCTACAAGGCGATGGTGGTAGCAAATTCTTCGGCGGGCCGCATTGGAAGTTACCAATGCTTCGGCGGGATGGGTTCGAGTTTCAATCGAAAGTTAGCTAGATATTCTGAAGTCTCATTTAATTGGAAATAAATTCTAAATGAGGCTTTTAGTGCTAACATTTCAATATTAAATGCTTTATTACTATAATTTTGAATGAAAAATGTGGATGTTTGTGTTAAATATTACGGATCTCTTTCCTACCATAGCATCGCGGGCCGCACAAAACGCCTTCGTTGGCCGCATGCGGCCCGTTGGCCTTAGATTCACCACCCCTTGTTTTGATATGAGATATTTTTTTATAGCGATGGCGGACTCCGTGGAATCCTAGTTTAGCAACAGTTGTTTGTCTCACGGCTTGGAGCAAAAATCAATAAATACTAGCCCTTATGTAACAATTTCATCTCATTTCATTAATAAGCTCTAATTCAAAGCGCAATCATCAAGCCCCCATATTTCTCCTTTGTTATATTTATATAAATAATATTAATTTTTAAACCATTTTAGACAATGCAAACAAAATTTTTAAATTAATATATTTGAAAATAATTGGCAATGTTTTTTCTATAAATGGAAATGAAATTGTAGAATGCGAGTCAATATGGCACGTATTGTATATTCCTACATTAGAAACAAACACATTTATACGTTAGTTCTGCGTCAATTTGTTGTTTGCGTGTCGGTATATAAAAGCAGTTATTTGTATCAGTCAGATCTAGTAAAGGGAACAAGATTTATCCTTGTGGTTTTCTCTCAATACCTTTAGGCAGGCCAAATACCCGAGGAAAATCCTCTTCGTGTGGAAACAATAGGAGTCCTCTGTCATTTTCTGAACACACGGTAATCCGTAATATCCATGTGCTAAGAATTGCTTCCAGAGAACCATTATGTAAACCAGTTAAAAGGATTTCACGTGCTGAATGTCATCCTTGAAAGTGAGTGACAAAAACTTTAATAACCTATCTATGATGAGAAATAGATTTAATGTCTTCTGGCGTTAGAATCTTCACGAACGGTACTTTTTTGTGTATTTTTCTGGCTCAAACGTGTGAGCAGTTGGTAATAAATCGTACCTCTGGTGTTATGGTGTATCACAGATTTAGATGTTGTTATTCCTTCAAAATCATGCGGAAAGAAATTAGCGGCTCCAAAAAAATAGAAGGGATTACTTTTCGCCAATATCTTTAAATGTATGTTTCCGAAGAAAAAGTTCGGGAAAAGTAGGATTTGGTTGTAATTAAAGTGTTCAGGTGAAACATATTCCGTTGGACGAATAATTTATCGAGGATTTTATGATCTAAAGAATTTAATATACTAGCTTAGGTGAACGATTGAAGGATAAAGCGTTTACTAAATAAGCAAATACAATGATGGAAATGGGTGCTATTGTTATCTATATGACACAATATTATTTTTAAATCGCCGTTAAACATCCACGCAGATGAGAAAGATTTTTTGCTTGAGAAAATATTTATAACAGTAGCCAATACAGAAAAGATACCTCATTTTTAGATTATTTTTCCAATTTTTGTATCTATCGCATTTAAATTCCAGTCGTATTCGATTTGGATAAATACAGCATATTAAATTATACCGGCAATTGATGCATGGAACCTTCATGCCAAACGCTTCCAAATATTTTAAAACCCAGATCGACGCGATAACACGTCCTGCGGACAGCTGACTAATATTAAAACGCGCCTAAAATTAACCCCCCCTACTTAGAAAGCAAAATTGACGAGTGAATGTCTGAAATAATTTCTAATTTTGAGCGACCTTGCGTGCCTTACCCAGAGTCCGGGATGCAGGCAGGTGTATATTCCTCTCTTACGGTGGGCAGTAGCTTGCGCCTCAGTCTTCAAACCAATGACTTTTTTATTTCTTGTCCTCTTTCCTCCTCCTTCCCGCTGGCTATTCTTGTGAAAATTTCGTGAAAGGCTGCCAGCAACGATTCGTCTGTGCCAAAATCAGACCTCGTGGTAGACTGCTAACTTTCAAAACTCGCCTCCTTTCCTCTTAAAACATAATCACCGGTTTTGTTTGTTTCGACAGGGAGATTTGTATCCTTATGTCTTATTAATTGGGCGGATACACGGCTATACGTTTTTAATTGACCCGGGGAGTCCTAGCGTCCCGCGATGTGCTGCCTGTGATTATTTCCGGATATCCGTTCCCTTTCCACCCTGCGATAAAAGAGGGTTTTTAAAAGGTCTAGCTTACACTGTTATTATATATATATATATATATATATATATATATATATATATATATATATATATATATATATTGGCATTGTATAAAATGAGATTTTTTATTCAAGATGACTGTCTGTTAAATTCGATTGCTATATTTAGAGCAGAAAATTGACGACGCATTAAAAATCGCTCGTTGCGGGGAATTTTTTTTCATGGCCGGTAATCGTTATTTTTGTTTGATTTATTCTTTTTCGTTAATTTTGCAATCTAACCCATTTGCACGTTTGATTTGATACTATTTTATTAAGATTTCCACCTACTCCAACATATGTCTTTGTTTATGGCGTCACGAAATTTCCTTCCACATTTAGTAATGTGGAGATTCAATAGCCCCGGACTATACTTTTTGATAACTCGACGAAAGTGTATTTTCCGCAAATACATTCGAACCTCGATATCTCGAACGCCCTACACGAATTTTCGACGAGTTAAAGTAGATATTAAATTGCATTAGTCGAAGTTTCGATTACTGAAACTCTCTGTTATCCATTGAGGTTTGTTTTATCGTAGTTTGACTGTTGTTCCAATACGTTCTTTAACTGTTTTTTTGTCTCCCTGACTTGTCGGTTTCAACTGTCAATCAAACAAGAAACCGCACCTTATATATAATCAACTATTTATTTATTTATTTATTTTTCAATTGCTCTTAATCAGCACTGTATAGAATTTAAATAGAGATGAGTTGTATTTTAAGAAAATCCACAAAGAAATCCGTACCCGCTGCGAGGCAGACATACTACCCACCGCTCTCTCGAGGCCGTCACGATGTCCGTAATTTACTTCTCATCCAATTTAGCCGACTATTTGCAACACAGTACGAATAGATTACTCCTCACTTGGACACGGAAAAACTCGAAGCAACATTCACGCTCTCGGAAGATTTAGTTTCTGATTCTTTCTAAATAGTTTTATAAATGGCTTTATATATCTCTGCTTTTGATTAGTCTTTTCAAAGTGTAGCGTTTGCCTTATATGTATGCATCAAGTGAAGCTCTAATCTAAATCCATGCTGTTATTCGTAATTTTATGCTAGTTATCAGTGATAACCGGATGAAATACTTTCATTCGTTTAGAGGAAATTTATGTACCGGAGACATTTATATAGATTAAAATTTTCGGAAACAAGAATTTGCGCATTTCCGCACTAAATATTTATGGTGTGACCGGTGAATGCGATAGCTTTACAGATGAGTGATTTTATTAGGCAAAATACCATTATGAGATGCAATAATTAGGAAATATACATCTGAATGCATGAATGAAGACAGCTATCAACTATAGAGACAGTTTCATGCATTTTTATTCGTTTTAAACAGCCGAACGAAGGGCCTGAAAGGTTTTAAGGACAATATTAACGATAAGGGGAACAACGAAACTTCGAAATTTGCCGAAGTTCCTTCGAGATATACCATGATGATTTATCTATATGTACTTTGCCTGCCCGCACTACTGTGCTGGGTTATTTGTATCACTTCACAAGTAGTGAAAGCAGAAAACATTTATCTTACGGTTATTGGTTACGGAACGAAGGAAAACAGGCAACTTATAACACATTTCATTTTCAACACCGCGAGATTTTTAGCAAATAACAAGAAAAAACGGTCAACTTTAACCATTGATGGGACCTGGGGCGAGAGATAAATAGCGAAACTAGTTCAACCCGATTTAGCAGATGTGCAACGGAGCGTGTCTTAAGCGTCGAAGCGACCAAAATCGACGTCAACCCTAAAGAGGGCGTGCAAGTTCTCCTTCGAAAAGACATAATAAACGACCCTTAGCCGCCTACTCGCCAGGGTACGATTTGCTTCCTATCCAGACTTAAGGAAAATTTAGTCCCGACGCGGAAAAGCGAAGGGAATTTATACACGAGAGAATGTAACGCCATGCGATAAATTTCTCCCGTGGCATCGCTTCCCGATGCCTTGTAAACGTTAAGGGAATGACAACAGTCCCGAAAATTGTTTTGACGGGAATTTGGTTAAAAATGTGTCACTTGTTGGAGTCGTTGGATAGTAATCTAGGTTGGCTGTTGAGAATCGCGAGGGATGGACAAATGGGCCACGTGAGGATTGGAAGCTGAATTAATGAACTCCGCTTCCACCTTATATCGTAAGGTAGCTGGTGCAACTATGAAATGAGAGATTTTATGTGTGTGTTTGTATATAAAGTTTCCCGTAGCGTTTATAAATTAGCCAAGTTCGGTATTTACTTTAAAAGTTATTATCGACGTAGATTGGGTTATCAAGAATTTTATTCTTGATACGTTTTTATAGTCTGATGATTTCTCGTCGTCAAGACTAGATAACAGTAGGTTTTTTTATGAATATCAACATTAAATCGCATTTAACCATCCAATCAACATTCGCAGAATTATTTTTTTGGCATTAAGAAGTTTTTTTTTGCATTTCTATGAGATGAACGTTTATTTTAACAGAATAAGACACTGAGGACTTTAAGATTTTTTTCGTAGCATGACCTGCTGAAAGTGATACGAAGAGAGAGATGTCGTTATACTTTATATATATATATATATATATATATATATATATATATATATATATATATGTAAAACTTGAAAATATATAATCACAAAAAACATCGAAATAACAATAAAAACAAAAGAAGAACATGAATAAGTACTGTAATTATTGTGAACGTACGTAATATTACTCCTGAGAAAAATCTTCGACAAACAATTCCAAAGAAGGAAAAAACTTTATTAGCGAAGTATAAAACGAAGTAAAGGAAATAGTACGATACTATTCCAGGGTGATTAACGCTGGAAATATTGGGAATTTTATCGCTAGAGAGAGAGCTATAGTAGGAAGAAAAAAGCTAAGTGAGAGAGTGTGGGAGAGTAGAGAGAGATGAAAGGAGAACCTTAGAGCAACTTGAAAAGAAAGAAGAAAGTAATTCTGGAAATCCTCGACCTTAAAAGCATTCGCGCCGGCCGCGGGATTACTGGATTTCCTTGGAAAATTCCCCCATTGATTTGGACGATTTTAATGAATTGAAGAAAAAGGAAGACATCTTCTCCGTAGGGAGTGAAATTGAGTGAATCGGAGCGACGGGGAAAATCTAAAGATTTAAAGGGGGGAGGAAAGCGGAGGAGCAGAAGAAAGAAGGAAGAGGGAGGGTTATAAGACGGGAGGAGGTGGAAGGGGAATGAAAGGGGGAGGAGTATAAGAAAGGGGAGGAAGAGGGAGGAAAGGATGAGGGATGAGTAGAAGGGAGGGGAGAAAGAGGGAGTAGAAGGGAGGGGAGGATGGGGGAGGAGTAGGAGGGAAAGAGGGAGGAGGGAAAGAGGGAGGAAAACGAAGATGGAGAGATGGAAAGGGGAGGGAAATGAAGAGCAAGAGGAGGAAGGTAAGAGTAGAAGGGAGAGGAGGAAGAGGGAGGAGTAGAAGGAGGGGAGGAAGAGGTAGGAGTAGAAGGGAGGGGAGGATGAGGGAGAAGGAGTAGGAGGGAGGGGAGAAAGAGGGAGGAAAACGAAGATGGGGAGAAGGAAAGGGGAGGAAAATGAAGAGCGAGAGGAGGAAGGAAGGGGGAGAGGTAGGAGTAGAAGGGAGGGGAGGAAGAAGGAAGGAAAGAAGGAATGTATGGAGTGGGAGGAAGACGGGAGAAGAGGGAGGAGAGGAAGGAAGGGGAGACGCGGGAGCAAAAGGGGGAAAAGAGGGAAAGCGAGATGGAAGAGGGAGGGGATTGAAGGAGGGGAGGAGGAGAAGTAGGATGGAGTGGAGGAAGACGGAGGAAGAGTGAGGGAAGGGAGGGAAGTGTAGGGAAGGGGAGATTGAGGGGAGGGGAGAGGGATGGGAGAGGGAGGGCAGAGGGAGGGTAGAGGGAGAGGTGAGGGAGGGGGGAGAGGGAGAAGTATAAAGGAGAGGGAAAGCGGGAGGAAGAGAAATTTATGAAAAATAGCAACGGAAGACGGGTCTCCTCTGGGAAGGGTTAATGAGCGACGGATCAAACGAAGTAATTTCGAAAAATAAAGGAAGGAACTTATTCACGATGAACGGAAAGAATGGATGAAGGTCCGTTTGAATTAAAAAATAAAGATGTAGAATTCTACTAAGGGCGTTATATAAGGGAATCTCAGCCATAAGTACCGTTTTAAAAATGTCTCCAGTCACGAAGTCGTTACGAAGAGTGATCATAGCGCGCCGAATAAAAACGCAAAAGAGGCAGAGTGAAATCAGAAAGGTCATCTTATTAATCCTGCGACTCATAAATTATGGTGATCATAAAAACGTCGATAGGATGGCTCGTTTCTTATTCTCTTTTATGAACGGAATGGGGGGTCTCTTTTTAGTTTGGTTTACAATGCCACCAATTCAGTCATAATTGGAACGAAACGCGAAAGTCCGGGGTTTGTTTTATATTCAGAATCAGAACCACACAGGCATATTGAGATAAATATGCGGACAAGAACGAAGGAAGGAAATTTAATCAGTTTTGTCGAGATTGGCTCTCTAAATGAAAGGATCCTCCTTGTTTAAGTGGATTTTAATGGGAAATAAAAAATATACTATGCGGAGAAATCAGAGAAGGAGATGGAAATATTAGAGGAATTTTATGGTTCTTGGGCGAAATTTCGTTATGTTATAATAAGCACGGGTTAAAATTTAAATTTCGGTGGAAGAAACTTCAGTGCGGGAAGACTTTGGGCAAATGAAAAAGCCAGAACATCTGCAGGAAGGCACGAAATTAATTCCCTGCCAAATGTTTTTACCGTAAATTGTTTTACCGGGAACAAAACATGTTGTTCTACGAGGACTTTTAATTTATCTTCAGGAATTATACTATTAAAAATAGCATTCGGTATTGCAGTTTACTTGCATAAATACCGCAATATATGGAATAAATACTTTTATTTGGCAAAAACGTAGTTAAATTCCTGTTTTGTCAAAGTCAATTGTCAATATTATGGAATTGCGCCGGCTAAATAATCTTTCGTTCAAATAAATACCTATTTAATTAATGTTGTGCTTGGACTGGGCTGCGTCGAAGTTATATACTACTAATTAGTTGCGGAAATCGACTATATTTTGGTAACGTTGTTCAAAGGGATATTATAGAGACATGTTTTTGTCAGAGGCTGCAGGTATTGCGTTATAAAATAATTGGCAATTAGGTTTTAATGATTTTTATTTATAAATTTTCTCGAAACATACGGAGTAAAACCGCCTGAACTACTTAATAATGCAAGCATTAATTTCCCTCTACTTTTGATAACGTCCTTATTAATCGCTTTTTGAATCAGAGTCAACAGATTTTTTATCACGAATTTCGTTATTTTGTGAGCATACATCAGTGGAAATGCACAGTCACTTGGCATAAAAAACATCCTGGAAACTTTCTGTGTTTAACACGAAATTGAATTTTTTATCCACGCACGTTCTTTGGAAGAATGCACATGATGATATGCGATTTAGCTAGTGTTTTACGGACGTTGCCCCAATACGGAGAGAGCGCCTGGATCCTCCATCCCAATTTTGACGGAAATATATTACACCGTACGGAAGAACCTACTCCCCAAATTTCATCAAAAACGGCTCATCAGATTGATAGGCAGACAAACCAATAACAGTGCAAGCGCATAAGGGCAAAGCGATTAAGGCGATATGGTAGTATGGACGAAGGAAGAATTTCTAAGAAGAAGGTATTCTGAACGCAACCCGAGGTAGGATGCCGTGACGCCAATGATAATCTTGTCAGGATGGTATGATAACGGATTTAATAACCTTGGACGTAAATCAAATCTGACAGCATTCGCGGCAGAAAAATGGTTCTTTAAGATCCAGAGTACGGAACAGAACGATGGAGGACTAGCAAAATCGTAACACAATTAAATTTTGAGCGCGTTTCTGGAACGTCAATGAGTATAATGTTTCGTTCATCATTTCACGGGGAGGGTTCAATAATAGAAATTTCGTAGTTCGCTTACTCTTATAAACGATAGAGAACGGTACAGCAAAATTTCATCCGTTACCGCTTTCATAACCATGCAACCACTTATATTATGCGAGTGCGTTGAATATAACTAAGGCTCTCCACAGATCTATGATAATCCAAGAGGTTGACTAGCAAGAAATACACACGCTCTCCACATATGTCACACTCCAACTAGCACAGGTAGAGAAGAAACACTTTAGAGAGGGGTTAGCAACCTTTTCTGCTTGGCGGGCCGCATTCGTAGTTGTATATGCTTTAGAGAGCCTCATTGAACCATAATTTTGTAGAAAAAGTAGAAAATTGTCTACGTAAAATTTTATTGATCACTTTTTCATCATAGATTCGCGGGCTGCATGAAGTGCTCTCGGGGTCCTCATGAGGTCCGCGGGGCCTAGGTTGCCGACCCCTACTATAGATAATTATAGGTGATTTCACGTGTAGAAAATCGTTATGATATATCTGATTCTTGCGATAAAAGTTTTCGCACAAAAATTACTTTTATAAGTGAATAGAAAACCTATCCTTTCTTTTAGTAATGTTTTTACTGTCAGGCGTGATCATAATGAGCTGTGTTCATTTCTGATAATTACAGCTACAATTTATGATTCATAATAGCGATGTTAATATTCAAAGTTATAAATGATAGTGTATATATAAAGTCATGATAATTTTTCGATTAGCAAAAGCTACTATGAACTCTTTAGAATTAACATAAGTAAATATTTTGGTGAAAATATAAATTTCTTTTTGAACTAATTCGTACACCTATTCTACTTTCAAAATAAATACGTTTCTTAGTGCGTTAATGTAATTAATTAGCTCTTCCCTCCAATCGTTATTTTCATTTAGGCAATTCGTAGTTTTAGGTTACAATTATCGCGTATAATTAGGAACCGAGAATTTGAAAATGGAAAAAGTTCAAAATGGTGAAAAACAGCTTTCATAACAAAGAGATAAACTAAACGTGATGAATATTAATTATTAAAAAGGACTAGATCATTAGTTTTATATGGTAAAAGTTAACTTTATAAACGATTTGGAATTTATTTATCCCTAAAGTCGATGGAGTGTATAACTTTTTTCCCCGTGCCTCAGTTGCTCTGGGTCTAAATATCCCAATCTCTATCCTCACCATATATTATCTTCCCATCTTTCACTTACTCTGCCCTTCTCTCTTTTTATACGTTCTTTGCACGAAGTGAACGCATATACGGAAGGTCGTGTCTGTCCTTACGTCCACATTTTTCATTTCGTAAACCACTTGGCTGTCTTTTATGGGATTTGGTAAGGAAAATTTACACAAAAAGTCGTCGAGCTAGTTTCTTTTTGATCCATATTATCCCATTAGATCATCATCTTTGCATAAGAGTCGGTATATAATTTTACTTGTACTTGCAAGTAGAGATGTTCAATTACTGAATTTTCTTGAGAAGTGAGAATTTCCGAGTTTAGACCGTAGATCAAGACAGTCGCGAGAAATGCTATTGATTGATGATTTGATTTTATTCTTTAAAACATAAATTCAAGGAAAAATTATATTTTTTCCAATAGCCATAATAACCCATTTTAGAATCTACTTTAAGCGAATCATCACTGCTGCTTTGCAACCGAAACGCGCATCTAATATTCTCCACCATTTTTTGGTCATTGATGAAACATAATTTGTCAAATTGATTACAACCATAAGGTGAGGTCGTTATTTTTCTTTAGAATTAATCAAATTATTTTCATGCATATTGTTTTTCCAAATCGCAAATAATTAATTTGAAAACTCGGTACTCCGCCGTGAAGAACACCATTCCATTATCGTTCTCTCTCGCGTCATCTTTCGAATCATTTTCACCAATTCTTTAATTCGCTCTTTCTCTGCTTGTCTTTCTCGCCGTATCCACGTTTTTATCTCCTCTAACTTTCACCATTCGTTTTCCGCTCTCATCTCCTCCTTTTATCTCTGTTTTTCCTCGAACCTTCTCACTCATAATTCTCCCGCTCCTCCCTCCGCCTTTTACCTGTTTCCCTATTTCAACAGTTTTCCCCTTCTTTCTCATCCTCCCTTTTCCCCTTTTTACGTCAAATTCTCCCCCATATTCACCATCCCGTTCCTTTCCACAGGTCTCCCTCTCCCTCCAAACATTCCTTCTTCCTCTCCTCTCTTTTTAATGCTCGCTTTTTCATTCATTCTCGCACCGTCCAAGTTCTACCATTCTTTCGTTGCTCAACTTCCTGCTTGGCGTCGCTGCCTTCTCGTCCCAACGACTCCTAAAGCTCCTCCATTCAGAGTGAGTTACCGTATGGACACAAATAAAACGGAATATATGCTCCTCCGGGGAGAGGAGGTGAAAAAATCGGACCCTTGATGCCGAGGGCGCCGTGAAGGTGGGGCGGTGGGGTGGTGGGTTCACCGTTCAGGGTGAAATTGGGTTCCTGCATGTGTGACCTGCATCCCGGAAGGAGTTTGAGAGGGAGGCAAGGAGGAAGGGTGAAGGAAATCAAATTATTTGGCCACATGCATCTCCTTTCGCGTTTCGCACGGCCGTTTGGATCGCGTGCAAGTCTGCGTTCTTTCTTTCCATCTCTACCTCTATCCATCTCTCCTTCCCACTTTCCTGCCCTACAGCCACACCCGTGTTACGGCCCTCCCCGGACTTCATCTTCTCCTTTCTTTGTCTTGCATTCCCCATCCGCCCACACTTCTTGCAATACCATCTCGTAACAGTTCTCCACGTGTTCGCCATTTACTTTTTTCTGCTTCCGTTTATTTATTTTCCGTCTCTGCCACTGTTTCCTTCCTATTATGCCGTGCGGGTCTCATTATTTCTGACATTCTCCTTTTGGTTCCTCTCTTTCTTCATATCATCTATTTATTTCTGTTTCGTTATGTATTTCTTTCTCGCTTTTTTAACCCATCTCGCTAGGTTTTTCTTATTTCTTTCTTTCTCTTACTTTTCTCTTATTAGTCTCTTTCTGATTTCCGATTATCTTTCTCTCTTGGTCTACTTTCTTCTTTCTTTTCTTGCTTTGGTTCTCTCTTTCTCACACTTTCTTTCACTCATCATCCCCCTTTTGTATCTATCCCTTCTCTTTATTTCCCTCTTTTCTTCTATTAATTTCTCACAACTTATATTCTTCTTAATCGTCTCTCACTTTCTACTTTTCCTCTTTTTGTATTGTAACTGCCTCATTTCAGCCTCCATTTTGTATTCGTTTTATGTTCTTTTCTTTTTCCCCATATCCTTTTCTATATCCTCATTTCCGTTTCTTTCCTTGTCGTTTTCTCTCCCTCTGTTCTCAGCTTTCCATTTTTATCTCTCAGTCCCTTCCTCTCTCCCATCTTCTCTTTCTACGACTTTTGAGATTCCAAATCTCTTCCCGATAGAATACGAGAACGGGTTTTTCCTCCTTTCCGCAGGAACTTTTTTCCCTTATCTGTTGAGAAGTTTCATCCTCTTTATCTCTCTCTCTCTCTCTACATTATTCTCTCCGATTTATTTTTCACTTTATTTCGCCATTTCTCTCTCTCTCCCTCTTTCTCTTTTACCTCTCATTCACGCAACTCTCTTTCTTCGAGGGAGAACGTCAGTTATCGTGAACATAGCGTCGGACTTGACACTCCCCATAGATTTATGCTCACCAGAGGCTTGTATCCCTTGCCAACCCTCCTCTCGCTTTTTCTCCCTTCGTCTTCCTCATTCCCTTCCCCTCCCTCTCCCTCCATCTCTCTCACTCCTCCATCCCTCTCACTCCCTTCCCCTCACTCCCTCCCCCTCACTTCTCCCCCTCACTCCCTCCCCATCACTCCCTCCCCTCACTCCCTCCCCTCACTCCCTCCCCCTCCCTCCCTCCCCCTCACTCCCTCCCCATCACTCCCTCCCCTCACTCCCTCCCCCCTCCCTCCCTCTCACTCCCTCCCTCTCACTCCCTCCCTCTCATTTCCTCCCTCTCACTCTCTCCCTTTCCATTCCTCTCTTTCCCCTTCTCTTCTTCAGTGTCCTCTCTCTTCTTCCCTCTCCCACTCTCTGCTTTCCTCTATCTCCGTCCTCTCCCTGTTTCCATCCATCTCTCCTTCCCTTTCTCTCACTCCCTTTCTCTCTGCCCTTTTCCCCTATCTTCCGTCTCTCTTCCCTCACCTCCCTCCCTTACTCCCTCTCCCCTTCTCTTCCATTCGCTCTCCCTCTCTCTGTCAGTCATTAAGAGTGTTAGATTCCTGGGCCGTTTTACGTGATGTTTTTTTCTCTCCACGCGCGAAGTTGAATACTAAGAACTAGTGCTCGAAGAAGGAAAAGACCTAAGGGCACGAGAGGAAGGAAAGTGCTGCTAGAGGGATGAATAAAACCTCTTAAATTTCAAAAGAGTAGAAGTTTCAGAGGACACGGTTTTTTCCTTGCTCTGCAGAATATGCAGTGGCAAACTTGTGAAATAAAATTACAACGATTTATTGGCATAAACGTAGCCAATTTCTACAATTTAAAAAATTAAAATTTCTAATTTTTACAAATTTTACGAAGTTTGCTCGTTGATTTTTTTGTCTTTTAACCATCAAAACAGTGCCTCCTTTTATAAAAAACTAAAATATCGGGCACTTTGATGTTGGACAAATGTAGTGCCTGATAATTGGGTTGGTTTCTATCATCGAGAACGTGATGCTTCGTATTTTTGTCTCTCGGAGGCATTTACATGTTTAATATTTCGCAATTTTCATATTGGTTATTCATTTTTTAAGGAAAATGAATGTTTTTAAGCTGATTTAAGTTCTTTCTTATAATGGACGAGCCGATTCATGTGAATATGAATCCTAAATATTAACACCCCTTTGGTTCTAAATTTACCTAATGTAAGGCACCTAGTCTTTCGACGTTTCAGTTCAATGCTTTGCCTGCCAACTCATCCATAAGGTTCATGACAGTAATCTCACTGGAGTAAAAACATTTCTCTCTTTTCTAATGTTCAGATTTTGCGTTGTTCGCTCTCTCTCTCTCTCTCTCTCTCTCTCTCTCTCTCTCTCTCTCTCTCTCTCTCTCTCTCTCTCTCTCTCTCGTCCTATTTCCCAAAACTGGCTCCGTACGTTTTTGCGATATTATGCCTCGCGTGACTTCTCGAAGGGTGTGGTACGAACTCTTCCAACATTAAAAAAAAAATAATTCTTTGGGCGTTATTGTTTTCTTTGTCGTAAATCCGTGTATCGCATAAACTCAAGCAAATGCGAGCATTAGCCCTAATGTTATGAGTGGCGCGGAGAATCGTAAACTTCGAGTTTTGTTTTAAGAACGTATTAACTAAGTCCTACATTTAGTGTCTCACTAGCGCTGCGAAAAATATGAGTTTTAATCCATCCACGCCCGAAGCAATTAAACGTCCCCACTTAAAAACCAGCCATAGTAACCGCCGCGGAGTTATTACCTCCAGGCTAGTGGCGGAAAGCGATTTGGCACGACTTTCAATGAATCTTTCAACGCGCCGTGGCCATATGCAAAGTAGTCAATCGGAATCTTTGCTCTCGCTAAAGGCGCCATAAGTTAAAATCGCGCAATCAATGCCAAAACCGCATCTTTGCCATATCCGTTCGCCCCTTTGAATTAGACGATACGTTCCAACCTGATAGCACCCACGAATTCGCGCTAAAAATACGACGCACTCGAAATACGTTGCGGATAATTCATATGCTGTCTCAATGAGCTATATGCGGCTGAAACTCTGCCCGAGAAGAAGCTGTCATACATTTGCTAGAATTTATCGCGGCATGAAATTATAGTTATCATGCTTTCGCCCTCTTTTTCCGAGTTAGGACGCAGTCATAAGAAAATTATATAAAATATATGCGGCAATCGCACCTTAATACGACGCAGTTTTAACAAAATCTGTCCTCGATTCGCTTCACCACTATTTTCTTATTATGGAGTCTCTAATTAAGGGATTCGCAAGTTTGTGTGACACGTGTTTGCCTCATTTTACAATCCACTAAATTTTATTACGCCGCTCAGATTTTTTCTAAGATGATCTCGAAAATCTAAATTCACAGAATTTTAGCTATGGTTTTTTAAATTGTGCAATTTGTGTAGCGCACCTTTTTCTCCGTTATCATTAAAAGATTTTATATAATTTTCATGAAAGCTTTATACTCATGTCCTTACACCTCTCATCGCCTACTTCTTTTTCTGACTCGCCAACTATGTATCTCATTTCTTATCCCTCCATCTTCCTTCCCTCCTCTTCTCTGCCAAGTTATTGCACTCCTTCCCATTTTCATTTTCCTACCTTCCTTTCTTCTCTTCGTCGCTTTTGCTCTTCGTGATTACTTATATTTTTACCGCTTCCTTTGTCTTCGTTTGTTGCTGCATTCATCTTTCTCATTTTTACCCATCACAATCGCATCCATTATTCATATCTCATCTCCTTTTGCATGCAATTTTCCTCTCCTCCATCTATTTTAATTTTTCTTCCGCTTGTCTTTCTGTTATTGCCTCCCTCATTCCCTTCATTTCTTCCCTTAACCTAAAAATATTTCTCATTATAGCTTACGTTTATCACTTTCCCTTCTCTCTATAACTTATCTTTGTCTCCTGTCCCCGCTCACGTCTTTTGTCTCGTATCCTTTCTGCCGCCTCTCTTTCGCTCCTTCCTTCCTCTTCCTCTCTCCCTCCCCTCTCGTGACATACGTCGTCATTTCCGCGCACTCGTTCGCTTACCCTTTTATACGTTGCCAGCGAATGCAAGTGACAGCGCTCTTAAATCCAGGAGCGTATGTCCGCTTAGAGAAACAAGTGCCAACGAGGTGAAATATTTTCTGGTTAATTTTATATTCCCTTAGGCTACTTCGCAGTCTCATAAATATAAAGCGAGTTATTTTTGATACTCACCGTTGAATCAGCGTATAAATGGAAATTCTCGTGCGTCTGTAGGCAGCGTCGGGAGAGAGAAAAAGTAACCGTGCATGAAATCATTGTTTTACAGCTTTTTAAACGGAAATCATCGAAAAGTCATCGTTGCACTTCACTCATTAGTTTTTTTCCGACGGGGCATACTAAAAAAAGTGGAAGTTAATTGCGCTTTACGTTTTTATTTACTCTTTGGTTGGGACGTGTGCTTACAAGCAAATGAAAGTATTTTCCCACATTGTTGTAAATACTATTTTTGACAATTTATCTCCTTAACGAATTGTTCTTTGTGTTAGTTAACCTGAAAAATACAGTTTTACTCGTTATACTTGCTAACACGGTAATAAATATTTACTCATTTCTCAACTTTTGGACTTTTGCGAAGCATTCTGAAAACTTTCTTAGCTCAGGTAACTTAGTGACTGTGGTGGTTATCAAAATAATTATATCTCGTTTTCAAGGAATTATTTTAGTTAATCCTTTTGACAGAAGCTTAATTCCAAGGTCTTTTGTGCTTGACTATCATAACTAATTAAATTCATAGTTCAGCTGTTTTTTTCGTCGAGCGTGTTTTGTTGATACTCTTCGGAAATCTGTGAGAAAAGTTTTTTCTCGATAATAGCACTAAAAATAAAATATTAATATTTATTTCAACAGTATAGTTAAATTTATATTAGAAGACCGGATTAGAGTGGCGAGGCAAGATGAAGTATTTTCTCGCGGAAGTGGGTTTAAATAGATGGGAATGAAATGATAATTAGAATGGCATGGAGGGGAAATATTCTAGGATCTGCTCTAAGGAGGACTCGAAAGTGGGAGAAGAGATTATAGAGAAGGTTGTTGGAGAGTGAATGAGAGAGATAATTTAAGAGTGAAATAGAAAGAGAGAGAGGAAACTATGGAGAATGAGAGGGGGAGGAAGGATAGAAATTAGGTTGGGAATGCGGTTGATGATGGTAGAGACCACTCACTAATCTCACTCAGGCATAAATTATCAAGCATATTACGTGCAGTTTGGAGGTATAAACCGAGTGGTCTGGTTGGATGGGTTTCCCATTATCATATTTTCCTCGCATTACACTTCCATTTATTTATAACCCACTAAATATTTAAGAAAAGGTTTCTTTTTTCGTATTCAAACGAGATTTTTCAAAATGATCTTTCGTATATATACGTATATACATATATATATATACATATATATATGTGCGTATATATATATATATATATATATATATATATATATATATATATATATATATAGTTAGGGTGAGATGATTCTGAGGAAATAAAACCGGGACACAGAGTGTTCTGGGGAAGAAATACCGGGGCATAACCGGGACAATATGATCTTTAGTTGTTTTGTCGCTTACATATAAAATAGATAAATCCTGCGTAGCTTGGCCATGATTTCTTGACAAAATAGCCCATAATGTTTTCAAATTCTTACATTATGTGCACAAAATTATTACAGAATTGGTCAGAAAATTGATGTTAACAAATATTTTAGAGTCATTTTTACCGTATTTTTCGGACTATAAAACGCACCCCAAGTTTTCAGAAAAAAGGGTATTTTGGTTCATCAAAGCATTTAGGGAAAACCACGTCGCGTATCATTTATAGCCGAGGTTAAATCCGTATCTGGCAACATTCAATAAAATATTATGGCGTGATAACAGTTAAATATAACGTTTTAGATAAACTTTATTCGTGAAAGTAAAAAGGGATGATTTAAAACATAAATAATTGCTTCGAAACTCGTATAATTAAATGTGCCCTGCGTGCACTCGGCTGTCGGAGTGCGCTGCACAGCTCGCATCTATAGGCACCCGTTATGGACTGTACTTATTTAAACATAATTGAAAGATGAGATTTTGATTCCTAAGAAATGGATTGCTTGTGTAATACCATATAACTGGTGGAATGTGATATATTTATTCTATATTTATGAAATAAAAAATTTTTAACCGGGACAAATACTAAACCGGACGGGACGCTGTGACAACATCTAAAATCCGAGACTGTCCCCGCTAAACTGGGACGTATAGTCACCCTACATATAGTATTAATTTTAGATTGATAATTACGTTGCTCTGACCATAAATATTTTTACCCGCACTATTAGTTCGGACATAAATCAGATAACTGTTGGTCGAATAAATGATTTTCGTATATTTTGTCCTTCGGTATAGCTATAAATTGATTATATTAAAGCAGGTGTATATAAATTCTTTACGCTGATTTGAGATCTGTAATAAATATCAGAGCTGTCGAAGTGTGTAAAAGATAATAGTTTGTTCCTGTGTTTTGTCCATTACCACGCGTCTATACCCGCTTATGGTAATCCATACCTAATACATGTTCATAAATTAGTCTTTATATGATCATAACAGGTAGATTACATTTTTAGCGAATAAATTATTTATTCGTAACTTAATCACCGATAGACCCTGGTACGTTCAAAGTTGATTGATGGGACTCAACTAATAGCTTGTATCGATAAATTTCAATGGAAAAAGGAGTGACCTTAATTAATTTTCCCGGCTGATTGATCATTTCAGTTTTTCGGAATTTACGATGTTGTATCTTCGGAATCGACTATGGTTTACAAGTGAATTTCAATTTATTTGAAAATTAAATCATTTAGTTTAACGCACGCAAGAAAGGTAGCGTAAATTAGGCGCGTCACTCTCAGGAGATATGGAAACCGACACGTTGCTATTTTTAAGGTGGCAGCACCGATTGACCGATACGAAAAATATGCTGTATCCTGTCGCTTTGTGCTACTATTTTTGTAAATACAGAATTTAATGAAGCTCAGGTCGAAGGATTACCGAGTTGAAATTTCAAATTTTAGTCCTGGTCATATATGGCCGCCGTAATTGAGTGATGTGACCCATTTTTCGTATCTCGCTAAAGGTCTCAAATATAAAGCGCTAAAATGAGAGCCTCAATACAATAAAACCTGGCGATGAAAAAGTTTTGATGGAAATTTCCAACCAACCATTCAATCATTAAAAAAAAAACACAAAGAAAATGTTTATCCTGTTTTTCTCACTAACTTTTGAAAATATCTTTTTTAACAAGACTATTTTATGTTCAGTTTTTTCAGTAAAGTGACAACCACAATTGATTAATCCGAATATGTCATTTTCGTATTATTTTTTGACATCGATTCCGAATGTTAAAATTTCGTTCAAAAACCTCGGGCAGTCGAGAGTCGGACTCATATGTTCTGGTAGCCGGACAGGCAGTCAAAGAAACGAATCGCAAATGTCGCCTTTTAAGAAGACCTCGTAAAAAACGTGCGGTCTGATTAAAAAAGTGGAAAATTTTAAGTCTTAAAATTTTACCGTCGGTTAAATGGCTGGTGAAATTACGCCAAGTAAAAATCCGGCGAGGCCCATTTGAAAAAGTAATATTCCGTCGTATTTATTCACTAGGGAAGTACCACTCCCGTCGTCATTATGTTCACGAGTTTGCTCGTAATTGGTTGGAAAAAATAATCCGCTGCTTGGCTCTCTATTATCCTTTTTCGCTCCTTCTCTAACTTTAACTTTCCGGGAGAATTTTTTCGCTGCATTGCTGCCACACTTCCAGCACCGAAGGAACTCTACATAATGGGGAGGATTTCCCCACCAGCTGTAAATATTTATAGAAAGGCTTGGCAAAGGGCAGGCTTTAAGGCTCATATCGCATCGCCGGTACCGCCTGCACTCATAAAGAAGATGTACTTTAAGATACGCGAGTGAACGGAAGAAACAAGTCAAACGCATCGCCTCCTCAGAAACGCACGGAAAGGAGACTTGAAAATCGATTCGTATCTGTTGTCAGACAGCACGTTTATAACGAATTAAGAATGTAGAATTTTATTTTTTAATGCAAAATTAACTTTTTATTCGCTTGATATTTCCTAATAAAGTGATTTAAGAGAACATTTTCAGTATCAATTCTAAGTTGAAAATTGCGGCGATGACTTTTCCACTGCTGGCCAAAAATTTAATTATGACCTACAGCTATTCTATTATGGTATAATGAAACCTCTGCACGTAATTCGGTGACGCATTATGGAGATAAAACGGCGATCTTGCAGCAGTGAGTCAGAATGACGTGATACAAACGGATCATCTTATTTTTCACTTCAATTCAGCATGAATCTTCGAGTATTTTAGGCGGATCACCTCCGATAACAACAGGATTTAAATTCCTTTCATGAAGATTGGGCAGAGATGGCCGTAATCTTAATTTAAAATTAGGTTAGAATCGATGCTAGGATTTGACATTTGGATTAGAGTTTAATGTTAAAAGAACTAAGTTTGATTTTATTTCATAAAGAACTCACATTTCTAAGTAAGCAAGAAATTGTATTTTAACCCGAGAAATACAGGTTTTTGCCTTTAGCAGTTATAAAATAAATTATCATGATTATCTCGCTTGCTGAACGAATAACCTACTCTGCCAAATATCTACGTGCAGACAACCTACACATATTTAGGTTATATGTACATAGGTTAGACTAATTAAATAATACAAGAAGTAGTCATAAACCGTTTAATTTGTTTAATTAAGAAAGTATTTATGATATAGTATAGTTTCAAATGATTAAGTAGGTACTTAATTTAACGTCAGATTTGGTTTGCTTTATCATTTCAAAATAAAACACCACCATGGAAATCAGACCACTATGCAATCTATAAATAAATTCTTAAAGATATCGTTAGGTGTAGAAGTATGTACACATTACAATTTCCGTGAATACTTGAAGGATATACCAAGCGGCACAAAAACCTACCATCTCCCATAAATTGATTAAAATCACTCCTAGCGTTACTGAAGCATGAAAAAGGCTCTAAAGTTCAAGAATCATTCAATCGAATATTAAATAAGATAGG